>QEPC01009281.1:1306824-1383710 GCA_003113815.1 Sphenodon punctatus
GACCATGTGCAGCCTCTCCTCTTCTCTCTTCACTGGCTCCCCCTTCCTGAATGTATCCTGTTTAAACTCCTGGTATTCACGTTCAAAACACTCCACAACCAAGCTCCCCCTTACCTCTCGGACCTAATCTCCCTACGCACTCCTGCACGCACTCTCCGCTCTTCCTCTGTCCCCTCCCTCACTCTCCCTCGTTTCTCCTGCTCACCTAGCCGCTTTCAACCCTTTTCCCTCGCTGCCCCTCATGCCTGGAACTCCCTCCCTACCCACATCTGCCTTGCCCCCTCACTCCGCTCCTTCAAATCCCTCCTCAAGACCCACTTTTTCCTTGCTGCCTTTCCCAATGCCTGCCAGTCGTTCCCCATATACTTACTGTCTTCCCTCCTCTGCAGACTGCTGCAACCAACCTGATTGTAACCAAGCCAAGCACATGCACCTGAGACTTCGCATCCGCTTGAATGTTTGTCTGTCTTCTCCCCTGTCTCTCCCACTGTCCCCTCTCCCTGTCTCCCCCTCCTTGTCTTTTAGATTGTAAGCCACAGGCAGGGATCGCATCTATTTCTATGTTCTGTACAGCGCCAGGCACATGGCTGGCGCTATATAAATGTTTATTATTAATTATTATTATTATTATAATAATGAATGCCTCATCACACTCCCACTGAGTTGCAGTGTTTTTATTCTGAGTTGCTGTCTGACTCAGAGCCTCTAAACACTTTACTTTGCAGCTTGTATCTACCTGCACTTCTGCTGATTTTACCCTTTTGACAGCCAAAGGCTGCAGTCTGAAGCCTCCCACTGCTTTGCAGTCTTGTTCTAATACAAGCTGGGGAAGTCTGGGCTTCTCTCTCCATTACCCCAGGTATGACCAATAGCTCTGTCTGAGCCTCCTGACCAACTTCCTGTCTTTCCACCTGGGTTCCTCTATGGTTTGAGGTTGGCATAACCAATCCCTCTATCTGGGTAGCTTTACAACATGGGGCCCCCTTTTTTTGTCTTTCAAGGTTCTTTCCGTCCTTTCTATCTCCTTTGTTAACTCCCTCAGCTTTTTTTCTAGAACTTCCTTTTCTTAGGCCATTTCCTTCATTATTTCAGTTATCTTTACTATGCCATCTCCGGTCAGTAGTGTTAAAGTCCCCTGCTCCACTTTCTCTGGGGTCTTCTGTCTTTCCCCACAGGACTTTTTCATCTTACTTGAGGCTCCCTTAGTTAGGCATTCCTTTTAAAATGCTCTGAGTTATTACAGCCCCAACATCTTTTCTCTTGTATTCCTTTCCTCCAGCCTGTTATTTCACAGGTGGCTAATTTACTCTTTTCCCACCCTCTCTTGGTTTTTCCTTTTAGGACAGTCTCTCTTCAGATATCCTGGTTTCTGAGAAGCCCACCAGGTCTTTCACAAGGCTGGCTTCACTGCACTGGCCTTTTCACAATCTTGACCTCTAGCCCCATACCTGGTCCCTCTCTGGATTTCCAGAGTCCATTTTTTTAAAAGGGACAGTGCCTCCGTAGGTGTCCTCCTTGCCCACACCCATAACATAGTCTCAGGGACTTTGTTCCGGGGCAACACCCCTCCATTATCAAGGGACAATCTCTATACAATTGTCCCCATTGCCCACAACAGTAACAGTCCCTTGGGGCTCCCCAACTGGGAGTACCCCAGTACCTGGTTTTCCATGCTGTCTGTTTCTTCTGTTGTTGGCATAATCTCCAGGAGAACTCTGTCTGGGTCTGCTGTTCCCTTCTGCAGTCTCAGTTGCAGTTCTGGTTCCATCCAACTCCAAAGTGTTACCGCTTGGTTTCTCTGAGGGCGCAGACCTCCTTCCGCCATCTTGCCTCCTTGGATCAACATCACGCTGTGGGTTGAAGCAAACCTCCTGGCTCCAGGTCTGCTCCAGCCTCGATCTTTTGACGCTCCCTTGAGGTCTTCTCTAGGCTGCAATGCCCGCAACACCACCCTTCTCCAGGATCTTACCGCCGTTGCAGATTCACTGGCTTGGTAGCCAGCAAGGCATACCCGCATTCTCCACCAAATGTAATGGGCCCCCACCTGACTTGGGACCAGGCCCAAAGTATAATGTCAATCAAGGGGCTCCACATCAACAGTTTAATCATTTATTGGCCAGTCTTTAACCTTCCCTTTTTAGGGAAGGTTATTGAATGGGTGGTGGCCTGGCAGTTACAGGGGCATCCAAACCGGGTCAGTTTTCTTGATGCCTCGTAGTCCAGCTTTCGTCCAGGGTTTGGCACAGAGACTGTACTTGTGGCCTTGATCGATGACCTACGTCGTGAATTATATCAGGGCAGATCATCTATTTTGATCTTGTTGGATCTGTCGTCTCCATCTGATACCGCTGATCATGAGAGGTTGGTGACAAGGCTGCGGGACCGGGCCGGGGTGAGTGGGATTATTCTTGAATGGTTCCACTCATTCCTGGCAGGGAGAACTCAATGGGTGGTCCTCGGGGAATATACATCTTGTCCCTGGGACCTCACGTGTGGAGTCCCGCAGGGTTCTATTCCATCCCCTCTCTTGTTCAATGTGTATCTAAGGACTGGACTGCTCAGCCAGTCTCCACTCACTCCAAGGGCCTTCCCACACCCACTCAGAAGCCCTGCAGGCATCCACAACCTGCTCCCTCCAACAGTAAAGAAGCAGAGATGGGGACATGAACACAAGATTAGGATAGATCCAGGAGTTGGACGCTCCTCATCCTGAGCACATCCATGCACATCCACCTGAAGCTGTCTGTCCCAGTGTCACCCCCTATGGCAAGGTGACTGCCACAGGCCCCCCAAGGCACCCCATAGACCCCCTCACTACCCCAGGACTCCTCCTACCAGACCTGGTAGCCTTTCCTCTCTCCCTTCAGCTCAACACGACAGCTCCCTCTCTTCCCCTGCCTATTCCATAGCCTGTTCCCTGTGCCTTCTCCCTTGCCCCCCCCCCCCGACCCCCCTCCCCCCGCCNCCCCCCCCCCGACTCTGCACCCTGGTTCATTCAAGCAGGGTGAGGAGGTGCTGAGCAGGCAGGCAGCAGCTGCAGCCACTCCTCACCTCCCCAGCCTGGCTAGGTGGAACCAGGCAGGGAGGAACAGCGATCCTCCTGGCAGGGGGAGAAGGAGGAAGATCAATGCACTAATGAAAACAAAAGGCAGCATAGGAGGCTGCCAACTCACACCTCCTCCTGCAAATAGCAGTAGCAGTAACATGCTAGGGAGAGGGAAGCAAACAGCATCCAAGCAGCGTGGGTTCTCCACTGTTCAATCTCCTCCCTCTAAAGCAGTGGCAAGAACGCACATTCCCCCCAATCAAGCCATTCCTAAGCTTCACCAGAGGGACCGACAGCTGCCTCAGGCCTTCTAGAACGGCCAATAGGTGTGACGCTCCAGGACCAGCTCGCCTGCTGAAACTGTGACATAAGTTCACAAGTTCACTCTCTCCCTTGGATAACATGAGAATTATCCTGTAGCCCCGGGAAACACTACCCAGCTATCCTTAGCCAATCAGGAACCGTTGGACTCCCAGGTCCATACCTTGGACACCCAAGCACCCGTTAAAAGACAGTTGAGGCAAGAGGGCTTGGGGCTGTTGGTGGACCTGGAAGGGAAGAGCATACCTATGGAGTGCCAGACTATGGAAGATACCCTAAGGATGTCACCCATGGCCTTGAGCCATATCCAATGCTGATGTTAGGGAATTTGGTTAATCTAGTTCAGGGTGATTTGTCCCAAGAGAGTCAAGAAGGGGTGGGGAAGATAGGCTCCCCAAGGAAGGAAATGGTTACAAAGTCGGGGAACTTTCTCTTGGGTGCTGGGGATATGGGAGGTTTAAGTCCTATGCGGGGTCAGCTACAGAAATTGTCTGCAATTGATCAGGATGTTCTTTTTATGAGGTTGGAGAAGATCCAAGTGGCATTGAAGGCCCCTGAGATTATATATGAGGCTTCGCAAGTAGATGGGCGGGTTATTGGAGGTAATGATGAGAATAGGTTATTGGATTTAACAGCAGTAAGAGTTTTGGACCCTGATGAACAGGGTCTATCATCCAGGGATATAGTGGTGTACAGTGAACTCCCCTCTCGGGAGACTAGATTGGAAGCTGAGGCTAGCGTACTAGTCCATGGTGGGGTCAGTAATGTGGCTGTCTTGGATGGGGAACCATCTATAGTCCAAGTGGGTTCCCCCCAATGACAGCTAGAGTTAGGTCCTTCCCTACCCCCATGACCAGTAATTGGGGAGGAAAGTCTAGATGGGCAGCTGTCTCTAATGTATGACCAAAATCCACAACCTATGAATACAGCTTGCATCTCACTGCTTTCATGGAATGTTACAGGGATGAGGGCCCTTATCCTGGATCAAGATTGGATAAACTTTAAGGGGTTTGACATTATTTGTCTCCGGGAAACGTGGATAAGGGGGTCTGATCAGGTATTTATGGATGGCTTTGACCTCTATTTACATGGGGGATCTAAGTTGGGGACACGGGGTAGGATCTCAGGGGGTTTGGCAATGTTAATCCAGCCTTCCCTAAGAGGAAGTTTGACCCTATTGGGATCAGCAAGACCTGAATACCAAATAGGAGTGCTTCATTGGGTTGACTGTACTCCAGGGCTGTACTTGATTTGTAATGTGTTTATCCCCCCTACTTCGTCGTAATACTACCATCCAGCAATATGGCAGGCTTTGGAAGAGGATATTTTGTTGGCAGAGGAACAATATCCTAGGGCACTGCTAACCTTGGTCGGTGACTGGAATACGCAGCTAGCTATGGGAGTAAAGGAGAATTTGGTTGTAGCATCTAGACCCAATCTTACTGGAGACCTGGAGGAGAGAGAAATCTATGGGTCTCATGTCCCCTTGATTGAGTTGATTCAGATGCTTTACTTAAGAGTCTTGAACCAGGACTCACTCTCTGATTCCCTGGGGGGCTTTACCTTTGTGGGAAACCAGGGGAGGAGTAAGATTGATTGGGTCCTGGTCCAAGCAGAAGTCCAGGGGATCTATGATAACGTTATACTCCTACCTAGACCTGAGAGTGATCATTTAGCTTTACTCACTAGGATAAATGTTCAAAGGCAGGGGAGGTCTGCATGGAATATAGATGGGGACATGAGAAGAATGAGGAAACTTTCTCGAGGGGAGCTTATTCGGGAGATGGGGGCTCTTATGGTCACGGCGAAAATAGTTCAGTTGGAGTATCAGATCTATGTGATCCCGCCACATTAGTCTCATCTTCTGAGGAGCTGCTGAGGCGGGTTCAGGATTCCCTGATGTGTACTACCCCCAAGAATGGCCTTGGCAGCAGGTGCAATAACTGTTGGTATAATGGTGAGTGTAGAAAGGCTAAGAAGTGCCTGGTAGGACTTAAAAAGAAGTGGGTGAAGGATGCACTGGAAGATTCAAGGAAGGCATTTGTGGAGGGAAGGGCCCAGTATGCCGTTCTGTTGAAAAACACTAGGCAGGAATATTTTTCTCGCCAGTGGGCCAAGATGGCAGTTGATGCTGCCACTGGTAATTGGAGGGGGTTCTGGGCATCGCTTAATAAAATCATAAAACTGAGGGGAGTATTGGGCAACCAGGCTATTTCTAATTCCCAGTGGGTAACCTTCTTTGGGCAACTTTATGAAGATCAGGCCATAGGAACTGAGGATCTTTCCCAGGAAAGGGTTGGTTCTCCTTTGGGGGAGTGGGGGAAAGAGAACTTTGCGGAGGATGAGATAGTTAAGCTGATTATGGGGCTTAGGCTTGGCAAAGCACCTGGCCCAGATTGGCTAACAGCAGAAGTCCTTCAATTGGCCCCATGCTGGTGGGCTCAACTAGGAATGAGGGAATCCCCCAGACATGGATAGACAGTATAATAGTCCCTATATTTAAGAAAGGGAGCCCCCAAAACCCAGCCTGTTGTAGGCCTATTAGTTTAACATCAATTGCTGGGAAAATATTTTGGAAAATACTTCTGAGGGAATTGGAGACATGGGTAGAGAACAAAGAGGTGATCCCCAATGAACAATTTGGATTTAGGAGAGGGCAATCAATTACTGATTGCTGTTTTGTTTTGCAACATACCATCTATAAGTATCATAGGGTAAGGAAAGGCAAGTTATATCTAGCCTTTGTTGACCTTAATAAGGCCTTTGATTCGGTACCAAGGGCTCACCTCTGGGCTAAGTGCGGGCCCTTGGTATTGAGGAGAAGCTGTTGGTGGCAATTTCTGGCTTTTATAGCAATAATTTGGCTAGGATAAGGGGGTCTGGTGGCTATTCCATGCGTGAGGCAATTCCCATAAGGAGAGGGGTGCGACGGGTGCATTTTGGCACCCCTACTTTTCAACATATACCTCTCGGATCTCCCTGAGACAGTTGTGGGGGACGGGGTTCATGCTCCACATATAGGGGCTACACGTCTGGCTTTTCTCCAGTTTGCAGACGATGTAGTCTCTCTCTCACGAACAGAGGTGGGAATCAAGAGGGTTCTGGAGAAATTCAATCATTATTGTGGGGGAAATGGTCTGCTTTTGAATACCTCTAAAACTAAGATTATGATCCTTGGGGGGGGGGGAAATCCATCCTAGTTAGAAGACTGGTGCGGGACAGATAGGACTAGTTAATTCCTTTAGTTACTTGGGCCTCATATTGAATAATAAATGTACTTGGAAGAAGCATGTCCAGAGTAGGGCTACAAAGGCTCTGAGAGCTGCACGCGCTTTGCTTAGAGCGGCAAGGTTATCTAAGGGGGTGCTAGTGTCCGCCTTATAAGGTGTACGATGCCAAAATTCCACCAACCCTCCTGTTTGGTTTGGATCTGATTCCATGCATAGATACTGCTCCATTTGAAAAAGTTCAGAACTGGTTTCTTAAGCGCTTGCTAGGGGTACCTGTGTCTGCTCCTGCTGCCATCCTTAGGGCTGAGGTAGCTAGATTTTCCATTAAAACGTTGGCTAAGAGGGCCTACGTCCAATATTGGATTAAGCTAATGAATCAGCCAGGTACAGCCCTCCCCCTGCTGTGTCTTCAGGAGGAGCTCTCGTATCAGGGAGTGTGCACTTATCCTTGGTTGGCCTATTTGGGTCAACTATTAAAGGAAACAGGCTTTTCTCTCCAGTATTTTGGTGGGAAACCTCCATATACTATTAAAGCGGAGTTTTGGGCCAGGATCCAGGACATAGCGTCCCAGGAAGACATTGCACAAGTGGGCGAATGGAAGGTAGCCCCCTCTCTCCAGATGTTGAAGAGGCAGTTTCGATTTGAATCTTATTTGGATCTTTTGACAAGCTCCAAGCTTCGGAGAGCCTATACCCAGCTGCGATGGCAGCTGGTAAAGACAGTGGTAACAGAGGGAAGGTTTAAAGGAATTCCCCAAGAGTATAGGCTGTGTTCTTGTTATAAATGAGAAATAGAGACAACTGAGCATTTCTTATTACGATGCCCTTATTTTGATGCCCTTAGGGAGGTGTGGATAACCCCACTCCTCTCTGGGGAGCTGTCTCCCTTTGAACGGAGTGATATGTTTTTGTCTCTACTTGCGAAGTCTCATAGGGAGGAGATGGTGGCCTTGGCATCTTTTACATACTTAGCTGGTAGGGAACGGCAGATGATCCAGGCTAAATTATTAAGAGGGAATATTACAAGGCCAGGGGCTTCACTATGAGAACTATCCAATTTAGTTGATCCAATATGGAGATTCTCTCCTCTTGCAAGGATGCCGTAAGAAATTCTATCTTTCTAGGAAGTATACCCAATTGTACCCTAATTGGATATTTGTCCTCCCAACCAATGTATCTTAGTTATTGAAACTTGTGTATCTTCTGTGTTGACAGGGATATGGTAGGAGCTGTTTGCTAAATTAATTCTAATTTTGTCTAAATTGATAGTTGTATTTTGATGGCTGGAACGAGCTACCACTGATAGTTTTATTACATATAAATGTGAAAATTGGAGGGCATGCCTTTGGTAAGAATTAAAGTATGAAGAGAGAAACTTCTCTGTGAAAGTGATGACAAATATTAAAACGTATTCTATTATTTTAGTTAAACGAGGAAATGTGGAATTTTATTTTGTCTACGGTCGTTAGCCGTAGGGCTATCCAGTAGCCGGAAAAATATAATAATATAACAAAGCTACAATTAATAGAAGAGATTAGCCACTGCCTGGTTTTTGCTCCTACTTTGTAAGTAGGGTGCAGTAATTAGTAATATTTTGTATTTTATTTTATATTACTTTCTGTATCTGTGTTTCTTGTATGTTGTTGTTAATCTGGGCCATGGCGAGAGCCAGTGCCGTCAATAAACTATGAATGAATGAATGAATAGATAACATGAGAATTGCAAAACATCCTCACTTAAAAACTACACAACAATTTTTTAAAAACGAAACTCAGGAATGGACTAGAATGTACACTTTAATTTTCTGATACACCTACATCTCTTGATGAATAACTTTAAAC
Source organism: Sphenodon punctatus (assembly GCA_003113815.1). NCBI lineage: Eukaryota > Metazoa > Chordata > Lepidosauria > Sphenodontia > Sphenodontidae > Sphenodon > Sphenodon punctatus. The sequence goes on from QEPC01009281.1 coordinate 1,315,263, forward strand.
ATACTTTTTTTTGCATCAAAAGAAACCGGTCACAAACCCCAGAAAACACAATTCTGCCTCCAATTTTCAAACTCATATAACTCAGCCGTTTCTCACCTGATCTGTCTGTAATTTTGACAGTTTCTACCCCTCACCCAAGTACTCCTGCCTGCAAATTTCACAATAGGGTAAATTGTCTCAATAGTATAATTAGTAGAATTTTCATGATTTTAACCGATTAACCCACGTTAACTATAGAACAGCTCTTACAGCTATATAATTTGTTTTTTAAGTATTTATTTGAACTTTCCTCCTCTAGAATAAAAGCAGACCCCATCCAACCCTCTGGTCATCCATAACAAGCCTATATAAGGACACAAAAAACAAGTAGATATACCAATTACCCTGGATAACCCAGCAACAACAAAAATTAGCTTCCCCACATGACTGTTAGAAAACTTTATCCAACATCCATCTCCTTCCTAGCAAAGGAGAAGATGTGTTTCATGCACCATGCCATGAAATTGAACAAGCTTGGGCTAGTCCAGACAGGGAAGAGTCCAAAACATGGAACAGAACATACCCTTATAAGCTACCTCAGCCTTCTTGTTCCAGTAGGGCTAAGGTGCCATTGATTTGTCCCTTGATTTCTTATTCAAAACAATTTTGTTGCCATTATTCAGTTTGCTGAACCACAATGACACTGTGGGATTTCTGAGACAGTGATGTTTCTTCTTACAAACAGATTTGCTTCAAGTACCATATACACATAAAGCACTGCAGTTATTTTATAAAATTCAGGTATAAACTAAGCTTTATAGTGGAAGAACATGTTGCACAAATATCTACCCCTTACTTCTATGATCATTTTGGAAACACAACATTTGAAATGGAGTCTTACTACAAATTACAAATGGACACGGTGGCTATGCTTTATTCCAGAAAAAAAAAAAGTAAAATAATGTTTATTTGACCTACATTCCATAAAATACGGGCCAGGTTCGATTCGCCATACAATTTGTCCTTTTTGCGTTCCAGTTACACCACGGTTCTTGGAGTCCCAGAAATTGGCCGGAGAGTTCTCATCTGGAAAATAAAGGTAAAACCTGTTTGTGTAAAATGGTACCTGTAGTCGAAGCCACTATAAATCAGCGGAGGCTTCCTATGCCATGTGAAAAGGTATTAATATTTTGTATCCCTGAGCCAAGTTAGATGACGGTGGCCAGGCAACAAAGACCTGTCGGATACTAATAAGCCTGCATCTGCCATTTATTTATTATAATAAGCAGGCTACTGCCCTTATCAAAACATCTATTAGGTGTCTAAATGAGACACGTTCTTGAGAAATGTACATTAATATGAGATGAGGCTTTGTAGAAAGGTAGATTTGTATTTTGAAAGAATACCTGTCAATTTGGATTTAAGCAAAAAAAAATTTTTGTAAAACTAGGCATCTGTAATACCAAATAGAAATGCTTGCATATTTTTAAAAGGTGATTTAAAAGTCATCTTTAAACAAATTAAATCCACATGCAGTGTTTCAAAACCAAACTGAGGTTGTAATCTTGAATCTATATATGTACTCTGAAGTCCCAGCTCAGTCAATGGGATTTTGTAAAGTTTCAGCATTGTGGCCTAACTTCTTAACAGTGAAACTAATTTCTCTCTTTGCTCATGGAGAGAAAAGTAAAGTAAAAAGCAAATAAGGAGGATGTGTTGCAAGAAGCAAACTGTAATTTTAAAAATCTTTCAGGTATAAATAATCTATAGTTCTTTTAGTAAGGAATGTGTGCATTTAGCATGTGCTCTTCTTTAAGTGATAGTGGTCCTTAAAACTCAGACATCAAGAAAATAAAGCAAGACTAAGGGTGTTAACAAATGGGATGATAGCCCGCCAGAATCAGGTTTCAGTCTGTGCTGCCCCCACTCACTTGTTTAGTGTGACTAGCCAAACAAACAGGTAGCCCACTGCATGTAGTAGTTGTGCGACTACTCAACCCCAACTATTAATTCCTATCCATACCCCCTCACCTGGGGGGCAGGTTTAGCATGAGCAACCTAATAAATGGGCAGGCATCCTTCCCCACCATTCTCTCACCCCAACTCCCCCCACTTCCCAGTATCCTGCCCACTGTGAAGTGGTCACGCCGCACAACAGCCTAGATTTTTCGCCCACAACTCTTATAGTGCTGGAGGACTTGGACACGAGGCGCCTGCACACAACCTAACACATGGGATACAGACATGCAGGCACACATTAGCTCATATGGTGGACTCCACATTCACCAACACCCCGATGTGAGTGGGGCTGCATGTGCGGTGGGTGGTGGCTATGTGGCGGCGAACACCAAACAGACAGGTGGACACCCACCTGGTGTGGGCTATCATCTTACTACTACTTATCATTTCTATAGCCTAGTATGCCTACAGTAGGCATACGTAGTACTTTACAGTCACATATTTTTGGAGACAGGTCCCTGCCCAGTGGGCTTACAATCTAAGATGGGCAAGACTGAGGGGAACACACAGGGAAAGACAGATACATGCACGTTCCCATTTTACAGATTTGGAACCAAGGCTGAGAGTTTGTGACTTGCCCAAGGCCACCCAGTGAGTTCATTGGCTAGGATGAGATTCAAACCATGGTCTCCCAGGTCCAAGTCCAGCACCTTATCACACTGGCTCTTGCTTGTTAACACCCTAAGAGTGCTTTTCTGAAGTACTCTTTCCTTGAAGTGAATAGGCCTTGTAAAGGTGCCATGGCCAAGCAATGATACCAAACAGCTTCAGGATCACACTGTAAAATCTTGCACATTTTAAACTTGATTCATATTACAAATAAAAACTACAAGTTTTATAAAACTCACACAGCTTCACTCTATCCACTCTCATTTTTTCTCCTTATCCAGTAAAAACCCTAGGTACTTGTGGAAATCATGTTTGCAGGACTTTAAGTATGTATATGACAGTACTTTTACTTTGTGCTTTTCAGAATAAGTGCTCTTAAAGGAATCTTGCTCTAATTTCCACAAAACATTACTGGAATCTTGTGGAAAAAATAAAAAACATCACATCAAAACTACTGACAACTATTCTTCTCTTTTGTATAAAACAGAACGCTGATTTGTGGTAGTTTCTTGTTCAACCCAAGCTGTTAGTTTGCAAACAGGAACTTCTGGAAATCAGATTGACTGGCACGGTTCAAATGGCTTTTTCAGTTTATTGCTAGCATCTGGATCGATTTATACAAAGAGAGCAGATGTACCCAGATACAGTAAATATATGGCTTCATATTAAAGGTGACCTGCAAAGGTAAAGTATCAAGTTCCAACAATGTTTATAATTTGCTTTCAGTATCCAATCAAACGGTGATATGAAGCACACTGCAACCCTTAAAAAAACTATATTTTATTTTTGGAGGTATCACACTGTCTAAACTCAGCTGTGCAACAGGCTCTTCAGATCCCACTATGATGTGACACTCAATGGCATCCCAGCTGTAACATACGGAACCACAATGGATATACCTGCCCTTTACGGGTTTGTGAAAATAGAGATTACTTACCAGTAACTCTGTTCTTTGAGAGAGCTCCACGTATTCTCACTCTTGGGATTCACTTCCTGCTCTACAAGCACTGAAGACTTTGATGTCAGCAGTTTCCAGGCAGAAAACCTGGAAAGATCTAGAACATGGCAAGGGCTCCGCCCCTCCATCCCCCTTTCTGTCCCGTCAAAAGCGCAGGCTCAAGATTGTGCGAGAGCGGGACTGTATAAATAGGGGGAGGAGCCCTCACCGCCTCAGTTCCTTCCAACCCCGTCCCGGAAGACGTAATTAGCAGGTATATCCGAGACAGAAGGGAAAGAGGGCGGGTCGTGAGAATACGTGGAGCTCTCTCGAAGAACAGAGTTACTGGTAAATAACCTCTATTTCTTCTTCAAGGATCTCCGTGATTCTCACTCTTGGGAGAGCAAATAGCAGTTAATAACACCTACCTCAAGGTGGAAGGAGTCAAGGAGGTTAATCAAAGAGCAAATGAAGCACTGCTTTCCCCACTAGGGTATCCGATCTTGCAGCTAGATCCAAAGCATAGTGCCTAGCGAACGTGTGCGGGGAGGGCCACATAGCAGCCTTACAAATGTCTATGATAGGAACACCACAGAGGTTAGCCAGGGTAGTGGCTAGCACTCTAGCTGAGTAGACTCGCAAATGGGAAGGGGGCGTCTTCCCAACTTGATGATAGTATCTCTGGATGCAGAGGAGAATCCACTTTGAAAGCCTCTGTGAAGTAATCTTAACTCCAATTCTCTGTCCCCAATGAGAGATGAAGAGTGCATCAGAAGCCCTAATTCATTTAGTTTTGTCAATGTAAAACGAGAGGGTCCTTTTTAAATCTAGAGTATGCAGGGTCTGTTCTGTACGTGATGAATGTGGACTTGGAAAAAAGACTGGTGAAGATATAGTTTGGTTGAGATGGAAGGAGGAAACGACTTTTGGAATAAACAAAGGGTTAGTCCGGAGGTCAACCTTGTTCCTGTAAAAGCGGATGTAGGGTGGAGGGGCTCTGAGGGCTGCCAGCTCACTAACTCTTCGGGCTGAGGTGATGGCCACTAAGGAGGCAGTTTTTACGGACAGGTTCTCCATGGAACAAGAAGCCATAGGTTCAAATGGGGGGGGCATTAATTTTGACAACACCAGGTTAAAATCCCACCAGGGAGCTGGGTGGGTAATGGGGGGGGGGAGGGGAACATATAAACGGGACCCTTCCAGAAAGTCCTCATTAAAGGGTGGGAGAACAGAGTCTCCATGCCGTCTGGTTTGAGGCGAGATGGTAGAGCGGCTAAGTGTACCTTAATGCAGGAGAGGGAGAGTCCAGATCCCTGGAGATGTAGCAGGTATTTGAATACATGATCCACTTTGAGAGAGGTCAGTGGCGTGTTGAGGGAAGTACACCATTAAGAGAAACGAGTCCATTTTGCTGTGTAACACGCCTTGGTTGAGGGGCGGTAAGAATTCAACAAGACAGCCGCAATCTCCTCCATCATAAAAGAATCAGCCAGGTGTAGAGATGGAGCATTTTTATGATAAAAAATGGTCCCCCGTTGTCGGGTCAAGAGGTCTGGTCTGAAAGGAAGATCTGTGATCTCTGTAGCTAGTTCCTTGAGCATCTGGAACCACGTTTGCCTTGGCCAAAAGGGGGCTATGAGAATAACGTGGGAACGATCTGATCTGATCTTGTGAAGTACCTTGTGCAGGAGAGGTATTGGGGGAAAGGTATCGAGGAATTCCCCACTCCAGGAGATCATGAAGGCATCTGACATTGTTCCTGGCGCTAGACCTACACGGCTGCAGAAGGGCGTCTTTGCGTTCTCTGCAGTGGCAAAAAGGTTTATGGAAGGGGTACCCCAGATTCCAAAGATGTCATCCAGAACAATGTCATTTAGGGACCACTCGTGGTGGTCGGATAGTTGACCGCTGAGATGATCTGAGACAGAATTCTCCTGGCCTGCCATGCGTATAGCCTGAAGGTGGATGTTGTGCTTGATGCTACAGGTCCAAATAGCCTCTGCTTCAAGTGAGAGGCGCGTGAATCATGCCCCTCCCTGTTTGTTGAGGTACCACATGGCTGCAGTGTTGTCCATGATAATCAGGATGTTCTTTCCTCTTATATATGGTACGAGGGCTTTTATCGCCCAGCGTATGGCTCTTAGTTCCAGTACGTTTATGTGGAGAACTCTGAGGTGCACCATGTGAGCTCCCCAGTCTGTAAGCGAGGCATCCGTCGTGATGGAGGCATCTATGATCGGGAGCTCGAAGGGGCTAACCTGTAAGACCTGCAACTGGTCTGTCCGCCAAAGAATTTCATTCATTTCATTTCATTTCATTTATTGGATTTATATACCGCCCCATCCTGCACAGCAGCTCGGGGCGGTTTACAACAATAAAAACATTTTAAAAACATTTAAAATACAACCATAAAACATATAATAAAGCTGGTGGTATACAAAAATAAATAGACAGGTGGGGGATTAAAAATCACCCCCCCCCCTCCCTCCCAAAGGCCTGGGCAAACAGCCAGGTCTTACAGTTCCGCCGAAAAGTCAAAAGGCTTGGGGCCAGGCGAGCTTCCTCCGGAAGGGAGTTCCACAGCCGCGGCCCTACCACCGAGAATGCCCGCTCCATCGTGGCCCCCCGCTTAACACGGGGGACCTCCAGGAGGGCACCCCCGGCAGACCGCAGGAGTCGTTCCGGGGCGCGAAGGGCGAGGCGGTCCCTAAGGTAAGAGGGGCCAAGGCCGTATAGGGCTTTATAGATCATTACTAGGACCTTGAACCTGGCCCGGCACACTATCGGCAGCCAGTGCAGCGCTCGGAGCACCGGTGTAATGTGCTCCCGGCGACCCGTCCCCGTAAGAAGACGGGCCGCCGCATTCTGCACCAGCTGCAGCCTCCGGGCCAGGAACAAGGGAAGCCCCACGTAGAGCGCGTTACAGTAGTCGAGTCGCGAGGTGACGAAGGCATGGATGAGGGAGGCCAGGTCCGGGCCAGAGACATACGGACGCAGCCTACGTACCAGATAAAGCTGGCGGAAGGCAGCCTTCGCGGCTGCCTCCACCTGCTGCTCCAGCCGCAGGCCTGCGTCCAAAATGACCCCCAGACTCCGGACCTGCTGAGCTACAGGGGGGCAAACCCCCCCAATCAGGGGGGCCACCACCCCCTTCGCCCTCCCCACCACCATTACCTCCGTCTTATCTGGGTTGAGTTTCAGTCTGCTCTGTCGCATCCAATCCGCCACGGCCTCCAAACATTGGGATAGCACCGAGACAGCAGGGTCTGGGTCGGTAGAAAACGAGAGGTACAGCTGAGTATCATCAGCATACTGGTGACACCGCACCCCGAACCCTCTCACGACCTCCCCCAAGGGCTGCATATAGATGTTAAATAATAATGGAGACAAGATCGATCCCTGCGGAACGCCACACGGTAAGGCGCGGGGGCTCGATGTTTCTTCCCCCAACACCACCCGTTGGCTCCTCCCCGAGAGGAATGAACGGAACCATTCAAGAACAGTTCCGTCCAGACCCCCCCGGTCACGCAGTCGTCTCAACAGCAGCCCATGGTCCACGGTGTCAAAAGCGGCCGAGAGATCGAGCAGGATGAGAAATGTCGAACATCCCGCATCCATCTCCCGGCGGAGGTCGTCCACCAAGGCCACCAACGCCGTCTCGGTGCCATAGCCGGGGCGGAACCCAGATTGAAACGGGTCAAGGAGCCCGATATTATCTAGATGACCCTGGAGCTGGAGCGCCACTGCCCGCTCAATAACCTTCCCTAAAAAGGGAAGGTTAGAGACAGGTCGGTAGCTGGCGAGCGCGTCTACGTCCAACGATGGTTTTTTCAGCAGGGGGCGCACCACAGCCTCTTTTAAGCAAGGCGACAACCTCCCCTGCCGAAGGGACGCATTCACCACCCTCGCCAGCACCGTCCCCAATGTCTCCCCGGAAGCTTTTACCAACCAGGACGGGCATGGATCTAGTTGACAACACGTGGCCCTCACAGACCCCAGGACATCCACCACATCGGCTGACGTCACTTCCTGAAACTCGCCCCATAAAGATGGACCAGACGGACCCTCCGTCCCCCCGCTCTCTTCCCCTACTGCTGTTAACCCAGCGTCGAAATCGGCCTGAATCCGAGCGATCTTGTCTGCGAAGTAGTTGACAAACTCCTCACAGCGGGCCCGGGACAAGTCCCCATCCAGGCGGAGGGAGGCCGGACTCACCAGCCCCCGCACCACCCGAAACAGCTCCGCTGGACGCGACTTCGCAGACGCTATGAGGACGGCGAGGAATTCCTTCCTCGCCGTCCTCACAGCCTCCACATAGGACCGCAAATGGGCCCTATGGAGAAGACGATCGGAGACAGACCGAGTCCGGCGCCAGCGTCGCTCTAGCCGCTGGACGCGACTTCGCAGACGCTATGAGGACGGCGAGGAATTCCTTCCTCGCCGTCCTCACAGCCTCCACATAGGACCGCAAATGGGCCCTGATAGACCTCGTTGGTCAGGGAGACCTTTTTGTTGAAAGAACGGAGGGCAGGGGAATATACTCGTTTGAGCCATTGCTTCAGAGGCCTCATGTGAAGCCTTGCATAGGGAGTTACCACTGTGGTGGATGCTAGGAAGTCTTGGAGGCGAAGGAAGAAGCGAATCATTCTTGTGACCTGGGAGTGTAGGCTCGCTATGATGTGCTTGATGTTGCTGAATCTGTCCTGAGGGAGATAAGCTCTGGATCGCTTCGTGTCCAGGAGAGCTCCTACGAAAAGTAGGCATCTTGCGGGGGTAAGATGTGATTTTTGGAGATTACGAGCAATCCCAGGTTCTGTAACAGTGCCAGGGTTAAATGAATGTTTTTCAGTAAGTTGGATCTGGAGGAGGCTACTAGGAGCCAGTCTAGATACTGGTAAAACTTTATGTTAATTCTCCTCAGGTGGGCGGCGACGATGGCTATGCATTTCATGAAGACCCCAGAGCGGTGGAGAGCCCAAACAGGAGGACCGCATATTGGAAGTGGGGGTCTCCTACAATAAAATGTAAGTAGCGTCTGTGAGAGGGTGTGATAGAAATGTGAAAATACACATCCTTGAGATCAAGAAAGGCGAACCAATCTCCTTGTTGTAACCCAGAAAAATAATAGGGAGGAAAGTCATATGGAATTTGTACCATTTGATATATTTGTTAAGAGGTCTGAGATCCAGGATGGATCTAAACCCCTCATCCTTCTTGGGGACTATAAAATAACTCGAGTAGAATCCGGTACTTTGTTCTGAGAGGGGGACTTCTTCAATAGCTCCTTTTAAGAGAAGCTTCTTGACTTCCAGAAGTATTTGAGTTTTGTGGGGGAAGCCCCGTAGGGGTCGGGGAGGGGAGGAAAGAAAAGAATTGGATGGCATAGCCAGACCTGATTATTTTCCTGCCCCAGAGATCACGGGTAAGGGATGCCCATTGGTTATAGAAGGGCAGAAGACAGTTATGGAAGGAGGGTAGATCCTCCTCATCTCCCTTGATCTGATGGAGGCTAAAAGCGATTTTGGGGGGCTTCCCCTGAAGAAGTGGAGCAAGGCCTCCCTCTTCCTCTCTACTTGTTGAACCTCTACTGCGAGGCAGAGGTTTGGGGCTGCTGATACTGCGGAGAGAAACGTCTCCCCATGTGAAAAGAGTAGGGCGGCGTGGGAGACAGATAAAATCTTTTTCTCATGGCCCTGATGACCCCAGTGGACCTAGCTGTCTGGCTAGTCTCTTTAATTTTCTTGAGGGTTTCATCTGTGGATAAAGCAAAGAGATCCTCACAATCAAATGGCAAATCCTCAATGTGAGTCTTGTTCTCTGGGGTGAGAGCAGTGGATCTGAGCTAGGCATGTCTCCTGAGAGTTATGGCGGAGGCCATTCCCCTAATATTGCAGTTGGCAATATGCATATTGGCAGTAAGCTGGAACTGGGCAATCTGCATCCCTTCCTTTTGTAAAGCGGCTACTTGATGTGGATCAGCAGTCTTGCTCAACTGAGACCAGAGCCAATGGTGATATCCGCACATAGTGGAGGCATAGTTGGAGGCCCTGAGGGATAGGGTCTCAGAGGAGAAGATCTTCAGCCCCAGGACATCCAAACGTTTCCCCTCTCTATCAGATGGGGAAGTCTGAAGGCCCCCTGCTCTAGTCTTAAGCAAGGCTGCTGCGATGACCAGAGAGTTAGGGGGAGGGTGCCTGTAGCAGATATTAGCCCCCTCTTTAGGGATGGCATAGAGGAAGTCAGCCAACTTGTTGATGGGTTTGGCCTACGTTGAAGTAGAAGGCTCCATAAGCTGTTCGAGCATGGGGAACATGATGTGCCCTGCTTCCCCGGTACCGAGGATACCAAACACAGGACCCGACTGGGTCTTTCTCACCACCTTAGTGGGGAGTTTAGGCAAAGCCGATAGCAGTCTCTTTAACATGGCCTGGAAGGCCTTAGTGTCCTCTGTCGCCAAGACCAGATTCGGATCTGAGATGGTATCCAATGGAGGAGGGGAGATAGTTTCGCCCTCCTCTAGGACAGGAGAAGAAGAGGAGGAGGATACGGAAGCAGATCTTCCTGATGAAAGCTCCAGGTTGTGCGGAGGGTGTCCTGAAGTAGGGTGATTGGCGGCGGGGTTCCCTAGGAGGGAGCTAAGGAATGTGGTCCCTAGTGGCTGAGCTGACCTTTGAACCTGCGCTGGTTCCTGTTCCATAAGAGCGGGTGGTGCCGCCGGGACTGTGGGACGGAACCAACAGAGGGGTTCGTCCATTGTGTCTTGCACTGGTTCCAGGTCCGAACATGGTACTGTTATGAATTGGCATAGACCTGACAATCTACTTGCTGCAATGTAACCAAACCAGAAGTGCTTCTCTGACACAAATGTGCTAGAACATACATTGAATGTTATTGTAACTCACTCTGTGTTAAAACGTAACCAAACCAGAAATGCTTCCCTGGCACAAATGTGCCAGAACATACATTGAATGTTATTGTAACTAACTCTTTGTTAAAATGTAATCAAAAGTACACACTGGATTTACAACACATTGAATGTAACCTTTGTAGGCTATTGGGTGTACTGTTTAAAATTATGTAGAATGCTAGGAAATAGGTAAAGAAGTTATTTAGCACATTTGCTCATTGATTCAAGAGAACAGAAAGTATTAGGAAAGATGGTTAAAAATTGGTCAGAGGAAACAAATGATGCTGGAGAATTGAGCAGAAGACTTTGTGTTCCCAAAACAACTTAAATGTTGATAATTCACAGGAACATGGAGGAACAAGAGTAGAAGGTCAGGAACTGATAGCAGGGTTGAGCTTAGCAAGCAGAATATGGCCTTATCTGATAACCAGATGCCTCTTAGAAGGATGTGGGCTAATCCAGGGCCAAGGAGCCAGGCACCCCACCTCCGGAGGGAGGGGTGGACCAGACTCTACTAGTCAGGACAAGCCCCACATCATGACTAAGCAGAAGGTACCCCTCAGATCTGAGCAACCAATGGGAGTACTCCACAGGCTTAGTACTGACAACCCTGCACTCTCGATAGCCATAAGGCAGACACAGCATATAAGGCCTGGCTCTGGATCAGTTCCTTGCCCTTCACGGTTCTCTGTCACCAGCCCTTATCAGGGCACCGACGAGCTTCGGTGATGGTGCTCTTTCTGGGACTTCTCCATAGGAAGTCCTGCACCATACCACAACTAGGCCCTCTTTCTCACGGCATCATTTGGGCCCCCTGACTGTCTTCCTTCTGGAACCAGACCGTTTACCTCTGATCACGTAAGAATATGTGCTTTTGTATGTATTTGAAGTAGTCAGAGTAGGTGAGGGCAAATGTTGGATGCAAGTGTCTCTTTGATAATTGGTATGCTAATTGTTCTGGTATTATTGAATAAATGCCTATTTGATTGAACAAAAGACTCATTACTAGTAAACAGAAGAGGAGTAATTCCCCACCTTCTCAAACAGTAGTATTTCCACTTGATCCCGGGAACTGAAAGGGACCTGCTTCATTAAGGTGAAGGAAAAGGCAGCTGAATCCCTCGTGAACAGGGACAGCTGAATCCCTCTTGGACAGGGATAGGATTCACCAAGGTGAAGGAAGGCAGCTGAATCCCTCTTGGACAGGGATAGGATTCAGCCAAGGTGTAGAAAAGCAGTTGTACCCCTTTCAGTATCGAAGCTACTTCTGGAGGTCCGGAGATGGTAGCGGTAGGAGGAGTGCGAGGGGGAGCGGGTGGTATGTACCCGCCTAGACGTAGTGGGCCAGAGGCGCTCATGTCAGGAGGGTGGCTCGCAAACTCCAGCCTCTTGAAGTTAGTTCTGGATGGGTAAGGCGGGGATCTGCTCCGTGATCGGGAATGGTACCTGTAAGGTCCGGCATAGTCACGGTATCGCCGGTACCTGGAGTCGTCGTACGGGGAGCAGCAGGAGCAAGGGGAGCGTGTCCTCTGGTCCCTCTGGTACCGGAGAGAAATACCTGGTGTCCTGTGCACAGATGGGCTAGGTCGTTCAGGTTGCAGAGCTTGATACCCGGGAGATCTAGATCGAGACTGGCGATACCTGTGGTGCTCGCTGTGGTGAGAGAAGGAGTGAGAATCCCTTCACCGTTCGCAATGGGGCGGCAGCACCAACTCAAGGTTTGTAGTAGTTGGGGAATGTGGGATCGTCGGTGGTACCGTCAGCAGTACCAGCGGTGTCTGTTGTAGCATCGGTTCCGAGAAGAGAGTCTCCACTTTCACAGTACGGGGGGTTTCTCTCCCTTCTTCTTCTCCTCCTCCTCCTCTCCCCCCCCCACCAGGACCTCTGGTGTGGGAGTCGCTCTTAGAGCAGGAAGCGCTTCTGGCTGCGGGCAGTACTGTAGCCGGAACGTCCCTGGACTCTTCCCCAGCGGTACTGGGAGCGCTCTGTGGCTCCGACGGAGCGGCAGGAAGCGTGGACTCAGGGTTCATCCTGGAGGTTACTGAGTGCCCGGTGGAAAGCCGGAGAGGCCCCTCTTCACCACCCTGAAGTGCCTTTTTTGTTAGGATGTCCTGAAGCCTGAGAGCCCTAGCCCTTTTTGTCCTAGTAGAGAGGTCAGCACAGAATTTACAGCTGCAGGTACTGTGAGTCTCCCCGAGGTAGGCTAGGCGTTGATCACTCACTGAGTGTGTTGCCAGGCAGGAGGGGCAGCGTTTGAAGCCCACCTGTTTTGGCATAGTCCGGCACACCTGCGTAGAAGCAGGCGTAGCCTGGGGAACGGACCCCATGGGCACTCTAGTTGTTCTTATTCTTCTTTATATTTTATTCTTCTCTCTCTTTCTTACTCTTTTTTTAAAAACTGACAAGCACTGAAAAGTACTAAGGTCTTCCAAGCACGATGCAGTTCGAAGGAACTGAGGCTGCGAGGTCTCCGCCCCCTATTTATACAGTACCGCTCTCGTGCAACCTTCATCCCACACTTTTGACGGGAGGGGGAATGGAGGGGCAGAGCCCTCACCATATTCTAGATCTTTCCAGGTTTTCTGCCTGGAAACTGTTGACATCAAGGTCTCCGGTGCCTGCAGAGCAGGAAGTGAATCCCAAGAGGGAGAATCGCGGAGATCCTCGAAGAAGAACATATAACTTTTTACTTCAGTACTACTGAAGGTATTTTATTTCCCCTAGGAAATCCCTCTCTAAACTCCCACCAAATGGATGGAGAGGGCAGTTCGTCTCACCCCCTTAAGGAGAAAGGAGGCATGGTGAAGGTGAGGGGGCGGGCCGCTTTGGGATGCACCTGCATCCCCAGTTGGAGGGCAAGCGAGGTCATGCATTGCGTGACCCTGCAGAATTACGGCTAAGTCCAAGGCTTGTGCAGCCATTCTTTGTTCGGCCTTGAACCCCAGCAGACACAAGACACCCACCCAGTCCCGTTGCCTTTGGGGCTGGGAAGGAAGTTTTTACAGGCATGCCTGATTGGCTCTGGGTCTGCCTGGGTTTTCCATGTTGGCTCTGGGTCTGCCTGGGTTTTCTACATTCCCCACAGTGCCGTTAATTTGGATGGCATATCTGGACTGTTAGTAGGTGGCCTATATTTTCTAATTGTCACACTTGCAGACGGGGGTCAGGAAGGGTGATAGGGGTTTTAGGGCACTTCTAAGGAGGAATTAGGGCCGCCTTGTAAAGAGGTGGGGACTGTGGACTTGCATAGCAGCCTGATGCGGCTTGACATGGACCTACGCCCAGGGAGGTAGGGGGCAGCACAAGAATTGCCTAAGGTCAGATGTGGTCCTGGGTGGACTGATGCCCTCTTATCCTTGCTCCAGGGACTGTTCCCCTTACCCAAGGGCAAGTGGCTTGGATGGGGAAGGGGACAAAGGAAAAGCGGGAGGGGGCATGGTCTAGCTTTTCGGGAACAGATATGTACCTGTATTTACAACACGCTGCCCTCACAGACACTGAGGGTCTCTTGGCCGGACTTAGGTTGGCGGGGAAAATAGTTCCCTTGGTTACTGTATCAAGTTCAATAAAGAGTGCAACTTGTTTAAACCCAATCTTGTCTCCCTGTCTTCTTCTGGAGTGGTCAGACAAAGGAATATGAGAGGGACTTCAGTATTGCTCTAGGATTATGCTTCTTGTTCCAGGATGTACATAACCTCCTCATAAATGTCCATCTCTGGATAAGGTAAGACACCATGTCATGAAATCTGCAGACGCCTGAGCACAATTGGCATCCAGAAAAATTAGGCTAGCGACTAGTTCAGGGGTGTAGTGGGGCAAGAATGGTTTAATATTAGGATAAAGTCTGGTGACTGAATTTATTTATTTTTTCTCACGGATATTTCATGACCTGATAAAAGACAAGATACAAAATCTCAAACCCACCCACCCTCCAAAATATAACTTACATATTCAACAACAATTATAAAAGTATAATACTAATACAAAGAATATTAAAATAATCTTTGTTTCCCTCTTAGGGGGAAAACATAACATGTTGTTATTATTATTATTATTATTAACAAACATTTATATAGCGCCAGCAGTGTACCTGCCACTTTACAAAGTAATAAAATAGACACGGTCCCTGCCCCTAGGGCTTACAATCTGAGAGACAGGAGATGGGGGAGAGACTTAGGAAGGGGAACAGAGGGAGAGACAAGGGGTCTAACATTCATGAAGATGCGAGGTCTCAAGTGCACGTACTTGGCTTGGTTACGATGAGAATGACAGCAGGCAGGTCCATGTTGCAAGGATAAGGGTAAACCGATCGTAGGTATAGGAATAGTGGCTCAGCAGGATAAAGAGTCAGACAGAGCAGAGCGAAAGAGGTGAGTTTTAAGGAGAGATTTGAAGGTATGAAGGGAGGGGGCAAGGCGGATGTGGACAGGGAGGGAGTTCCAGGCATGGGGGGCAGCAAGTGAGAAGGGACGAAGGCGCTTAGGGGAGCAGGGAAGGCGTGGAAGGGTGAGAGAAGGGACAGAGGAGGAGCGAAGTGCACGGGCTGGAGTATGGAGGGCGATAAGTGCAGAGAGGTAGGGGGGAGCAAGGTTGTGAAGAGCTTTATAGGTGAAGACTAGGAGCTTGTGCAGGATTCGTTCAGGAAGGGGAAGCCAGTGAAGCGAAGAGAGGAGGGGCTGCACATGGTCGAAGCGACTGGCGAGGTAGATGACCCTGGCAGCAGAGTTTTGGACAGAGATGAGGGGAGAAAGGTGAGACCGGGGAAGGCCAGTGAGAAGGAGGTTACAGTAATCGAGGCGAGAGATGACCAGAGCATGAACAAGAGTTTTGGCAGACGAGACAGAGAGAAAAGGGCGAATCTTAGCAATGTTATGGAGGGAGAAGCGACAGGATTTAGCAACAGAGTCAATGTAGGGTTTAAAAGAAAGGGCTGAGTCAAAGATGAAGCCTAGGCTACGGGCTTGGGGGACAGGCAGGATGGTGACTCCATCAATAGTTATTGACAGTGAGGAAGGAGAGGAAGGATGAGGGGGGAAGATAAGGAGTTCAGTTTTAGCCATGTTGAGTTTGAGTTGACGTTGAGACATCCAGGTAGAGATGTCAGAGAGACAGTTGATGAGACGAGCTTGAACAGAGGGAGAGAGAGAGGGAGTAGAGAGATAGAGTTGAGTGTCATCAGCATAGAGGTGGTATTGGAAGCCATGGGAGGCAATGAGTTTGCCTAAGGATGAGGTATAGATCGAGAAGAGGAGAGGGCCAAGAACAGAGCCTTGAGGAACACCAACTGAGAGGGGGAAGGAGGAGGAGGCGGAGTTGGAGAGAGACACATTAAAGGAGCGGTCAGAGAGGTAGGAGGAGAACCAGTTATGGACAGAGCCACAAAAGCCAAGGGAGTGAAGGGAATCCAGCAAGAGTGAGTGGTCAACAGTATCGAAGGCAGCAGAGAGATCAAGGAGGACAAGAATGGAATAGAGACGTTTAGATTTAGCCACCAGAAGATCGTTGGTGATCTTAGCGAGAGCAGTTTCAGTAGAATGAAGGGGGCGGAAGCCAGATTGGAGGGGGTCAAGGGAGGAGTTGGAGGATAGGAAGTCAAGGCAGCGGGAGTAGACAACACGTTCAAGCAGCTTGGAAGCAAAAGGAAGGAGTGAGACAGGACGATAGCTAGAAGGGTCAGAGGGGTCAAGAGTGGACTTTTTGAGAATAGGAGAGACTGTGGCATGTTTGAAGGCAGAAGGGAAAGAGCCAGTAGAGAGGGAGAGGTTGATGATGTGCAGGAAGGAAGGGGCGACAGTGGGAGTAATGGAGGTGAGGAGGCGGGAAGGAATGGGATCAAGGGGGCAAGTGGAAGGGTTGGAGGAGGAGAGCAGAGAGGAGATTTCCTTAAGGGAGGCAGGGGAGAAGGAGGACATGAGAGAAGGAGGGGGAGGAGGGAGAGGGGTGGGAGTGGGAAGAGAGGAGTGGGAAGCGATGTCGAGGCGGATCTTGTCTATCTTGGAGGTGAAGAAGGAGGCAAGATCCTGAGCAGAAAGGGAAGAAGGAGGGGGAGGACAGGGAGGCTTGAGGAGGGAGTCAAAGGTAGAGAACAGGCGGCGAGGGTCCCGAGAACAGGACTCAATGCGGGAGGCATAGTAGTGTTGTCTAGCAAGGGAGATAGCAGAAGTAAGGGTGGAGAGACAGAATTTGAAGTGAAGGAAGTCAGCGTGAGAATGGGATTTGCGCCAGAGTCGTTCAGCAGCACGAGTGCAAGAACGGAGGTGGCGGATACTAGGGGTGAGCCAAGGACGGGGGTTGTGGGAGAAGGCAGGGCGGGAAGAGAGTGTCCCACAAGCCTCCCTCTCTCACCAAGGGGTCATGACATAGCCCACCGCATCCCCCCTCCCCAAACCACCCCTCTCTCACCAAGCGGTCAAGACGTAACTCACCCCCCTTCTGTCCAACCCCCCTTACTGAGGGCTTGGAGCAAACACCCCCCATTCCTATACATATCCCCCCTCACCAGGGGGTCATGGGACAACCTTTCCCCCCTATTTTAACCTGTTCCATCCCCCAGGCCATAACCATGCCCCTGAGCCCCACCCTGTCACCAGGGGGTAATAAGACTACCTCCCCCAACAAAGTTCCCCCATTTCCTAAACACATAACACAAAAATGAAACAGGCAAAACCCCAAGCCTCCCACCAGGCAATCATATAACTGATTTTCAATCTAAGTATCTGGATGTTCAACGAGGATCTCTGGCCACCAACAGCTGATGCCCTTTGGTGTTGCCCTTCAGCTGGCACGTTGGGGCCCTCCCCTTCAAGTTATACCTTTAGAAAAAGGGGGTGTTAGCACTCCTCCTCTGCAGACTAGTCCTGGCCAATTCTGGTAATGTTTTGACATTCTACTTGTATTTTTTTTTAACCTGGCTGCAACTGTGGAGTTTATGCCAAACAATCCGAGTGAAGTCACCAGAAAGAACATCTAACTTTCTGACAAGGGTGGAGCATATTAAACCTGTGCTTTGTACTCTGCACTAGCTTCCAGTAGCTTTCTGGGTACAACTTAAGGTGCTGGTTTTGACCTCCAAAACTCTAAACAGCTTTAGCCCAACATACCTGAAAGACTGCTTCCTCTGCTGTGTTTCATCCTGATCCCTAAGGTCATCTGAGAATAACCTCCTGCTAACTCCATCATCATGCCAAGTGTATACAGCCGAGGCTCTCAGTGAGGCTTTCTTGGTGGCTACCCCACAGCTCTAGTATATTTGCCAAAGCCCAAACCTGAACTTTGTCTGGAGGCAGTGTTTAAGACTTCCCTATTTGGCCAAGCATTTGATGTGTGGGACTAGGGCTGCCATATATGCCAATTTTTAGAGGACACTGATGAGAAATACAGGTTCAAATTGGCATATATGGCAATCCTAGTGCGGACAGACTTTGGTGGGGGAGATTACATTTATCCTATTTTTTTATTATGTTTTGTAACCTGCCCTGAGCCCTAGGGACAGGGCAGGCTATAAATCCAAATAAACAAACATGCTATCAAACAAAGTCCCCACTTCAGAGTAATTCTCCTAAATTAAACTGCACCTCAAACAAGGAAAGAACTCAGTGTATGATCTGTTTAAAAATACATGAAACTTGCCAACAAACGCAACAAGCTCTGGAAATTAAACAAGTGGCTTCCAAAATTTTATCTGTGACATCCCATTTTAAGACTTAATTATAATTGTGTGGCCACAGAAAGCAACAAAAATATGCAAGCTACATCAACTATCACGATCATGACTCCATCTGCAAATGGCATGTGACCCTCCTCCTTTGGGGTCACAATCTGTGACTCCCAACCCACAGTTTGGGAATCTCTGAATTAACTTCATAAATTTGCAACTCAAGAACAAATTGGTAGATTAAGAAAATTATTCTTTATTCTTTTTAAATCTGTTGTGTATGAAGGTAACTTGTAAAATAACAGATTTCACATCTGGTATGACTAAAGTACTTCCAGATTGCATGGCCTCAGGATGAATGAGATGTGGTGGGTTTTGTTTTTACCACCTAACTGCTAGTCTTGTAAATTTAGCTGAAAATTTGACAGTGAAGCTGAGTTATATTCTCTTTTCATGTTTAAACATTCTAACAGTATTACTGAAAGCTTCTCAAGCTAAATTAGGTCCCATAATACACCTGAAAAACCTCAGTATCTTCCAATAGTACTGTTAATATTTGTGCGCAGATGTAACTGTGCTCAAAAAACCATCACTTGATGCTGACTCTCTCGCCAGCTATCAGCCAGTCTCTAACCTTCACTAAAAAGGGAATATTAGAGACTGGTCGATAGCTGGTGAGAGAATCAACGCCAAGTGATGGTTTTTTGAGCAGAGTTTTTACGGAAGGTTATTGAACGGGCAGAGACTTGGCAGCTGCAGGAGCATCTGGACTACAACAGTTTTCTGGATCCCTCGCAGTCCGGATTTTGCCTGGGCTATGGCACTGAGACTGCACTTGTTGCTTTGGACGACGACCTCTACCGTGAATTGGATCAGGGTCGCTTGACCCTGCAAATTCTGTTAGATCTGTTGGCTGCCTTTGATACCGTTGACCATAAGATGTTGGTGACTCGCTTGCGGGCCGAGCTGGGGTAGACGGGATTGTTCTTGAATGGTTCCGTTTTTTCCTGGCCAGGAGAATTCAGCAGGTGGTGCTTGCAGACTGTTCTCCCTGGGACCTCTCATGTGGAGTCCCACAAGGTTCCATTCTGTTCCCTCTCCTGTTCACCATATATATGCAGCCACTGGGCAAGGTTGTGAGATAGTATGGTGTGCAGCATCATCAATATGGTGTGCTGATGAGGGTGGTTAACGCGTCCCTGCAGCAGGGGAGGCTGTCACCTAGCCTCAAAGAGGCTGTGGTGCACCCCCTGCTGAAAAAAACATCATTGGGTGTGGACGCACTCGCCAGCTACCGAACCGTCTCTAACCTCCCCTTTTTAGGGAAGGTTATTGAGCGGGCAGTGGCGATCCAGCTCCAGGCACATCTGGACAGCATCGGTTTCCTGGACCCTTTTCAATCTGGGTTTCGTCCCGGCTATGGCACTGAGACAGCATTGGTGGCCTTGGTTGACGATCTCTGCCAGGAGATGGATGCAGGATGTTCTACATTTCTTATCCTGCTAGATCTCTCGGCCGCTTTTAATACTGTGGACCATGGGCTGCTGTTGAGATGGCTGTGTGACCTGGGGGGTCTGGACGGGTTCTTTAGTGGTTCCACTCATTCCTCTCGGAGAGAAGCCAGCGGGTAGTGTTGGGAGCTGAAACATCTTGCCCCCGCGCCTTGTCCTGCGGTGTTCCACAGGGTTCCATTCTGTCTCCACTATTATTTAATATATATATGCAGCCCTTGGGGAGGTCGTGAGGGGATTCGGGGTGCGATGTCACCAATATGCTGCTGATACTCAGCTGTACCTCTCTTTTTCAGCTGACCCAGACCCTGCTGTCTTGTTGCTGTCCCAGTGTTTGGAGGCCGTGGCGGAGTGGATGCGGCAGAGAAGACTGAAGCTCAACCCCGATAAGACTGAGGTGATGGTGGTGGGGAGGGCAAGGGAGGTGTCAACCCCCCTCATTGGGGGAGTTCACCCTCCCATAGCTCAGCAGGTTCGGAGTCCAGCGGTGATGCTGGACTTGGATCTCCGCCTGGATAGGCAGGTGAAGGTGGTGGCGAGGACCGCCTTCCGCCAGCTGTTTCTAGTGTGGAGGCTGCATCCATACATCTCCAGGCCGGACCTGGCCTCCCTCATCCATGCCTTCATTACCTCGAGGCTGGATTACTGCAATGCGGTCTAAGTGGAGCTGCCCATGTTCCTGGTCCGGAGGCTGCAGCTAGTGCAAAATGCAGCGGCCCAGCTCCTGACGGGGACGGGTCGTCGGAAGCATATAACACCTGTGCTCCAGAATCTGCACTGGTTGCCGATAGCGTGCCGAGCCAGGTTCAAGGTATTGGTGTTAATCAATCAGGCCCTTCACGGTCTGGGCCCCTTATACCTCAGGGACCGCCTCGCCCTCCGCACCCCAGAACGGCTCCTTCGGTCTACCGGGGGTGCCTTCTTAAAGGTCCCCCGTGTTAAGCGGGGAGCTACAATGGAGAGGGCATTCTTGGTGGCCGGGCCGCGTCTCTGGAATTCCCTCTGGGAGGAAGCTCACCTGGCCCCAAGCCTTTTGATTTTCCAGCAGGCCTGTAAAACCTAGCTGTTCGCCCAGGCCTTTGGGGAGGTGGGGGGGATAGGATGTTGGCTCTCCCCTACCTTTTGTTTTGTTTTATTTCTAAATTTTGTTCCCCAATCCTGTTTAAGTTTCAATTATTGTGTTTTAAAATGTTTTATTATGTTTTTATGGAATTGTACGTCGCCCCGAGATGCCGTAGGCATGGGGAGCGACTCAGAAATATTTTAAATAAATAAATTAATCTGACCCAGACTTAGCAGTCTCGGTGCTTACTCAGTGTCTGGTGGCTGTGGGGGACTGAATGAGGGCAAGCCAACTGGGGCTGAATCCCGACAAGATGGAGATGATGCTGGTGGTTAAGTCGGAGAATGTGGCATCCCCTGTCGTTGATGGGGTGTGTCCCCTCACTGGTTCCCCAGGATTGTAATCTGGGAGTGCTCCTCGATTCTCAGTTCCACCTGGATGTCCAGGTAGGGGCTGTGGCGAGGAGCGTGTTCCACCAGATACATCTTGTGTGCCAGCTTCAGCAATATTTCTCTGACTCCGACCTAGCCACCATCATCCATGCCTTCATCACCTCAAGACTGGACTGTAAGGTGCTCTACGTGGGGCTACCTGTGGTGACAGTTCAGAGGCTGCAGCTGGTGCAGTATGAGGCAGCCCGTCTCCTTTTTTGGATGGGTCACCGAGAGCACATTACACCTGTGCTCCATTCTCTCAACTGGCTGCCTATAGTATTCCGGGCCCGATTCAAGGTGGTGTTGCTTACTTACAAAGCCCTGCACGTCTCGGTCCTACCTACCTTCAGGACCGCCTCACTCCCAGTGCTCTGGATCAGCCTCTGCGGTCTGCCGGGGGTGCCCTTCTTGAAGTTTCCAGAGTTGCTCAGGGACCGACCTTGGAGAGGGCATTCTCAGTCGCCGCACCTAGGCTGTAGAACTCCCTTCCAGCGGAGGCTTGGATGGCCCCAGACCTCTCCTCCTGTCAATGAATGTCTAACACCTGGCTGTTCCACCAGGCTTTTGGTGAGGGAGATGGCGAGGGTTAGGGTGGTGGGTTTTTTTGTTTTTCTGTTTTCTTTGACATTCCCCATATGGGTTGTTTTATGCTCTTGTTTTATTTGGATTGTATATTTATTGTTGTGTTTTATATTCATATTTCTATTTCTAATTAATTTAATTTTATGATTGTTAGCCACCCCAAACTGCTTCGGCAGGAGGAGCGGGATATAAATTAAGTTAAATTAAAAAATAGATGTACCTTAGGGACCAATCCAAGGTGGGGGGCACTCTGCACACCCATTGTGTACATGGTGTGCACAGTGCACACTGAGTATGTGCAATACACACACCATGCATGTGCACACACCTGAGATCAGGGCCTTAGGAAATAGGGCTATGAGCCCACAGGACTTCAATGGGGCTACTACTAGGCACTCTGCAGCTAGAGCTAAAACAATGCACAAAAAATAGCAGATTTCAGCTTGTTCTAGTGATTGTAAAACACTCTGAGTGCCATTTAAAGGCAGGAGAATGCTAAAAAATAAAATTATTATTATTAGCCCTGCTGATATGTATATGGCATTTTACATACAGTATGCACATTAGTCATTTCTCATTAAAAAAAAACCTGAAATAAGAGCTTCATGAGCTTAGGGTTTCTCAGTTATTTAACAATCTTGATTTTTTCTCCCTATGGTGAATTGCTTTCTTTTGTTTGTTTGTGGCTGTAATAGACACCGAAGAGATTTTCCTGTGCAGCTAGCAGGCACTAAAAGCAGTGTGAACGAATAGCAGAAAGTGAATTTCTGGAATTAACATAAATTTCAGAGGTGGGGTGGAGGAGAATGCTGTCTTGCTAGCCAGGCCAGCAGAATCTGGAATTGCTGCTGTAGAAGATTCTTTCAGTTCAGAGGAGAAGGGGAGAGAAATGAAAAAACACAAAAACACATCATGCTTTTATGGTCTCAGTAGCAGCACTAATGTACTACGAATGGCACTGTGGCTACAAGAACTATGGTCATCCTAAAAGATGTGTGTAACAGGAGACAACAATGATAAGAAGGGGGGCGGGGGAGGAGAGACCCAAAAGATTCCATTTAGGAAATGCAGACTTCTCTCTCTCCATGGAGGAAAGTCACTGGAGAAGAAAATAGAGGTTACTTACCAGTAACTCTGTTCTTCGAGAGAGCGCCGCATATTCTCACTCTTGGGATTCACTTCCTGCTTCGCAGGCACTGGAAACCTTGTTGTCAGCAGCTTCCAGGCAGAAAACCTGGAAAGATCTAGAACATGGTGAGGGCTCTGCCCCTCCATCTCTCTAAAAGCACGGGCTGCAGATCGCGTGAAAGCAGGACTGTATAAATAGGAGGAGGAGCCCTCGCCGCCTCTGTTCCTTCCAACCCCACCCCGGAAGACGTATTTTAAAGGTAGATCCGAGACAGAGGGGAAGGAGGGCGGGTTGTGAGAATACACGCAGCTCTCGCGAAGAACCAAGTTACTGGTAAGTAACCTCTATTTCTTCTTCGAGGATTTCCACAATTCTCACTCTTAGGAGAGTGAATAGTAGTTCATAACACCTACCGCAAGGTGGTGGGAGTCGAGGAGGTTAATCGAAAAGAGATTGTATAACTGCCCTTCCCACTAGGATATCCAATCTTGCCGCTAGGTCCAGCGAGTAATGTTTAGCGAACGTATGAAGAGAGAACCAAGTGGTAGCTTTACAAATGTCTGTGATCGGAACACCACGAAGATTAGTCAGGGTAGGGGCTACCGCTCTAATCAAGTGGGCTCGAAGAAGGGAGGATGGTATCTTTCCAGCGTAATGATAGCACCTCTGGATGCAGAGGAGAATCCATCTGGAGAGCCTCTGTGAGGTAAGTTTGACTCCGATTCTTCGTCCCCCATAGGAGATGAACAGCGCTTCAGAAGCTCTGATTGTTCTGGTTCTGTCAATGTAAAACGAGAGGGCCCTCTTGACATCTAGAGCGTGTAGAGCTCGCTCCATACCGGATTAATGAGATTTTGAGAAGACGACTGGTAAGGAGATAGTCTGGTTGAGATGAAAGGGGGAGACAACCTTGGAATAAATGAAGGATCAATCCAGAGGTCAACCTTGTCTTTGGAAAAGCAGACGTAGGGTGGAGAGACTCTGAGGGCTTCTGATTTGCTAACTCCTTCTGGCTGAGGTGATAGCAACGAGAAAGGCAGTTTTTATGGACAGGTTCTCCATCGAGCAAGAAGCCATGGGTTCAAAGGGAGGATTCATCAATTTGGAGAGGACAAGGTTCAGATCCCACTGAGGAGTCGGGTAGGTAATTGGAGGGGAAGGTGTTGACAAGACCCTTCCAGAAGGTCCTCATTAAGGGGTGTGAGAACAGAGTCTCTGAGACGTCTGGCTTGAGGTGAGAGGAAAAAGAAGCCAAGTGTACCTTAAGGGAGAAGAGGGAAAGCCCAGATCCTTGGAGGTACAAAAGGTAGTTGAATACGTGGGTGATTCTGAGGGAAGACAACAGTGTCTGGAGGCCAGTGTACCATTGGGAAAAACAAGTCCATTTGGCTGTGTAGCACGCTCTAATCGACGGGTGTCGAGAGTTTAAGAGGACGGTTGCAATATCTGGGGGAAATTCTTCCATTAGGAGAGATTCAGCCGGGCATAGAGATGGAGCATGTGTAAGTCGTGATGGAGAATGATGTCCTGCTGGCAGGACAAGAGGTCTGGTAAGAGGGGAAGCTCTGTGGACTCAGTGGCCAGCTCTTTGAGCGTCTGAAACCACGCTTGCCTCGGCCAAAAGGGGGCTATGAGGATAACATGGGCGTGGTTGGACCTGATCTTGTACAGTACCCTGTGAAGAGGAGGAGTTGGGGGAAACACATAGAGGAATTCCCCACTCCAGGAGATCATTAAAACGTCTGAGATTGATCCTGGTGCTAGTCCTGCACAACTGCAGAAGGCAGGAAGTTTTGTGTTCTCTGCGGTGGCAAATAGCTCTATGGAGGGAGTGCCCCAGACCCCCAAAATGTCCCTTAGAACAGCGTTGTTCAGGGACCTCTCATGGTGGTCAGACATTTGGCGACTGAGTTGGTCTGCAAGAGTGTTGTCCTGGCCTGCAAGATGTATAGCCTGGAGGTGGATGTTGTGCCTGATGCTCCAATAGCTTCTGCTTCAAGGGAGAGGCGCGTGGACCGTGCTCCTCGTTTGTTGATGTACCACATGGCTGCTGTATTGTCCGTGATGATTAGGAGATTCTTTCCCCCTATATGTGCTACAAGTGCTTTGAGTATGTAGCGTATGGCTCTGAGTTCTAGCAAGTTTATGTGAAGTTGTCCTTCCTCTGGGGACGAGAGACCGTGGACTCTGAGATGAGACATGTGAGCTCCCCAGTCCGTGAGGGAGACATTCATGGTGACGGACACCTGGATGACCGGAAGCTCCAAGGGCATGCCCTGTAACACTTGGATCTGATCTGTCCACCAAAGGAGGGTTTGGTAGACTCACTTTCTTGTTGAGAGAATGGAGGGAGGGGAAGTACACCAGCTTTAACCACTGTTGCAGGGGTCTCATATGGAGCCTCACATAGGGGATCACCATAGTGGTGGAAGCTAGGAGCCCTTGAAGACGTAGGAAGAAAAACTGTTTTGGTTCTCCGAGAGCGTAGGGTCTCTATGATGTGTCGGATAATGTTGAATCTGCCCAGCGGGAGGTACGCCCTGGATTGGTCTGTGTCCAGAAGAGCTCGGATGAACTGAAGGCGTCTCGTGGAGTTGAGATGGGATTTCTGGAGATTCACTAGGAATCCGAGACTTTGCAAGAGAGTGAGGGTTAAGTGAATATAGTGCATCTGGATGAGGCTGCTAGGAGCCTGTCATCGAGGTATGGATAAAGTTTTACATCTAATTTCCTCAGGTGTGTGGCAACAACGGCTGCACATTTCGAGAAGACCCTTGAAGCAGTGGAGAGTTCGAACGGGAGGACCATGTACTGGAAATGGAGGTCTCCTACAACAAAACTAAGTCACGTCTGTGAGAGGGTGTAATAGAGATGTGGAAATATGCATCTTTAAGATCAAGGGAGGATGACCAATCTCCTTGCTGCAACACCAGCAGGATAATAGGAAGGGATATCATATGATATTTGTATTGTTTAATGTATTTGTTAAGACGTCTGAGATCTAAAATGGGTCTGAAACTCTTGTCCTTCTTGGAGACTACAAAATAACTAGAGTAAAACCCAGTGTTCTGTTCCAAAATGGGTACCTCCTCAATGCTCCTTTAGAGAGAAGTTTCTCAACTTCCAGAAGTATTTGAGTTTTGTGGGGGGAGCCCTGAGGGGGCAGGGGAGGGAAATTTGGGGGAAGGGAATGGAATTGGATGGTATATCCATGATTAATTATTTTCGAGACCCATCAATCACGGGTGAGGAATGCCCAAAGGTCAAAGAAGGGCAGGAGATGGTTATAAAAGGAAGGTGCACCCTCATTGTCTCCCTTGATCTGTGGAAGGCTAAAAGCGATTCTTAGGCGGTTGCACTGACGACGAATTGAAGGAAGGTCTCCCTCGTCCTCTCTGCTTGTTGAACCTCCACCGAGGTTGTGAGGCAGAGGTTTGGGGCTGGTGGTATTGCAGAGAAAAACGTCTCCCTGTGTGATAAGTATAGGGAGAACGCTGCTTAGGAGCATAAGAATAGGGAGCAGAAGATGGGTAACAGCGCTTCCTTATGACTCTGATCACCCCAGTAGATCGAGCAGTTTGACTGGTCTCTTTAATTTTCTTTAAAGTTTCATCCGTAGATGAAGCAAAGAGACCCTCGTAATCCAAGGGCAAGTCCTCAACGCGAGTTTTATTTTCTGGTGTGAGAGCAGTGGATCGGAGCCAGGCATGTCTCCTGAGAGTGATGGCAGAGGCCATACCTCTAATATTACAATCTGCAATGTGCATGTTGGCAGTGAGTTGAAACTGGGCAATTTGCATCCCTTCCCTCTGAATTGCTGCAATTTGATTCAGGTCAGTGGTCTTGGAAAGCTGTGACCAGAGCCAATGTTGATAACCGCACATGACGGATGCATAGTTAGAGGCCCTTAAGGACAAGGTTTCAGAAAAGAAGATCTTCCTCCCTAAGACGTCTAAGTGTCTCCCTTCTCTATCCAATGGGGAGGTCTGAATGCCTCCTCCTCTAGACTTAACTGAGACTGGATGACCAGAGAGTTAGGGGGAGGGTGCTTATAAAAAATATTTGCCCCTTCTTTGGGGATGGCGTAAAGATAATCAGCTAATTAGTTGGTTGGGACAGCTGAGGAGGGCTTGTTCCATATAAAAATAGAAGGTTCCATAAGCATCGAACATTGGGAATATGATGTGCCCCAATTCCTCAGAGCCTAGGATCCCAAACACAGGGCCCGACTGGGATTTCCTGACCACCTTGGTGGGTAGCTTCGATGGAAAGAATACTAGTCTTTTTAACATGGCCTGGAAGGCCTTAGTATCCTCTGTAGCAAGGACCAAATTGGGGTCGGAGACTGTGTCTGGAGGGGGGAGGAGCAATAGTTTCACCCTCCTCTGGAATAGAAGAGGAGGAAGATGAAGGGAATGCAGATCTCCCTGATGAGACCCCTAGATTGGGCAGGGGCCGGTCTGAAATAGGGTGGTCCGGTGGAGGATTTCCCAGAAGGGAGCTAAGGAACGTGGAGACTGTGCTGACCTGTGTTCCTGTGCTTGCTCCTGTAATGCAGGAAGAGACGGTACCGCTGGAGCAGTAGAACAGGAGCAATGGCTGTCATCTCGTGTAACCTGAAGCGGATCGGGGGCTGGAAGGTGGACTGGTACCAACGGTACGTCAGAAGGAGGCGGCCTAGAGATGATCGTGGTAGGAGGAGCACGAGGAGGCGCTGGTGGTATGTATCTCCCAATATTTTGAGAGCAAGTTGCATGATCCAGATCCTCAAAGTCAGCTTGAGACTAATAAAGCGAGGATCTGCTCCGTTAACGGGAGAGGTAGCTGTATGGTGCGGTACAGTGATATCGCCGGTACCGGGAGTCGTCGTACGGCGAGCAGCAGGAGCGGGGGCGTGTCCTCTGGTCCCTGTGGTAATGCATCGCTGTCGACCTTGTTGTAGGGGACCGATGCACAGATCTAGTAGGTGTGGTCGGGTGTAGAGATCGGTACCCGGGAGATCTGGAACACGATTGGTGATACCTGTGGCGGTCACCATGGTGAGAAATGGAGAGTGTCGCCGCTGCTCCGTATGGAATGGCAAAGTCACCACAAGAGGTGCTAATGCTTGTACAGGCTGTGTGCCAGATGATGGTACCATGGAAGCAGGTACCAGCAATGCCTGTGTGGTGAGAGATCGCTCGGGTTCAGAGATTATAGTCTCTACCTCCAGAGTACGGGGATGTCCGCCTCGTCGGTACTCTTGTTCTCTCTTCTTCTTCTTCCTTTCCTCGCCAGGGCATCTAGTAGTAAGCTCTGTGGTGCAGGAAGTGCTCTTGGAATGGGAAGCAGTTCCAGTCAGGACCGGGACCGTAGGCAGAACCTCAGCAGCGGCTGCAGCAGTGGTACTGGGGGTAACTTGCGGCTCCGAAAGAGCAGAAGCCGTGGACTCCGGGTCCATCCTGGGAGTCACAGAGTGCCCGGTGGGGAGCCTGAGAGGCCCCTCTTCTCCACCCTGAAGTGCCTTTCTTGTTCTTGGAGCCGGAGAGCCCTGGCCCTTTTTGTCCTAGTGGAGAGGACAGTAACAAAACTTGCAGGTGTGGGTATTGTGAGTCTCGCCCAGACAGGCTAAGCAATGGGCATGCTGGTCACTCACGGAAAGCGTAGCCGGGCAAGAACGGCAATGTTTGACATCCGCCTGCTTGGGCATAGCCTGGCACACCCGCGGGGTAGGTGAAGCCTGGGGGACGAACCCCGCAGACTCAAGGCATGGGCACTAGATGTTCTTCATGCTATGCTAAAGTATTTCTTCTTTTTTTTTTTTTTTTTACTGACAAGCACTGAAAAGTGCTAAGGTCTTCCAAGCGCAGCGTGGTTGGAAGGAACTGAGGTGGCGAGGGCTCCTCCCCCTATCTATACAGTCTTGCTCTCGTGCGATCTGCACCCCACTCTTTTAGCAGGATGGGATGGAGGCCTCACCATGTTCTAGATCTTTCCAGGTTTTCTGCCTGGAAACTGCTGACAAGGTTTCTGGTGCCTGAGAAGCAGGAAGTGAGAGAAGAGTGAGAATCGCAGAGATCCTTGAAGAACTATCAGATTCAGAACATTGCCCTAGGCAATCTGCACTCTCCTGCTCCTATGGAGGCAGAGCCAAAGATTAAGCCTAGGTTACTTACCAGTAACTCAGATCTGAGAGAGAGCTCCGTGTATTCTCACTCTTGGGATCGCTTCCTGCTCTGCAGGCGTTGGACGATCTTGATGCCTTCAGCAGTTTCCAGGCAGAATACCTGGAAAGATCTAGAAAATGATGAGGGCTCCGACCCTCCACACACACCCCTGCTAAAGGCATGGGTTCAGGATTGCGCAAGAATGGGATTCTATATGGGGGGTAAGGGGAGAAGAGCCCTCACCACCTCAATTCCTTCCAACTCCATCCCAGAAGGAAAGCATATCATTCGAGACAGAGGGGAAGGAGACTATGAAGAGCTCTCTCAAAGAACTGAGTTACTGTAAGTAACCTCCATTTCTTCTTCGAGGATCTCCACAATTCTCACTCTTCAGAGAGTGAATAGCAGTTCATCTCACCTACCTAACGGAGGTGGGAGTCGAGGAGGGTCAATCAAAAAGTGATTGCAGAACTGCGCTTCCTACCATGGTATCTGATCTAGCCACCAGGTCCAGAGAATAGTGCTTTGCAAATGCGTGGAGAGAGGACCAAGTAACAGCTTTAAAGATGTCAACAATGAGGACATTCCTAAAGTTGGCCAGGGTACTGGCCACTGCCCTAGTGGAGTGAGCTCAGGTATCGGCAGGCAATATCTTCCCAATCTGCTGGTAATATCTCTGGATGCATAAAAGAATCCATTTAGAAAGTCTACGAGAGGTGACCTTGACTCCAACACATTGTCCCCCATAGGAGATGATGAGGGCATCGGATGCTCCGATGTGCTTTGTCCTGTCGACTTAGAAGAAAAGAGCTCTTTTTACATCCAAAGAATGAAGTGTTCATTCCAAATGGGATGCATGGGGTATAGGGAAAAAGACTGGTAAAGAAATAGTCTGATTAAGATGGAAAGGGGAAACAATTTTTGGTATGAAAGGCAGGGTCCATTCTGAGATCGACCTTATCCTTGAAAAACTGGAGATCGGGAGGGGAGGCTCTCAGCACCAACAGTTCACTAACCCTTCGAGCTACCAGCAAGACAGTTTTTATAGGTAAATTCTCCATAGATCAGACAGCCATTGGTTGAAATGGGGGCCCCGTCAATTTAGATAGGACCAAGTTAACGTCCCATTGGGGAGCGGAGTGGGTAACAGGAGGGAATGCATTAGATAAACCCTTTCAGAAAGTCCTTGTTAAAGGGTGAGAAAACAGGGAATACTCTTCCAGAGGTCTAAGACAGGAGGACAGAGCTGCCAAGTGGACCTTAATGAAAGAGAGAGAGAGTCCAGACTCTTGGAGATGTAAAAGGTATCTAAATACATGATCCATGTTTATAGAGGTTAATGGTGTATTGTGAGCATTGCACCATCACATAAAACAAGTCCACTTAGCTACGTAACAAGCCCTGGTTGAGGGCTTTCAGAAATTTAACCTAACTGTTTTAACTTCTGTGGAGAGGTTCGCCATTACTGATGGATCAAGCAAGCAGAGAGATGTAGCATTTCGAGATCGTGGTGGAGAATGGTGCCTTGTTGACAAGATAAGAGGTCTGGTTCGAGTGGGAGTTCGATGACCTCGGTAGCCAATTCCTTGAGTGTTTGGAACCAGATTTGTCTGGGCCATTGTGGGGCTATGAGAATGATGAGAGACCAATCTGATCGAATCTTGTGGAGCACCTTGCGTAGTAAGGGTGTTGAGGGAAATGCATAAAGGAATTTCCCACTCCAGGAAATCATGAAGGCATCTGACATTGATCCTGGTGCATGACCTGATTGACTGCAAAAGAGTGGCATATTTCAGTTTTCCACAGTGGCGACAAGGTCTGTGGTAGCTGTGCCCCACATCTGGAAAATGCCGTTTAGTACATTGTCGTTTAATGACCACTCGTGGTGATCTGTTAATTGTCGTCTGAGCTGATTGGTGATGTAATTTTCCTGGCCTCCAAGTTAACAGCTTGCAGGTAAACATTGTGTTTGATGCTCCATTTCCACAATGTCTCTGCCTCGAGGGAGAGGCATGTGAATCGAGACCCACCTTATTTGTTGAGGTACCACATCGCTGCGGTATTGTCAGTGATGACTAGCACGTTCTTTTCTCTGACGTGAGACACTAAAGCTCTAAGTGCCTAACGTATGGCTCGTAGTTGTAGTATATTTATGTGAAGGTTTACTTCCTCTGGGGACCATAGTCCATGCACCTTGAAGTCCGTCATGTGGGCACCCCATCTGGTGAGGGATGCATCCGTTGTAATGGAAACATCTGTGTGAGGGGGCTCCAACGGGACACCAGAGAGTTCATCCACCAAAGGAGACTGTTTAAGACACCCTCTGGAATGAATAGTTTCATGCTGAGGGAGTGTAAGGTAGGGCAACAAACCTTCCTTAATCATTGCTGTAGAGGTCACATATAGAGCCTCATGTGTGGTGTTACGGTTGTGGTAGACGCTAGAAGTCCTTGTAGGCGTAGGAAACAACACTGTCCTGGTGCTGTTGGGGTCCAAGTCTCGTATGGCGTGGACAATGTTGAGGAGCCTGTCCCATGGAAGGTAAGCTTTGGCGTGATATGCGTCTAGGAGAGCTCCAATAAACTGTAGATGCCTTGTGGATACGAGATGGGACTTCTCTGTATTCACTAATAAGTCTAGTTTCTCTAGTACTGACAGTGTTAATTGACTGTCGTTAATTGACTTGTCTCTGGAAGCAGCCACCAGGAGCCAGTCATCTAAATACGGAAACACTTTGAGGCTCTGTTTCCGGAGATGGGCCGCGACCACTGCTACACACTTTGTGAAGACTCTCAGGGTTGTAAAAAGTCCGAATGGGAACACTGTATTGATAGTGTTGGTCTCCTACAACAAAGCATAAGTATTGTCTATGAGAGGGTCTGATTGAAATATGAAAATATACATCCTTAAGATCGAGAGGCGAATCAATCTCCACACTGTAGACCTAATAGAATGAGATGGAGGATCATCATCCAGAATTTTAATCTATTTATAAATTTATTGAGTGCTTTGAGATCTAGGATAGGCCTAAACCCCCCTTCTTTTGGGGGAACCACAAAATATCTAGAAAAAAACCCCAGATTCTGTTCTGAAAGGGGTACCTTTTCTATAGCACCTTTTAACAGGAGTTTCTCATTTTCAAGAAGTAACTCTGTCTTGTAAAGGGTGCCCCTTAAGGGTAGGGAAGGGGAAGTGGTAGGGGAAAAGGAGTGGAATTGAACGGCATAGCCATATTTTATTATTTCTTTGACCCATCTGTCAGAGGGGATAGAATCCCATTGCTCATAAAAGGGCAGGAGACGGTTATTAAAGCAGGGGATATCTCCCTCTCCTCTATCAATCTGGGGCTGGCTAAAACAATTTGGGGGGGGGGGTTTCCCAGAGGAAGAGTTTGAAGATTGCCTTCCTTTTCCCTTTTGTTTATTGAATTTTTTTCTGGACTGAGAGGAGGGTTGTGATTGTTGGTAGTGCGGGGAATACCTCCTACCGCTCTGATAAGAGTAGGGAGAATGCTGTTTGGTAGCATAAGAATAGGAAGCAGGGACTGAATAATACTTTTTCTTGATTGGCCTGATCACTTCTGCTGACCTAGTAGTTTGACTTGTTTCCTTTATCTTTTTTAAGGTGTCATCTGTAGATGCTGTGAACAGGTCCTCTGAATCAAAGGGATAATCCTCTATTCTAGTTTTATTTTCCGGTGTTAGTGCCATAGACCTGAGTCAGGCATGTCTTCTGAGTGTTATTGCCGAAGCATTTCCTCTTATTGCACAGTCAGCAATATGCATGTTAGAAGTCAGCTGAAACTGGCATTTGCATTCCCTCCTTCTGTACGGCAGCAATTTGATTATTATTATTATTATTAACAAACATTTATATAGCGCCAGCAGTGTACATGGCACTTTACAAAGTAATAAAATAGACACGGTCCCTGCCCCTAGGGCTTACAATCTGAGCGACAGGAGCTGGGGGAGAGACATAGGAAGGGGAACAGAGGGAGAGACAAGGGAGGGTCTGTGGTTGTGCTAAGCTGGGCCAGAGCCAACGTTGGCATCCGCACATGGCTGATGCATTAGTTAGAGGCCCTGAGAGAAAGGGTTTCTGAGGAGATCTTCCACCCTAAGACATCTAGAGCGCAATCCAGCACCCATTGAAGTCAATGGCTAAACTCCCTAACTTAGGTGGGAAGCCCATTACAAACCTATGTTTTCTGGGGCTTACCCTCGTATTAAGGAGCCTGTTATGCTCTCATTAGATATGGTGGCACAGTGGGATCCTGTATCCCCTGAGGAATTAAGACTGATCATCTCCCAGCTGAAATCTGGGAAGGCTCCTGGAATAGATTTTATGCCTGCTGAGCTCCTAAAAAGTAATGTCCATTGGTGGAGTAGGGTATTGGTTATTTTGTTTTCTGCTATAAATAGCACAGGGAAAATTCCAAAAAACTTGTGAAAAAGTATAGTGGTACCCATTTTTGTTAAAAGGGGACCCCAAAGACCCAGCAAATTATCGACCAGTTAGCCTTTTGAATGTTGTTGGGAAGCTTTACTCTAAGTATTTATTGGCCTGACTGCAAGCATGGATTGATGCAAGGAATCTTATAGGTAAACAGCAGGTGGGCTTTAAGAAAGGATCTGCAACCATAGATCACATTTTTGTGTTGGAACAATTAATATCCAAATATGTTCTAACTAGGCCCAAATCCCGTCTGTATATTTGTTTCATTGATTTAAGAACGGTGTTTGATACAATCAATAGAGAACGACTTTGGCAGAAGTTATTAGAATATCAGATCGATTTGAGACTTTTTTAAATACAGGCAGTACATGTAAAGACAACTTTGCAAATTAGGACCAACAGAAGGGGTAATCTCACGCAATCTATTGATGTTTGTAAAGGTGTTAGGCAGGGTTGTATTTTAGCACCCACATTATTCAACTTATACTTGAATGATTTTAAGGAGACATTGGAAAACCCAGCTCATCACCCAATTCAGATAGGCAATCAGACAATATCAGCTTTACTCTATGCGGATGATACCGCACTTATAGCTTGCACTCAAATTGGACTGAGGAGATTAATGGCTATTTACTGTCTGTATTGTAAAAACCAACAATTACAAATTAATTATTCTAAAGCAAAGGTATTAGTAGTTAGTAAAGCCAGGGTGCAACACAAATGGTTAATGGAGGGGAATGTTATTGAGCAAGTCTGCCAATTTAAATATTTGGGTATAATAGTCTCGGCTGTCTCCTCTTGGCAGATGCATTTTAAATCTATCCAGGCCAAGGGAAGAGCCACTGGATGGGGCATTATTGGTTTTTATTGGGCCAAAGGGGGCAAGAGGTTTATTCCAGCGCTCAGATTATATAAAGCTAAAATGATATCCCAGTTATTATATGGTGTGCAGGTATGGGGTGTACACTTTCTCGAGGATCTTGAAACCGAACGAAATAGAATGTTGCGGGCCTTTTTACATGCCCCAAGGGGTACCCCAGCAGTACTCCTAAGAGTGGAGACTGGAGTCAATCGAATAGCGATGCTCGCTACGTGTGCCATATTGAAATTCTGGCTCCAACACAAACTAACACCCACAGATTCCTTAGCTTCTTTGGCGGTCAACTCAGTTGTAGGTAGGTGGTCAGTGAAGGTGAATGATATTCTTCAATCCTTGGGTTTTTCCGTCTCGTATATTTTGGCTCTCTCTTTTGCTAGAGCTTGGGCAGAAATTAAACTTGGGGTAAAAGACCAAGAATTACAACTTATGAGAGAGCAAACTATCCGTCAAAGGGTATCATATTTTTATAAAGATCTGAGGACTTCTTTAGAGGGGGCTGCATATTTAGCTAGTTCAAGTATGGGCCAAACTAGGGTGGCTTTTACCCTTGCAAGACTAAATGTCTTCCCTTCTACTTATACGATGGGCAGGATGAAAGGAATCCCACGAAATGACAGAATTTGTGTGTATTGTCAAAATAAGAATAGAAAGTGCCCAGAGTCAATCATGCATATTTTAGTGGACTGCCTGGCTTATACACAATGGAGACAAATGTACATTCAACCATGTCTGGGGATTGGAAGAAGTCGGTTCCCCTATAAGGTGGAGATATTCCTATTAAGGGATCAGGACAAAAAGGTTTCAGTTAAGGTCGCTAAATTCCTTAATTTGGTATTTAAATCTAAAATAGCCATTCTGGGTGGTCCCTGAGTGGTTATGTGGGATCGGCATAGTTTTTACTCTGTTTAATGGGATTTAGGTTGTTTCCTTTAAATTGATGCAATTATAATGTGTTGATTTGTCTAGAAAAATGTTGGTTGTGTTTGTTTTATATTTTACGATGGCTTCGATAAGTAATAAAATTTTGATTGATTGATTGATTGGCTAAACTCCCATTGACTTGTATGGAGCTGGATCGCGCTCTTAATCTTCTCCTGTCTGTCTGATGGTGACGTTTGGATGCCTCCTGTTCTCGTTTTATGTGAGGCTGCTGCTATGACCAAAGAATTAGGAGGGGAATGCTTTTAAAAGACGTTTGCCCCTTCTCTGAGGATAGCATAGAGGGAATCTGCAAGTTTATTTGTGGGTACCGCAGATCAGGGTCTGGCCCACACAGAAGTAGATGGTTCCATCAATTGCTCAAACATACGAAACATAATATGACCTGACTCTCCACTGCCGAAGATACCAAAAACTGGACCAAACTGCGTTTTCCTGACCACTTGGGTGGGGAGTTTAGGTAGAGCTGTAACAAATCTATGAAGCATAGCTTGAAAAGCGTTTGTGTCCTCTGTGGCCAATACCAGGTTAGGTTCACATACTGTATCGGCTGGGGGAGAGGAAATCGTTTCTTCTTCTTCTTGTATAGGTGAAGAAGAAAGAAGACCTCCCTATTAGAGGTTCCTCCGTTGCTGCAGTTTGGGTCAAGGCTGGTTGGGGAGGAGGAGGATTGCCAACAAGGGAGCTTAAAAAGCTGGCTTCCAGGGGCTGTGCCAGCCTGGTACTGGTAGGAACTGAACCACTGAAGGTGGTATGGTGTGGGTAGTTGGTACGGATGGTACCACAGTGTCTTGTACCGATGATGGAAGTACCGAAACTGTTGCAGTTAGTGGTACATGCGGAGGTGCAGGGGGAACATGTCTGCTTGAGTGAGGTAAATCAGAGGTACCCAGAATCTCTGTGGAGCCCAGGCCTCTTCTAAGAGAGTACAGCGGGGATCTGCCTCTGGAGCGAGATCAGTACCGATGTGGATCCCTGTGGTACTGCGGGCCCCCAGGGTAATAATGATACCAGAGATACCCCAGGTCTGCATGTCTGGCAGGGGAACAACAGGAACAGGGAGAGACTGTCCTTGGATCCCTGCGGTACTATGGCTGTCACCTGATCAAGGACCTGTCTCGGATCCTGCTACGGGATCTTTCTCGGTACCTTGTTTGTTGTGGGGATGGAAGTCTAACAGGAGACCTGGATCTGGTATGCCGGTTCCAGCCATACTCACTCCATTGAGAGTGCGAGCTGGAGTCTCTATGCCAATCTCCATGTGGTTGTCGGGATTCTTGCATCTCTTGCAGCTCTGCACAGAACTGCGCCGGTACCAGTTCACTTGTATGAGCTATCTGAGCTGCCGGTAGAAGGCTAAGTTGTTGTGAAGTCATTTCTGCTGGAGGGGTTGGACTATGTTCAACCTCTGAATAAATAGTTGTAACCTCAAGATTAGCTTGAGGGGCTAGAGGGATCTGTGTACCACCATTACCCTCTGCAGTAGGCTTTTTGTTCTTTTTCTTTTTGTCATCCACTGAACGTTTAGAGCTGCATTCTTTAGAATGAGAGTGGCTCTTATTGTCTTTAGAGCCGGAGGCATCCATGGATGCAGGGAGCTGTGTAGCGCTGGAACGGTTAGGTCTAGTACCATCGGAACCAGCGGTACCAGTGGAAACAGGTGCTGGTTCCGTAGCAATCTGTGTGTAGAGTCTGAGGTTCTACTCACCACAGAGGGGGTAGAATCCATTGAAGCTTTGTGCTTGGTGGAGAGCCTGAGAGGCCCTTCTTCATGACCTTGTAGTGCCTTTTTAGTCAGAATGTCTTGGAGCCTAAGAGCTGACGACTCTTCTTGACTTTGTGGATAAAGCTGCATACGCCCTGCACGTACAGATATTGTGGGTCTCCCCCAGGGAGGCCAAACACTCCAAATGCTGATCGCTAGCAGAGCGTGGCCAGGCTGGAGCAGCAGCGTTTAAACCCTGGCTGCTTTGGCATAGCCTGCTGCGCCCAAGATGGAGGTCAGGCGGAGTCCAGGAGACTAGCCCCACGGACTAGAGGCACTGGCACTCAGTTGTAGTTAAAGTAGTAACGTTTTCTTTCTATTTTTTTTTTTTTAAAACTAACAGGCAACGCTGACAAGCATGGAAGATTTTCCCAACACGAACACGGTTGGAAGGAACTGAGGCGGTGAGGGCTCCCCCCCACCCCTAGAATCCTGTTCTTGCGTGATCCTGAGCCTGCGCTTTTAGTGGGATGCGAGGGGGTGGAGGGTTGGAGCTCTCATCATTTTCTAGATCTTTCCAGATATTCTGCCTGGAAACTGCTGATGGCATCAAGGTCTCCCGACACCTGCAG
Organism: Sphenodon punctatus; assembly: GCA_003113815.1. Taxonomy (NCBI): domain Eukaryota; kingdom Metazoa; phylum Chordata; class Lepidosauria; order Sphenodontia; family Sphenodontidae; genus Sphenodon; species Sphenodon punctatus. The sequence continues at coordinate 1,352,844 of QEPC01009281.1, forward strand.
AGCAGGAAGCGATCCCAAGAGTGAGAATCGCAGAAATCCTTGACGAAGAACCAGGGTTCTCCCGCACTCCTACTCTTGTGCTGAAAAACCTCTTCGGGTAATTCTTTGTGCTCATTCACACAATGCCTTTCCCCCTTGCAAACTCACCACTTGTTACTGAATCATTCTGCCTTTTCCAGCAGCAATGCATTCACACAGCCTACATTCCAAATGCCCCAGCCTTTAGATCTCGTTGCAGACGACAAGGGCTCGTCAAGGTGCATAGAAAGTGGTAACACAAAATGGACTTGTTCCACCACCCACTCTAAAAGGGTGTTTGAATGAGCCCTAAGCATATATAAAAACACAAGTCAATCACTTCTAGACTTTCCAAGATGAATCAAGTACATTGTTATGGGCTAACTCTCTAAATCTACTTATATTGGGTACTCTAGATTTGACATTACATAAAATTATAGGAGGAAAATATTTCACATTTATTTTTTTACGTGACATCTGTTTTAAATTTTTCCCCCTTTAAATATATAGCAGATGCTTTTTAAACTTTAGATTTCATTTCAAGATACAGTTGTTAATGGAACGGTTCCCTGTTCTATGCAAAGACAGACTCTGGAATGCAGAAACTCATCCAATCAAAATACATGTGATATTAGTATTATATATATATTAAAATGCTGTTGGATTAAATAAATGCCACAAAAAACTTATCCTAACATTTTTTTTTCTACTTTGGAAAAGTTATAATTCCCAGTCAATTTCTCTCAACCATAAAATGTAGCCTTTAAAGTAAACAACAACACTGAGGCAATTTTTTTGTTTTGTTTTGTTTTAATTGGGGGGGGGGGGTGAGATCTGCCTGGCAGTCAAGCTTGTGGTATATTTATAATATCATTGGCCAATTGTCTTAAGAGAAATGCACAGCTAAATGCACAAACTGGCAATAGGAGGCTGTATCTTATACTTGCTTATGCTTGCTTTATTAAATAAAACTAGACTGCATGGAAAAAGTAGAATGTAATCATTTCAATTCAACTGTCATGAATTAGTAGAGGGTAACATTTCTTCCACGTACAGTATAACATCAGTATAAGGAACCCCCTATGGATCTGAGGTAAAATTCATCATACCAAAGTGTTCATTATACTAGAGTTTGGTAATATGCAATTGATAGAAATGGCTCTTGAAGTTGTAATTGTAAACTGATGTTCATTATAAGCAGGGTTTGTTACAGTGAAGGTTGGACTGTACAGCAAAATCCATGAGGAGGGAGGGTGAAATCCTAGCTCTGATGAAACCCATTGCAAAACCGTACTGGCTGCAGCATAGTCAGGATTTTATCTTTACAGGGAGTCCCTTCAAGTACATATGATTGCTGGTTCATCGTTTTATCCGAGACTGCAACCTTCAGCTAATCTGGTTTTCTCCTATTTCCTCTAACCAGCTGAAATTGTAAACTGGGATCTGAAGTGTGGATTTCTGCAAAATATGTACCAAGCACTTCAACGGTCAAATATTGCCACGGGTTGGTAGTTTAAGTAAGCAGTGTTTTTGCCTCCGAGTTACAAAAACCACATATACTGGCATACCCCTTCAAATACATCCCATTAATCAGCACTCATGACAAGAATCTGCATGGCCGTTGAAGGGCAAGTATCTGATATTAGAAATCCTACTGAATGCAAGCAGGAAAATAGATTTAAGGATATAAGGAGCTGCCTGAGTCACACCAACAGTCCACCTTAGCCCAGTATTGTCACAACTTAACAGGGCAGCAGGGTTTCAAATCCGGCTCTCCAGGGTTTCCAGCAGAGGCCTCACCCAGGCGTGCTACCAAAGATCAGAGATGCCAAGGATTAAACTTGGGACCTTATACGTGCGCTCTACCCCACGGTCCCTTTATTAGTTTATTTATGTCATGTTGGTTTTGCAATTCTTCCCTATGAAAAAGAGATAAATTGCCTGAAATGTTCGTCCACAAAGAATCACTGAGTATATATGAAACAACAAATGTTCAGTTCTGGAAATGGTTGTAAAACAGAAGCTTCTGAAGATATTACTAGTTACCAAGCCTGTGGCTATCCAGATTGTAAAGGCTTTGGGTGGCAATAAGTGGACGTGTTATTTCCAGGTTCAGCTTACAACCTTGGGACTGTTGCAAGGTGTGTTAAGGTTGTGGAGGGTTGGGAATAAGGAGGGAGCCAGGGAGACTTTGTGTCACTCAATTTCAAAAGCAATTTCTCTGCCAAGTAAGTTTGCCACATAAACATGTTCAGAAGAGAGTCCTATCAAGTTCTTCCTTGCCAGAGGATTTGTGGCTACCAAGAGAAGCCCCAGTGATATTGGTATAAGTTATAGGGTGTTACACAAAATTTTTATTTATTTATTTTATTGCATTTATATGCCGCCCCCTCATGGCTACGGCATCTCGGGGCGGCTTCCAACACAAAATAAAACAATTTACAACAATATAAAACCACATTACAAATCTACAATATTTAAAACATATTTAAAACACACACACACACACCCAACAAAAATTTAACCCACCCTCCCCTCCTCCGAAGGCTTGGGAGAACAGCCATGTCTTACAGGCCCGACGGAAGGCCAACAGATTCGGGGCCAGCCATGCTTCCTCTGGGAGGGAGTTCCGTGGCCCACAACCGTGGCCCAGCCACCGACAACACCCTCTCCATTGTAGCCCCCCGCTTTATGCGGGGGACCTCCAGGAAGGTGCCCCTGCTGGACCAGAGGGGCCGTCCTGAGTTGCGAAGGGCGAGGCGGTCCCTGAGGTATCCAGGTCCAAGACCGTACAGGGCCTTATAGATCAAACTCAATACCTTGAATCTGGCTCGGCACATTACAGGCAGCCAGTGCAGTGCATAGAGCACCGCTGTTATGTGCTCTCATCGGCCCGTCCCTGTTAGGAAACGGGCCGCCTCTGCACCAGCTGCAACCTCCGGGCCAGCGTCAAGGGAAGCCCCACGTAGAACGCGTTACAAAAGTCCAGCCTCGAGGTGATGAAGTCATGGATCAAAGTGGCCAGGTCGGGTCTGGAGATGTACGGGCATGGCCTCTGCACCAGATACAGCTGTTGGAAAGCCACCTTTGCCACCACATCCACCTACTGATCTAGACGGAGGCCCGCATCCAATAACACCCCCAGACTCCTAACCTGCTGGACCACGCAGGGGTGCACCCCCTCCACAAGAGGGGGCAACACCTCCCCCGCTCGGCCTACCATCATCACCTCCATCTTATCAGGATTGAGCTTCAGTCTGCTCTGCCATAACCAACTCACCACGGCCTCCAAGCACTGAGATAGCACAGAGACGGCAGGGCCTGGGTCGGCTGAAAAAGAGAGGTAAAGCTGGGAATCATCAGCATATTGGTGGCAACGCACACCAAACCCTCTCACGATCTCCCCCAAGGGCTGCATATATACATTAAACAATAAAGCAGAGAGGATTGAACCTTGCGGAATGCCACAGTCCAGGGCCTGCAGGGGCTAGATGTTTCTGCTCCCAGGACCAGTATACGTTATACCCTGCTGTAACCTAAGCGCCATGATATGGAGCACTTTGTAACTAGAGTTTTTACTACTGCTGAAACAACAGTTGAGGCTGTTTGGTCCACGGAGCCCCCCCCCCCCCCCAGCAGCCACCACACACATACAAATAAAAACTCTAACCCCACCCAGCCCCACCACCCCATTCCTGAACCCCAATTCTATCCCCTGCACCCAATGCCTTTTCAAACTAAAAAGTCTTACACCATCTCTGGAAAGCACTCAGGCTCAAACAAACCTCTGAGGGAAGGGAATTCCAAAGCATCAGGGCAGCAACCGAGAATGCCTCCCTGCGAGCCCTTGCCGTATGAACAAGACTGGCCGATGGCACCCACAGGGAGGCACTCCCAGCCGATCGCAGGGGTTGCAGCAGAGCATGGAAAGACAGGCAGTCTTTCAAATATGTGGAGTACAGACTGTTTAGGGCTTTAAAATGTCAAAACCAGCACCCTGAATTGTGCTTGGAAAACTATACGAAGCCAGTAGACTTCGGAGCACTGATGTGATGGGCTCCTGGTGCCTTGTCCCCTAAGGGAGGCGAGCCACCACATTCTGCACCAGCTGCAGCTTCCGAACAATCATCTAGGGCAACCCCATGTAGAGTGCGTTGCAATAATCTAGCCTCAAGATGATGAAGGCATGGATGACAGTGGTCAGATCAGAATCAGAAAGAAACGGCCGGAGCCTACTCACCAGATGGAGATGGTGAAAAGCGCTCCTGGCCACCGCCACCACTTGACAATTTAGACACAGCAGGGGATCCAGGAGCACCCCAAGGCTGTGAATCTGGTGGCCCAGAGGGGGGCGGAATCCTTCAATAAGAAGAGTCCTAATCCCCTGCAGGTCACATGGCCAGCCAACCATCACCACCTGTCTTGTCTAGATTCAGCTTCAAGTTGGCTCACCCTCATCCAGTCACTGACAGCAGCCAGGCATCGGGTAAACACCAAAACTGCAGGGCACGGGCCAGATGTAAAATAAAAAATAGAGTTGGATGTCATCAGAATACTGACGGCACCTCACCCCAAACCTCCAAATGACCTCGGCCAGCAGCCATATATACACGTTTAGCATGCCCAGCCTGCCTAACGGTGGCAGAAAAGTGAAGAAGAGTCTTGGAAAGACCCAAAAAGTCCCAAACCTTCATGAAAATGACCCAATTTCCCCCCTCCCTGCTGTAATTCTTTTTTCTTCTCACTGTTTGGAGAACCTTTTTGGAGTGTTCCATAAGTGAAAATAAACATTCAAAGTAGAGAGAGAGCCTGCTCCTTGGACCTCTCTACGTGCTGTGTCTGGGACTGTATGGTCCTGGCAGACCTGTATATGGGCAAAGGCTGCACGAACCCTCATAGATGGGAGGTTGCCATGTGGGCGCACATTAGCCCACATCAGTCCCCATTCACCACATTCTTTGAGACACCACACCATGATTAGGGGCTCCATGGCTGGTGGGGGGAAACTTCTGGAGACCACGTAACAAACAGGCAGCTGAACACCCACCTGGTGGGGGCTAACATGGGCTATCATCTCATTTGTTTTCATCCACAGTGGTGGTTTTCATTACCCAATGAGAAATTAGGGGGGGAAAAGCTTAGTTCTATTTTCACAAAGCTCATAACCTGCTTTGTGGGGTTTTTTGCCCTGCACAATATCCTAAACGATATCACATCACTAACCGGGGCCACTCTTCTAGTCATTGAAATCTGCATTTTGTGCAGGAGGCACATCATTTATATTTTTATTTATTTTATATTTCTACCCAGCCTCTCTCACAAAAGTGACTCGGGGCAGCTTACAAATTCAAAAAATAAAACAAGAATAATAAATATAAATATATAAAAACAGTATAAAAACACACTAAAAATACCAAACATTGTACATAAAATGAAGATACCCTTCTCCCAGCCCAACTAACCCATTCCACCCTCCCCCGCCAAATGTCTGGTAGAAGAGCCAGGTCTTACAGCTTCGTAGGAAGGTTAAAAGATTTGGGCTGAGGCAAACCTCCACCGGGAGGGAATTCCAGAGAGACGGTGCAGCTGCCAAGAACGCCCTCCTGTCCATCCGAACCCACCGATAACGTGGGACTTCCAGGAGAGCACCCCAGATGACCTCAGGGGCCGCCATGGGGTACAGGCGATTGCTCAGATAAGTAGGGCCCAGGCCTATGGTACTTAGTATAAAGCTATTCTGTTATGGTCCACAGAATCAGAGCATAAGAAACATTTATATTGTTCCATCCCCTTCTATGAAAATCCTCCCTGATTAACAGAGCCACGCTTGTCCAGAACCTTATATTATCTGAATTGGAGTCATACCTCCAGGTTAAGCCAGGAGAGTATGACCCTGTTTTGGATCACTGGAAGGTTTTTGTTTGTGTGGTTTGAATAATGAAGGTTGCACTATGAATTCAAAACAATAAACAAATGCATGCTTAGTTACTGGTGCATAATTTATAAAAGTGATCCGATTTCTGGTTTCCAGTCTTTATATTCTCAGTCAACAAAAGACGAGAAGATTGCAGATTTACATATTACCAGCAAGATTTCTGACACAAACTAATCTCAGCTAACATAAGCTCAAATTCACAAGAGGCTAAGACTACTACATAGCAATCCTTTCCTTGTAACAGGTTTAAACACAGACTGTAGCATAAAGCTCAGAGAGAATTTAATTTATATCAGTGAATGGCTACATTTTATAGCATTTTATAATGATTACTCACAAACTTAACGGGTACATGCATTCTAGAGCTGATCAGAAAAACATCCATACAGGTCAGTGTAGAAAAGATCTAACCTGCTGCTAGCAACTTAGCCCTTTTGACACGGACGCCCCCTCCCTCACCCATGCATGTGACAGCAGGGGAGGGGACATCCATCTAACCACTGGTGCGGGTGCATGCACACTCTCGCATTCCACCCACCTTCACCCATCACCCACACACGGAGGCATTGGGGAAAACGGAGATGCCTCCAGGCGTAGAGAGGGGTGGGCGTCCGTGAGAGGGCCTGCACATGCACCACACCCCCGCGGTGGCCTCCACCCATCCCCCCGCACCGCCGGCGGCCCATTTGAAAAGGGCCATTCTCCTGTGCTTAACTCCATTAGCCACTCTCTGGCTTTCCCTTTTAATCTCTGGCTTTTAATCTCTTTTGTTGAAATGTATTGGTGTAGCTTGCTTTGTTGTACTTTGGGGATTTTTTCCAATGCATGTGTCATTTATATTTACATTGTTTAAAAAAATCATTCCTTGCATTACATTTTAAAAAATCTTTAGGGCACTCAGAATTTTATATGAAATCAAACTTTTATGCAGTGAATATTTCTTGGTTACATGAAATAGGAGAGGACTGTGACTAAAGTGCCCGCCCCCCCACCCCACGCCCTGGCCTTATTAAGGAAGGTTTCATTAAGGGAAGAGCTTTGGTTCTACTTCAGCCAAGTTGCTGCTCTTGGGAGTCAGTGACCAGGTACCTCCCATCGCCCCTGGCTGGGGGCTTCACTGTGGCCTGGGCCCCACTTTCGGCAGAGATTAACAGGGTGAACCCAGACCTCTGCCCCCTTCCATCTGCCTCTGTGGGGGTGGGGGCAGCCTATGGTGTCTACGAGCACCTGGCACAGCCAAGGTCCAGGGGAGGGGCTTTGGTTTCCTTGAAACACAATTGGGTAGGCGTTAAGCTGTGACTCTACGGGAGGGTGGGGGGAGGAGTGGCTCCGGGCCTGTGTAGAGCCCTCCATAGGGAAGCTGGAAATGCGTCTCTCTATAATCCACCCCTGGGAAGATCCCCTCTGCTTGGAGTCCTTGGACTGTGAAGCCTGCCCTCAGCTCACCGTCCCCAGGGCACGACACTTTCTTCAGACGTTGAAGAGCAAGAGACGATGCCATTCCTGGAGCTGTGGAGTAGCTGCAGGGGCCATGAGGCCTGGGGCAAGACAGCCCCCCCCCCCCCTCTCACAGCCACCTCGCTCCATCTCCACCCAGTGCCGGGAGGCAGGGCAAGGGGACCCAGGTGGAGTCACTCCCTCTAATGGGGGCAGGAGCTGCCACAGAGAAGTAGGTGGTAAAGGAATCCTGCAGGTCTCCCCCCGCACTCCCCATCTCCTCTGGGGTTTGTGCTCAAGGGTGCTTTGGGCTTCCAGCTGTATCGTGACACCCCACCCCCCTTTTGGCCTTGGTGCAGCCAGACTTCCTAGTGCCCCTCGTTGCCCGCCCTGTGCACCCTCCTTTGGGCTGAGCTAAGCTAAGGGGTGCCAGGCCAAAGCCCCCCCTTGAGCTGGGAGCACTGATGGATTTGGGGAGGGCTCCGGTTTGGTGTGATGTCTCATAGGATCGTGCAATGGGGGTATCCCCACTCTGCCTGCGGAGGACTGGACAATATGCATGGTGCATTGCCACAACCACACACACAGCTCCACACTGATTTCATGGAACAGGAGCAGACGGTGACTAAAGTGGGCTGGGTTTGAATCTGGGGCTCAGGAAAAACTTGTGCAACCCTACCTGGATTCCAGCAAGTCAGTTAACCTTCCTATGCCTCAGTTTCCCCATCAAAAGAAGGCGGCTAATATTTTTTCATTTTACAGGAGTATTGAGAGGACAATATGCATTAATGGCTATCAGGTGGGTGGTGAAAGGCAAGTCAGTGCCTAGACAGACAAAACATACATCCCACATCTAATTATTAGATGGGCTCGTCTGTATTCAGACATACTACAGAAGCTATACAAGTAGTTCTCCGTCTCGGAAAATTCTCAAATCATTCTTCTGAAAAAAATTATTTCTTTTCTCAGTTATTCTCTTTAAAGAAAATGTAAGATGATCTGTGGAGGCTGATGTACAGCAAGATTATTGCTTTAACAAGTAGATTTCATCTCAAGGTGATTTTCACTGACCTGACAGTAGTTTTTTTTAGTAAACATACTGCAGAAAATGATCTGCCTCTCTATTTTACTCAGAAGTTAGACAATTTCATTCATCAGCATTTTAAATAGGATGCTAAAATAAATTAAAATAAAAGTTGAATTATCTTAATTCAAAAGATAAGAACTATATTTTTGTGCCAAGCTCCAGTAGACACCGCTACAATGAGGCTTCAAAGCAACAGACACAACTTACATTGATTGTACTATACCTGCTTTAAAAATCACAAAGCTAATTCTTAATACAATGCTTGTAGGTACACTCAGATTTTTGTTTCTTTTATAGACAGACTATTCTAACTCAAGTGAAACAACAAAATTTCACTGAAGTTCAAATCCAAGTGTTTGGTAAGCTACACAATTGACAAATTTGAGTCACTACCTTGTCACATAGATGGATTTTATTTTTGCATATGGAAAAATCTATAGTTTAATTCTAAAAATACTAAAGAGTGTATATAGTTCAGCAGGCAAGCTTGGATTTTTTAAAACTAACCCAAAATACAACTTAATTACCCAATATTAGCATAGAATGCTGAACAGCAATCCAAAATTATTTCAACACACAAATTTAAACATGTTATGTTTCTGTTCTTTTTCCAAGCTCCTTGACAAGTGTTAATTTTACTTGCAACAAGTGTCCCATGAAAGAGCATATCTAAATAAATCATTTTTAAGCAATCACCATAGTGTACTCTTTGCAATTTTGCTAACTCCCCTACTTTCAAATGTTAAGCAATTAAACATGCTTAATGGTAAATAAAATAATTCTTCCTAGTAATATGTTAATGTTACATACATTCTGAGTCTTTCAAAGGGAATGGTTTTGTTTTACAGAGTAATAATATATTTAATGCAATTCTAAAGTTGTCTGCAAAAGGAGCCACAAATTTCATTGCACCTTTTAGGGCTTACCTCACTATTCCAAAGAGTGTGTGTCTGTTCCTAAACTGTATTCCTTCATCTCAGACCAGATTAATAATCCATTTATGTCGTTCACATTCAAGACCTTCTCCCAGTTTTGTTTTGTTTTAAAAAAACATTGCCTTTTGAAACCAGTTAATACAGCTTTGTATTGAAGGACTATCAACAACAATGTTGTGCAATCACTTCAAAGGTGCTATTGCATCTTCTACCTTCCTCTTTTCATTATAAGGAGTTTTAAAAGGGTGTTCTCATTATCGTAAGGAGTTTTTACCAGTTGTACTCAGTTGACTGCCTCTTGTGCTTTAATCAAGTGCTTCTCTGTTTAAACATCCTAAGTTAAAATATAAACGATGCCACATCCTCCAAAGTTAGTTATTTGTGGCCACACCCTTCTGAACACTACAGGATACAATATCCCTGTCCTCCCTCAGCTTCCTTCCTTAACTTTTCCATGGGAGAATTCCAAAGAGTGAGCTACATCCACTATAATCAGGCAGACTGATGTAAACAAAGACTTTAAAATCCCAGAAATGACAGCAAGTCAGTCTCCAAAGAAAAACATCAGCATTCCCAGTGAGTTGATGCTTGCTTCGCCACATCAGGATTTCACTGCACTGTATAAATTTTTCTGGGCAATAGTTGACTTTAGTGAAGCAGCATTACATAGCCCAAATGACTGCCTTTGTTATTGCTGGTTTTAAACACTTTACTAGGGGAAAGCCACCCTAAAGCTGTGCTGTCTGGAAACTCCTCCAAGGGCAGGAGAAGACCTGAGCAGCACAGATCTTCTTCCAAGACCTGCAGTAGAATGGTAACTTGGGGTGAAAACAAATGAGAAGTTAGCCCTCTGGAGTTCGTGTTCAGTCCATGCAGCCCCCACTCACATGTTTAGCGTGTCCAACCTAATAAACAGGTAGCCAATGCATGTATTTCTCGTGTGTTCAGGCAGTCCCCACTCAACAGGTTTAGCGTGATAAACCTGACAGGCAAGCGCTCTTCCCCCACTATGCTCCAACCACCAACCCTCCCCCCCTTTCCAGTATCCCACAACCTGTCATAATGTACAGCCACAGTGAATTATGGGAAGAAGCCGCTCCAGCTGTTTGTTTCTTCTGGGCTATCCTCACCCTGGGAGGCGGTCCAGCATCTGCAATCCCCACCATCCCACAGAGGTGCATACCTGGGCTTACGCCTGCCAACACCTGGTGGCTGGAAGTAACCATTTGTTATGCACACAATGCTGAGTTTATGGAGCAAATTGCATATTTTATTGAGTGCCTATAGTGAACAATGAAGGCAAAAGTATAAATTCAAAGTGAAAGCAATTTGCATGTTCTCTCCTCCTCGTTTCTCACATCCATGGCTCACAGTGATGTGCAGGCAGGTATGATACATGCACATGTGGAAGCTGAAGTTGACTAGGAAGGCAAGAATTAATCTCTATAGATATTTCTCTACAGAGAGAGAACTGACTGGAGCTTTTAGCTAGATTACACCTAGTTGGGTTTTTCCTGGGTGCATATGCTGAAAGTTACTTTTGTTTGTTTATGGCAGTGTATGGAAGTCATAGATCAGGGTCCCATTCTATACAAGGTGCAGTCACACTCTACGAACTCAGAAGAACAACAGCGCAGGTGGGATCGGGGTCTCGATCCTGTCCCAGGGCTCCGAGCCCTCATCTCTGTATGAAAAGCAAAGCAGGCTTGGACCAGGTAGACTCCTGCATTGCCCAACGAGGCCTGGGAGCAAGAGCCAGGAAGGCAGTTTAGGGAAGCGCGGTGAGGCAGACCTGCCAGCCATTGCCTGCTGGGCTTGATCCGCTCCACGGCCTCCTCCCTCCCCCTCCTTCCAACAGGAGGAATTCCTGGCTGGGCCTGCATTGATCTGCCATAGCCACCCACTGCCCCTGAGACAGAAGGCAGTTGACTCAGCCTGGGTAGCGAGAATTAGCCATGTGCTGCAAAACCAGGACACCGCATGTTTGAATTTGGCATGTTGGGCTTTTAAGGCGCCAGCGAGAAGGGCATGAGATGGAACTCCATTGTGTGCGTGTGCCACCCCAGGAGCACACAGGCTGCCTCGGAGGATAGGCCTGACAGCCCATCCGGATCCCACCCCCAGCACCAGGATGGCATACTTTCTTTTCTTCCATCCCCGCATCCATGTTATTTCCCACCAAGCAGCCTTTCCCTGTGCATTTCCTATTGACATTTGCAGGTGAACCAAACGCAGCCCTGAAGATCTGCTTTTCCCGCTTGGCTAGCTGAGTCTGGGAATGGCAATAGAAAGCAAAGAAGCACAGGTATGCTGTCAGCTACTATCCCCAACACCCACCCTCAAGTGTTTCTGACCCCCAGCCCCGAAAGCAGCTTATCACTATGCCAAACTGGCACTCTCCATACACCCCTTTTCATTCCCCCACCTTCCCTTTCTTCCGCCAGTCCCCAAAGAAACTTAACATCTGTTTTATCAACAACAATTTTTATTATAACAATATAGGAAGGTGCGGGTCCTGGAAGACGTGTCTGCGCTCACTGCAGTGGCAGACCTGTAGCACGGCAACAAGGAAAACCATTTCGTTGTTGCCATACAGACCTCCACACTCCCAACCTTCCTGCCCCAGTGCTTCAGCCCTCACACGTCCTTCCCACTTGATCTAACAGCCGCCCTTCCTAGCCAAACTGGAATGGTGACTTTCCCTCCCTCCTAGCCCTCCATGGTGCCTCTCCCCACCACTTCCCATTCACACCTGTTGCTGCTGTACCCTGGGGTATATCCTGCTGCTCCCCAGCGCTATCCTGGCCACCTGTTAATACAGTAAAGGAAAAACTCACATAGATAGCAATAAACTATCTTTTATTATGCAGGCATGGAAACTTGCATTAACTTGCTATATTCCTCTGTTGCCTCTATGAATGCTGGCTCTGGGGCAGGGATGGGTGCTGGCTGTCACGACTTCTGTGAGGGGAGCAGGAGTGGCTGGAGCCAGAACAGGGGCTTCTAGCAGACCTGGCCTAGGCAGGGATCAGCTAGGCTGGAGACATCACTGGGCAAGAATGGGGCGCAGGCAGGGGGAAGGAGGATGTTGAGTGCTGGGGAGGCCAGGCCTGTCCCCTTTCCCCGTCTGTGCCAGCACCTGGAGGAGAGTTAAGGCAGCAGCTCCCAGACTCAAATCTCACCTGCCCGGATCCTCCTGGCATGCCTCTGTCGTTTGCAGCCTCTTCCCAGGTAGCTTTTCCCCAGGCAAGGATGCCTGGCCACCCATTGCCACCAGAGGAGGCCTAATTGTTTATAATGTGCTGCAAACCAGGACAAGCTGGGACAACACGTTTAAACTCACTGTGCGATGAGCTTTTAAAGCACGAGCGAGAGTGGAGAGAGGGGCAATAAGTGATCGCTGTTCAGAGTGCTCTAGGCTTTTTGCCTGCATCTCTATAGTGAAGGTATGAAATTTTCGGGCACCTGGGAGCCATTCGCACTCAGAAAACTGAAGCTGGTGACTGATTCAGGGATGTAGAGGGGCAAGAACAGTTTAATATCAGAATAAAGTCTGGCGACTGAATTTTATTTGGCTCCTGGAGTTCCATCTGAAATTTTATGCCATCTATGGTGCTGGCAGACCTGGACGTGAAGAAGCTGCCCGCAATCTAAGAGATGAGAAGCAGACATGTGGACACACAAAAGCCCAGATTCATCCACATGGTGGGCCCCACAACGTCCCTGGATTCTGCCATGAATGGCGGGTGGGTCGTGGCCCCATGATGGGTGGAGGCTAACATCTAGCAAATGTCTAATAAACAAATGGGTGGATACACACCAGGTGTGGGCTACTGTGAGCTATCATCTCATTTTTTCATGTTTAGTCCACTTGACTGAATATTGCAGTAGGATGAACACAGAGTTATAAAACCAGGGTGTGTCATATGATATCTGTTTTACTTTTTTTCTTAGCTACACTCAAAGCCTTTTCCATTGCAAAGAGTGATTACACCATCAGAAGACAACTTCTTGAATTCCAGTCAAAATTATTAATATTCGCTTATGTGGGCAAACACACAATTAACAGGTTTTAGGCCCGTGTCTTGATGTGTTCAGTATGCAGGAATGAGCTCGGTGTCATTCCAATCTTTTGCCCATTCTTACTTTTGTTATCAGAAACCAGAGAAAAAGAGGCAATCTCAAGAAGTCCCTGCTGCTGCACCCAACCCATGATTTTAAATTAAGTTACTGAAATTTAAATTGGATGGAGGGGGGGAGACACTCCTTTTGTTTTCATTCAAAGGCTTTATCCTGCCTTTCAGTTTGTCCCAATTTATTGTTTTTGTTTTGTAAAATCCTATTTCGATCATCATGGATGCCAACATTTCAAGTCCACATTAGAATGCCTCTATGCACTGAGTGTCAAGGAACATGGGTCCGTGGTAATATTTGGATTCCCACCAGCAACTTGGTAGATTAACTGAAACATAGGATGAGAAAAACACTGCAAAAATATAAAAATCACTCTTTTCAGAAAGTGTCACAGATACCAGTGTTAAGAAAAGAGAATTGGTCACCTACCTTTGGTGAATTCTTGTCTCTCCTGCACTCCGGATACTCCTCCTTTCAGGGAGCTCTCCACTTTGACCGCTAGGAGGCAGAAGTAACAAACTTTTCAATGTGCATGCGTGTCAGAGCTACCCCTCTCCTGCTTCCCCAGTCCGTCCCAAAGCAGAGAACTGGATTCCATCTCCTCCGGACATGCGACAGTGAAACCAAGAACTAAATTTACAGAAGAGATTATTAACAGCCCCAACCCAAAAATCCGTGAACTTTATTAATGGACTCCCAATTCTGACGCAACGAACCTAACCATTTGTTGAATGTGATCTCCTGACTCTCCCTGTTTCACTTGGTAGGGAGCACCGGAGGAGTATCTGGAGTGCAGGAGAGAAAAGAATTCACCAAAGGTAGGTGACCAATTCTCTTTTCTCCCCCCTACCTCCAGCTACTCCTCCTTTCGGGATGTACCCGAGCAGACAACTCCTCTAAGGGTGGGAACAAGCAGCAATGGGAGCGTCCAGTACCGCCTGAAGTACCCTTCTACCAAACGCCGCCTCGGCTAATCTATAGATGTCCAATCTGTAGTGTCTAACGAAAGTGTGCAGAGAAGACCACGTGGCCGCTCTGCATATTTCCTCATAGGATGCCCTAGCTTTAAACGCATACGAGGTCGCAGCACTCCTCACCGAATGTGCCCAAATCTGGAGGGGAAGAACCCTACCCTTAGCATTGCAGGATTCTACAATGCTCTGCTTGACCCATTTAGAAAATGTTTTTGAGACCTTGGTTCCCTTGTACCCTGGTCTAATATTAACAAACAGGGCTGATGATTTTCTGAAACCCTGGGTCCGTACTAGGTAAATTTTAAATGCCCTACGTACATCTAAGGTATCTTTTCTTTTGGGTGAGTTGGCTTGGGACAGAAGGAAGGTAACACTATTTCCTGAGTTCTGTGGAACATAGGGCTGACCTTAGGAATGAATGCCTGATCCAACCTCAAAGTCACTGACTGTGGTTAGAGCAGAAATTGTCCTCTACCGACAGGGCGCCCAGCTCGGAAACTCTCCTGGCAGAGGTGACCGCCACCAGGAAAGTCACCTTGATTGACAGGATGTATAACGACACGTGTCTGACAGGTTCAAAAGGCGGAACAGTGAGCGCTTTGAAAACCAAATTCAAATTCTACGTAGGACATCTGTAGATCACTGGCAGGGAGATAATTCTTGCCGCTTTCATGAACTGTTTGGCATGCCTGTGTGTTTAAATGGTCTTATTGGAAATTGTCCTGATAATGGAGTTCCTGCAAGGCAGGGATCCCAATCTCTTGATAGTGGCCACTGAGCAAAAGTTTTCCACATTGCTCTGTAAGTTCTTCTAGTAGCCGGCCGTCTGGCGCGTTGGAGGGTGAATAGGACTGCCTCGGAATAACCCCTCTCCCTTAGCGCTGTGCACTCAATTTCCAAGCTGTCAACTTTAGGTTGTCGTACCAGATGGGACCCTGGGTGTTAGGGGGGAAGGGGGAAAGCGGGGCCTTCGGGAGGCAGGAGAAGGGGGACAGAGGTTCAGGCCACGGGATAGCAGCGATCCACGGGCGAGGGGTCCGGGGAGGGGGGCGGCGATCTCTCTCCGAGGTATATTCTGGGCTCCCGGAAGTCCCCTCAGGATAGTAGGTGGGCTTTCCCCGAAATATACAAGGCAACCCTTATCATCACAGGGAAGGAGAGAGATATTTGCCAACCAGAGTGGAGAGGGCCAGAAGGGGGGCAGTCTTCCACACAGACACTTCCAACCCACGAGGCAGGGAGGGGAACCCAAACCCGGGGTGTAGCTCGAGTGGGGGAAGGGTGTCCAGGTGCAAGGAGAGTGGGCACTGGAACAAGGGGTGCGGCGTAGGGTACATGGGGGAACAGGGGAAGGAGGGGAAGTGTGGGGAGTTCAAGGGGGGGGGAAACGAGGACGCCACGGGAGGGGGGCACAGGTGAAGGGAGGTCTATCTCTATGAAGGAGGGGAGAAGGAAGGGACCACAGGTGGTGAGGGGCACACAACCTACAACAAGCAATATCAAGTATGGGGAAAGGACAAGAGCAACAGAACGGGCGGGGGAGGAAACCACACAATATCACACAAGACACAATCAATAAACAGGCAAACTTAGCTCCCAGCAAGGCAAGGTCCAGGGGCCAGCTTCTCTCACGATTACCGGCGGGGAAGGGTTCCCCCGCCGGTCCCTTTATAGCTCCCATCTGGCAAGCTTCTGAAAACCCCGCTGTCTGCGCGTCATTCCCCTGCCGCGGGGGAGGCTCCCCCTGCGGCGTCAGTTGTAGTGAGGGCGGGGCTGAGCTTCCTGTCGACGGCTCTCTCTCCTGCAGCAGGGATTGTGCTGGCTGCGTTGTTTGCTGCGGGGGCGGGGCTTCTTCCGCCAATGGGGGTGTTTCTCTCGGGGACCCCCTGGAGCTCCACCTCCCTCTTGCCCTCATCCCTTTCCCCTGACAGCGTGGCATGACACTGGGAAAGAAGGGTGGGAAGAATTGGCAACATCTTGTACTGGCCCTGGCTCAACTCTATGAGATCTGAAAACCATGGTCTTCTTGGCCACCATGGTGTTATCAGGATCACCTGTGCCGTTTCCCGAAGAGTCTTTGATACTGTCCTCTGGATCAGTGGGAAAGGGGGAAACGTATAGAGCAGACCTTGTAGCCAGGGCTGGTTCAATGCGCCAGTCGCCACTGCCTGTCCGCAGGGAGTCCTTGACATGAACCTTGGCACCGGGGCATTCTCATAACTGGCAAAGAGATCCATCTGGGGGTGACCAACAGGATTGATAATTCCTGAAAAACCGATCTGTTCAGGACCCACTCATGTGGGTCAATCGTCTGGCGACTGAGCCAGTCCGCCTGATGATTGTCCTGGTCCCTGATATGCAGCGCCTTGATCGATAACAAATGTCTCTGGGCCCATGCTAATAGTTTTTGTGCTTCCGAGTTCACGGATGGGGATCTTGATCTGCCCTGGTGATTGACGTAGGCCTCGGCCATCGTGTTGTCAGTGTATACTAGCACATGCCTGCCGGAGAGAACTGGACGGAGCTGCTTGAGTGCTAGATGGATTGCCTTCAGCTCTAGGAAATTTATTCCCCTGGCCCGGTCCCTGTTGTTCCATAAGTCCTGGACAGAGTTGGAGTCCGTGTGGGCCCCCCACCCCCTCTGTCCAAAGGAACCCCCTGGTCCTTGCCGTGAACTGAAGGGCTATACTCCCTGGGTTCCTCCTCCTGGGAGTCCGAGGAGTCTCCCTTGAAGGGTTTCTCCTTCAGCTGGAGCGTTTTTACCACCTGCGCTACAAGCAACTCCCTATATGCCAGGGGGAATTGTCTCTTTTTCCCCGGGGTCTGGCAGGGCCTCTACTAACTTCCCCTCCTCAGAGCCCGAGATCTCCTGCACCGAATCACAGTCAGAGTCCGAGCTCAACATGCGTTGTGAGTGCCCTTTAGGTCTCCCACGCTGTTCACTGGAAGAGCTCTTCTCAGATGACTGAGAAGCTAAAAGGCGGGCTTTGTCGTCCCCTCAAGGTTACTTTCTCTCCCCTGTTCCCGCCGTTTGGCTACTGGCCTTCAGGGCCCTCTTGCTCGGTTTTGATCTGGAGGGGGGTCTTTTTCTCTTCCCGTGGCCTGGAGCTCACAAAGCTGATCCAGGGACTCTAAGATTTTATTCATAGAATTAGACAGAGACGTCACAGATACTTGCGTGTCCTCTCCGCTAGCCGCCATAGCCTGCTCTGAAGTCTGCTCGGCCACCAGATCCATTCTGCCAGAGGATCTGTGGGGCGCCTTTTCCTGAGGGCGATAGCATGCCGAGCGAACCGCCTCCAGCTGCACTGGAGCTGTTCTTAGGCGGGGGGAACGCCGGCCGAGACCAAAGCCCTGACTGCAGATTTTTTTAAAAAAAATTCGGCGCGGCTTCCCCTGATCCCAGGCGCTGTGCGAGGGAGCTGGCTGGGCTTGTTGATGTCGCTCCCTAGACCGTGTCTGGGAGTATCACTGCCTCTCTGGCCCTGCCTGTCGTTCCTGCGCCTGTGAGTAGGGCGCCAAAACAAAAAACACTCCTACCGGTCCAAAGGCAGAAGATCGACTGGGGGAGCAGGACAGGGGTAGCTCCGACAGGCATGAGCATTGGAAAGTTTGTTACTTCTACCTCCTAGCGGTCAAAGTGGAGACCTACCCGAAAGGAGGAGTAGCCAGAGGCAGGGGGAGAAATAAAGAGTTCCACTTCTCAGAAAAGTAGTGAAAGACATAATTTAAATTCAAATTATTCAAAGAGTGGGGAAATATAGCCCTACGCACACCTTATTCTGGCAAAAGATTCAAGAGTCTAATAAAGGAAGTAAGTGACATCAGAAAAAAGGTTAATCCTGAAGACTATTAATCCTCCTTGGTAAAATGATTTGCAGTTAACACAGCTGCATCTTTCATGTGTCCTTTTTATACATTTCTCAAGCACCACTGCACACTTCTGCATTTATTCTGCCGTCTGCACTGGAGAGTTCCGTAATAGGCTATATGGATGCTAAGACGACAGCATCCACATATTTATAATTCACATACAAAAAACTGCTTTGTGGGGCATTTAAGATTACTGCCTGCATATCATATCTTACTGAAACCCACACAAGCCAGAAAATGAAAAATTTAGCAACCTAGTACTTCACCCACAGAAGCTAGCCTTGACACAGTTAACTATCAGACATAGCAAACCATGTAGCCCAACATTAACTTTCCCTCAGTCCCACAGTGCTCCCCAATTTATGTTATCCCCTTTAGCAAACTATCCCCTTCCTTGTCCAACATTTATCACACAAAATGTTCCTGGCTAATTACCAATGGTAATTTAGTAAACGGAAGTGTAAAAAAGGTTGAAATAAGGGAGCAGCTCTATAGTTGTAGTACTTAGCCCATTTCCTGGGTTTTGTAGCTTGAGTAAGGTATGATATTCGGGCAGCAACCCAAAATACAATGCAAGGAACTTCATTGCATATTTTAAATATATTAAATACAAGGAGAAGAGAGTGTGAAGGATGGAGCTCAGTTGGGATGAGGCAAAGAACTAAAAAGCATGGGGAAATACAGTAGTAGACCCAAAGCTTAGTAACCCAACCGCTCTATGGAATACTGCTGCAGCATCCTAACAAAAAACTGTTTAATTTATTAGGCAATATGGAAAGTACTTCTCTAGTGGCTAAATTAAAAACAATAACCTACAATTGCTTCTGTAACTCAAGGAATACAGATTTGAAATAGAAATATGAAGGTCAAGGGGCTCAACTCTGGTTATGTGTAATTAATCTTTAACAACCAATAGGTTTTGTGGGATCAATTTCAGTTGGTGTTGTCCACCAGGGTGGGGGATGTTCTTGGGGCTGTTAGGGCCACCTTTTGTGAACTTGACCTGTGCCTGTCCTGGCTGGTTAAGACCAGCCGGGAGACGGTGGAGTCGTTGCTGGCAAGGGTGATCAATGCCTCCCTTCAGGAGGGCAGAGTGCCGGGCTGCCTCGAAGAGGCGGTGGTGCGGCCTCTGCTCAAAAAACCATCACTTGACGTTGATTCCCTCACCTATTATCGGTCGGTCTCTAACCTTCCCTTTTTAGGTAAAGGTTATTGAACGGGTGGTGGCCCAGCAGCTGCAGGGGCATCTAGACCACACTGATTATCTGGATCCCTTTCAGTCCGGTTTTCATCTGGGCTATGGCATGGAGACTACACTTGTGGCCTTGGTCAACAGCCTTCGCTGTGAATTAGATCATTGACCGTGCGCTAATTTTGTTAGATCTGTCGGCTGCTTTTGATACTGTTGACCATGAGATCTGGGGGACTCGCTTGCAGGATCGAGCTTGAGTAGGTGGGATTGTCCTTTGGTTCCGCTCCTTCCTGGCTGGGAGAACTCAGCGTGTGGTGCTTGGGGATTGTTCTTCATCTCCACGGGACCTCAACTGTGGTGTTCCGCAAGGTTCTATTCTGTCCCCGCTCTTGTTCAACGTGTATATGGAGCCACTTGGCGAGGTCGTGAGACAGTATGGGGTGCGGTGTCATCAATATGCTGACGACACCCAACTCTACCGCTCGTATTCATCTGACCCAGACCCGGCAGTCTCGGTGCATACCCAATGTCTGGCGGCTGTTGGGGATTGGATGAGGGCGAGCTGACTGAAGCAGAATCCCGACAAGAATGGTGGTGGGAAGGGCAGTGGATGTGGCAATTCCCATAATTGATGGGATCCGCCCCCCACTGGTATCCCAAGTCTGTAGTCTGGGCATGCTCCTCGATCCGCAGTTCTGCCTGGATCTCCAAATGGAGGCTGTGGCGTGGAGTGCGTTTCACCAATTACATCTGGTGCAACGGCTTCAGCCGTATGTTTCAGATAGTGACCTGGCCACCATAATCCATGCTTTCATTACCTCGAGAATGGACTATTGCTACTCACTCTACTTGGAGCTATACCTATAGTGATGGTCCGGAGACTGCAGCTAGTGCAGAACGCTGCTGCCCGTCTCCTTACGGGGACAGGTTGCCATGTGCACATTACTCCAGCGCTCTGCACTGACTATCTATACTCTTCCGGGCCCAATTCCAGGTATTGGTTTTGACCTATAAAGTCCTATACGGCCTTGGCCCGACTTACCTGCAAGACCGCCTCGCTCTCCACGCTCTAGAGCAGCCTCTGTGGTCCGCTGGGGGCATCCTTCTCGAGGTCCCCCATGTGGCTGGAGGCTGCACATAGGCTGTGGAACTTCCTCCCAGTGGAGGCCCGAATCTCCCCTCCTTCCATCCTATCTGTAAGACCTGGCTGTTCCGCCTGGCTTTTGGCAAGAGAGATGGGGGTGTAGGGTGGGATGGGGGAGGGGACAGGAGTCATTTGGTTTGGTGCCTCTCTTTTTATGGTACTTATACAATATTAAAACATATAAAAACAGTAAAATCATGCCACCCCAGGCTGCTTGGAGCAGATGGGGAAAAGTATTAAATAGTTTTATAAATAAATATAAATAAATAGTTTGCTTTTATAAAAACTGTCCTTTTTTCCAGCGTACCCTCAAAAGTTTGGCAATGGGTTATTTTGAGTTTCAATACATTCCCATAAATCAACATATATAAATGTATACAAATTAGGAGGCACATTTTTGCTTCCATTATCATGGGCATTTTTACACTGACTAAGCCACAGCAAGCATTTTTGTATCATAAAAGGATTCTGCGTTGCCTGAATGTGAGATCATTTTTGCATTAACAACATGTTTGGGGGGATTATGGGCATGGCTTCTGCCCTCCATTAGGCATTTGAAATGTTGTCACTGATTTTATTTTCTAACTTGTGTTTTAAGATATAAAAAGTGCCATCCTGGATCAGACAGCTGGTCCATCGGGCCCAACATCCTGTCTCTGACAGTGGTAACCCTTGGACACTTTGGAGAAGTACCTAGCAGCAAATAGGTTATTTGGGCTGACGGGCATTTAAAGGGGAGTAGCACCTGCCTGACAGCACAGGTACTCCAAGGAAGAAGGATCGCACCCTAGCAGGTGCCAACCAAAGCACAGGCACTGGTTCCTTGAGGGACAGTGACCAAGCACTATAATGCGTAGTGCCTAAGTGGGCCCAGCTGAGTTGAGTGTGGCAGAGCCAACTCAAAGGTAGAAGCTGAGCTGAGGACTCGGTAGAGTGGGAGAGCTGCAGAAGAGGCAGGAGCTGGGAAGAGCTTGAGAGCAGCAATGGGTTGACAGAGTTACCAGAAGGAGCCTGAGGAGATGACAGGTGCCAGACTCTTCCTCCAGATTAAGCCTCCTCAGAAGGAGTGGCCAGAACTAGAGGTTTTGGGTAGGTGGGCTACAGAAGGGATTCCGTCTGGCCCATTAAGACTGTAAGAGAACATGTTAATAGACCGAGGAAACTGATGGGGGGCAGGGCTGCCATAAGGGACAGTGTTCAAGTTCAGGGGCTGGCCCATAACCCAGCATTGCGTATGTATAGTTAGGATTATTTTTCCTATGTAAATCACTTTGCACTTCAACATTGACTTTCATGGACTGCCATTTGGTTGTCCAAGATCCTTCCACAACTCTTCACAATCCACCCTGCTCTTAACTATCTTGAATAACTTTATGTCATCTGCAAAACTGATACGTAATCTATAACAATGTCAGCCATAGTAAGGATATTATTTGCATGACAACAACAGGAGACGGAAAAGAGGGCATGACAGAACACAGTGCATCATGGACAGATTTTGGAATTTAGAGTCACCTACCTCGCACGGAAACACGTACCCGAGCTATAATAGAACTTGTTGATCCCCGATAGGCTTTGTTAGTCATCTTTGGACTCATATATAAGGCTTTTATGGAAGACAATCATCCTTGATTGGGAGGGATTGTCGATGATTATTTGCTTTGCAGATGCACTTCATTATTTCTTTCAAGAGGCAGTTGTCAAGTAGCAGAAGTGAATGGCTAGGGAGGACTGGTAGTTCTCATGGAAAGCAGAGACCCAAAACCGTCCTGAGCACTATGGGAATAGTGGGTTATAAGTTTAAATGAATAAATAAATAAAAGATGGAAAGTAGTCTGCCTGTTTACACTCCTCCCAGGACTACAAAAGCCATAATGCCTTTGTCTGCTTCTGGCAGACATCCCTTATCAGCTACAGTCCTATAATTTTTTCCCCACTTTTTTTCCCCATCTTGTAACATTCACTACTAAAGTGCATCTACCTGTGCCAACTTAAATATATGGAAGCTTCTGGGTGATCAGCACATTTGAAAGTCAAGTCAGATAATTAGATTCCAAAATACAGACACGTAAGAACGTAATTTTTTGGCCTAATTTTTTTTTATATCTTGCCTTAGAGTCAACTCTTACCTTAACAGCTCAACTGACTAAAATACCTTAACTTGTAATGCTCTTGCAATGTCTTTTACTTGTATAGATCTGTGACAATTCCCCCTTCGCGGCCGCTGTTGGCTGCGAAGGCAAATTTGTCGCGCCGCTCCAAGGGATGCCGAATGGGGCACAACAGTTGATGAAGGGAACTGGTGCTTACTCCTAGCACCACTCCCCTTCTCTTGGCTGCCTACAATCCCGCGCAGAAGTGTGGTGCTCCGCGGGGGTGAAGATCTCAGGAGAAGATGCCCGCATGACGGGAAAAAACAGACCCGGCGAGGGTTGCTAGGCAACCGTCATCGGGAAGAGCGCGAAGATCGCGCACATGAATGGTGCACCGCCCAAGAAGGGGCGATGCTGTAAAGTAACTCTCTTGCTCGCCTCTTCAGTCGGGAGGCGGCAAGAACTGAGCAGCAGCAGGCAGGGAATTCGCCGATGCACCAGAGCACTGAGAGAGTCCGGGGAGCAGCAGCGAACACCTGAAGAGGCTGGTTAGTGGGGAGGTAGTGGACACGGCAGCAGAGTATAGCCGAGTAAGGATAAGCCCTTCCCTCCACCCTCCCAATTGACCACTAGCAGGGTGGATTGTTTGTGATGGGGGCCTGAAAGAAGAAGGGAAGGCTTGGGTGGGGGGCGGAAGGTGGCCCAACCCCCCACGCCTGCATCTCCAGTGTTGGAGGAGGCCCCGCTGAGCCCCATGAAAGGGAGTGAGGGAGACAGGCAGCGGCAGGAGGCCCAAGATGCAGGTGGCTTGCACCCCCCGGCTGGGGCACACGATACTGAGGGGCGGGGAGCAGGTAGCCTGCACCCCCGACCTGGAGAGCCCTCACTAAGGGTGCGGCTGGAAGGGTGCGAAGCCCTTCTACGCAGCACCGGGGGGGTAAAGTGGCAGCCCAACACAAGATGGGGGCACAGGACGGGGGGGGACAGTAGTGGGACCTGAACCCCCACATAGGGGAGGCCAAAGAATGAACCCCCCAGCTCGTTACATCGGGGACCCCCCGCGCCTAGGCGCATGCGGGTCAAGTCACAGGTCTGGGACATGGGGGGCACCCAGCCCCGCCTGAATCTATAACTGGTCTGGGTGGAGCCTTTGCCCCTGCGGGCACTGGGGGCTGGCAGCTGCCCTGCCACCCAGCCCAGGGGGCTCCATCGCCTGGTCCTCAGTTGCAGGGGACCCATCAGGGGCAGCCCATAGGGGGCTGGGGTTGGCCAGCAGCGGGATTTGCATATCCGCCGGCCACGGGTGGCGTACCGGTCTGTGGGGTGGACATGGGCCCTGGGGGGGGGGCTTCCCCCTCCCTCCATCTCTTGGAAACAGGGACACTGACAGCCAACCCTCGAGATCGGGAGCGCCCCAGCACAGCGATGAGGACGAGGAGCTGCGCCAAAGGGTAGCCGTGTTGGAGCAAGCTACTCGTGATATGGCTGAACATCGAGGTGGCGTTGGGATAAGGAACGATGTGTCAACAGCTGGATCAGCACCGGGTACGGTCGGAATTTGTTCCCCCCTGGTCACCACGACCATGAGTGAGGGGGCATACCCCCAGCAGGGTGGGGGTTAACCCGTGGGGAGGGTGGGGACCGAACCCCAGTTACGGACCCCTTGGGTTGGTAGGGTCCCTGCAGTATCCTACTTTGGCCCCGGGGCAGCAGGCCATGAGGGTAGGAGGCGGAGCCGCCTTGAGCATGGGTGCCGACGTACCGCCCTCCCCCACCCCCAGTAGGGGGTGGGTTGGCCCACAGCACGGTGGCGGCCCCTGGACAGGTGCTGCAAGTGGGGGGGCATGAGACCCAGCTGGCCCCTGGGTATAATCAACGTCCTGAGCTTGGGCAATATACGTTACTTGGGGTGGGCTATGCGGCAGTGTCAGCCCCCATTGGGGCACACCTCCTGCCAGCCACACAGGAGAAGATCTGGAGAGGTGAGTTTGTAGATTTGTTCACCCTCCTGTTCCAGGACCCACTGGTAGACCTGGCAGACGCCGAGGACAAGAAGGAGAAGGAGCGCTTCAAGCGCCCCAAAGCAGATAGGAGCTGGACCGCGGCCTTTGCAATTTACCAGGGAGATGTGATGCAGGCGTATCCAAGTAGGGCACCCGAGCTCCTCAAATACGTGGACACAGTCCGCCGGGCATACGACTCAGGACCACCAGGGGCTTGGCTCCAATATGACGAGGAGGTTCGCCATTGGGCAGCCTTCACCCCAGGCATGTGGTGGGATAGCCATGCACCCAACTTGTGGTTGGATTGTATGGTGGATGCAGCTAGAGCTTCTAGGTCACACAGTGGACACTTATTGGCAAAAGGAGAAGTGGCACCCGCCAATGATCTTTTTCGTGGCGAAGGCAAGCGGGTGGCATTTAGCCACGTGAACCAATGTTTTGAGTTCGACTGCACAGGGAAATGTTCCCACGTGACATGCAGATTGAAGCATTCCTGCCCCAATTGTGCTGGCCTGCATAATGCCGCAGCCTGCCCCAGGACCAAGGCGGCCAATAAGGGTAGGCCCCCGGCAGGATCGTTGGGTAGAGGGGGGCAGGGAGCAGCAGGACAGCCTGCTCCGGGAAAGGGCCCCAACTCCAATTAGAATAGAGCGGCTGGCTGCAGTCCTTGAGCCCCAGTCGGACCGAGCGGAGGTAGAATATAGAGTCAGTGGATTCAGGGACGAGTTTCACATTCCAGCGGAAGAGGTGCACCCACACAGGGCTGTGCCCAACTTAAAATTGGTCTTGGGCCTAGAATCAGTAGTGAAACAGAAGTTAGAGAAGGAACGTGCTGAGGGCAGGATAGCTGGTCCTTTCCCTTCCCCACCGTTTCCTGATTTGGTAGTATCCCCGCTTGGGGTAGTCCATAAAAAGGCCCTGGGTGAGTTCCGTATTATACATCACTTGTCATACCTAAGAGGGAAGTCGGTCAACGATGCCATCCCTAAGGAACTGGCCACTGTGAGATATACATCATTTGAATCAGCCGTGGAGCTAGTGAAGCGCCACGGTCCGGGGACCATCCTAGCAAAGTGTGATGTAAAGTCCGCTTTCCGTTTGCTACTGGTCCATCCAGATAGCTTCCTGCTGGGGGTTACATTTCAAGGGCAGTTTTATTTTGATAAGGCCATGCCAATGGGATGCTCAATATCCTGTTCGGCTTTCGAGCGTTTTAGCACGCTCGTAGAGTGGTTGATTCGGCAGCGTACCGATTGGGGGTGGGGGGGATACATCGCCAAATACTTGGATGATTTCCTCTTCATCAGTGGCGCTGGCACTGATGAGTGCCGGAGGCTAATGGAGTCCTTTCAAGAAATGGCGGATGGTTTGGCCATCCCTTTGGCGCCTGAGAAGTCTGTAGGCCCGGCCACTTCCCTACAGTATTTGGGGATAGAGTTAGACACAATAAAAGGGGTATCCCAGCTCCCAGATGACAAACTGATCAGCTTACAATCAAAAATTGCCGATTGCAGGCTGGCTCACAAGGTCCCAGTTAGACAACTCCAGTCCTTAATTGGCAGTTTGAATTTTGCTTGTAGGGTGGTTGCCCCCGGTAGAGCCTTCCTGTCACATTTGTATGCCAAACTGGCTGGGTCACCTCAGCCACATCATCACATATATGTCACCTGGGATATGACAGACGATTTAGACATCTGGTCTTCTTTCCTGGCTGATTACAACGGAGTGCGTTTGTGGTGGGAGGAACTTCTAGTGGAAGCTGAACTGCAAGTCCACTCCAGTGCTGCAGGCGGAATGGGTTTCGGTTTGATATTCAGGGACTGGTGGTGTGGGGCCCCTTGGCCCACAGAGTGGGTTGAGCAGGGTGTGATCAAAGACCTGACATTTCTTGAGCTCTTCCCGATAGTATTAGCTGTCCACCTGTGGACTGGCAAGTTTGCCAACCACCTGTGGACTGGCAAGTTTGCCAAGTAATATTCTGGTGTGACAACCAGGCTGTAGTCCATATAGTCAATGGCCAATCATCACGCTCGCCCAGGGTAATGGGGTTAGTCAGGGCCTTTGTGCTAGTCTGCCTGCGCAATAACATAGTATTCAGAGCGCGGCATGTCCCTGGGGTTAACAATGGAGTGGCTGATGCCATATCTCGCTTCCAGATGGAGCGCTTTTGCTCGCTCACACCTGGAGCCAGACTGGACCCGGAGCCCCTACCCCCATGGGCGTGGAACCTTAGATCGTAGACCTCTATAACACCATACAGGGATCCTTGGCCCTGCGGACCAGGGCGGCGTACCAAAGGGCTTTCAATGAATTCCAGGGCTACCGATTGTCCCAGGGTTGGCATACGGGATTTCCCATCCCGGAACCCAAGATCCTTAAGTTCATGCTGGATATTAGATAACGGAGTGCCACTGTAGGCACCGTTAGTGGAAAGCTTGCGGCAGTGACTTTTATGAGCCGGTTGGTGGGCTACCCTTCACTAGATGGTGAATTTTTTGCCTGGCAGATGTTGGAGGCATGGGCCAGAGAGCAGGGCACACCACAAGATAGCAGGCCGCCCATTACATCGCAGCGCCTGGTGAGCATGTGTGGGATTTTGCCCCACATCTGCTCATCGGAGGTGGAAGTTAAACTATTCACAGCGGCCTTTTTTGGAGCATTCAGGGTTAGTGAGTTGGTCGCCAATTCTACTAGGGATGGGGCCACTCATGGGCTAGCGATAGAGGACATAACCATCAGAGAACAGGGGGTGGCATTGCGCTTGTGCCACTCAAAGGCCAACCAGCGGGGCAGAGGAGTCACGGTGCACCTGGCACAGGCGGGGGCAGTGACTTTATGCCTGGTACGGGCCTTGCAGCGGTATCTGTCCGTGCGACCTTCGCTCCCTGGTGGGTTGTTCCATTATGCGGATGGCTCCCCCCTCACTAGGTACAAACTGATGTCCATCATGCGGGCTTCCTTGGCAGCTCTACGTCTCCCAGCTGGGCTGTTTGGGACTCACTCATTTTGGATAGGGGCGGCCACCTTTGTCACGACTGCAGGTCTCAGGGAGCGGGATGTTCAAGTTATAGGCCAGTGGCGTAGTAGGGTGTATAGGGCATACCACCGGTCCCCCCTGTCCCTGCAGCACAAGTAACCATCTCGGTTTCCTTAGGTCCTGGGTGTCATCCAAAGTATAAAGTCTGGATCGTTGGGCATAGCCTGGTTCGATGGGCCGGAAAGGCGGCGGAGAAATTGCATTGGGGGACGCAACTGGGTTTATCGGCCTACGCACAGATCAGGTCGATGGGCAGGGGTGGTATGCGTTAGCGCCAGTTGATTCCCACCCTGAGTAAAAAACAAGGGGTGAAGCTGGATATATTAGTTAGTCACCTTGGCGAAAATGATTTAGGGGAAATAAAAGGGGTCCAAATGTTGAAGGAAATAAGAAGCGACATTTGGTCAATCAAGTTCATGTTCCCCGGAGTGATGATTCTGTGGAACGACTGGGTTGAGAGGATATCATGGGGCTTAGGTGTGCCACCACGTAAGATTGACAGGACTAGGAGAACAGTTAATAGGTAGATGGCTGAAGGAAGTGGGTGTGGTGACTATCCCCCATCGAGCAATCACGCATAAGAGGACCGAATTATATAGGTTAGATGGAGTACACTTGTCTCCCACGGGGAATGAGTGGTACCTGGCAGCCCTAAAAAAGAAATTGCGAGACGTTCTAGTTAAAGATTAGGTAGGTGGGGGAGTTCGGGTCTGTCCAGTAGGCCCTGGAAGCCGCTAAGTGGCAGGGGTCCAGCACCTGAGTTAGGTAGGTTAGAATATTGATTGGGGCATCTCCATAAGAGACTGGGGGGGGGGGGTGATCCCAACCGCAATCACAGGGTATGGCAAGCGGTGGAGTCAACCCCTTGGGAGAAGTGACGGCGAGGGCCGTAGGGACACATACTGTCCCCGGCTTGAGAGCACTATCCTCCTTCCTCCGGCCCATACAGGCCATGGTCTCCCGCCCCACAACTTCGGTACTGGGAGACGTTCAGAACAGTTAAGAGGGATTGGTACCCAATGGGATATTGGGCTAATCCCTGAGTTGTGTATATGTCTTTGGTTATGGGTGCTGGACCCAATTCACCTGAGCGAATTGCCCCCACCATTACAATTTGGATGCATAATATGTTATAAATAAAGAGTGCAGCCATTTTGAATTCCAACTTCCTTGTGTTGTGTCTCATTTGGAGGATGCGCCGACAAACTGGCTTTCCCTTCATTACTAAACAAAAAGCCTGTTGCCTGAAAAAAACGGTTATATGATTAACTTTATACATTAAAAGTTATTGAAATGCAAAGATACATCAACTAGTGTATATGAAATTCCTGAACTTCATGAAGCCAAAATAAGAATATTCCCTAAAAATTCAAATTTCTAGATTTTCTTTTACTTTAATTTTTCCATGGAAGAATTCCTAACGAGTGAATTAATGTATGGCAATATGAGAATGTCTTAAAATACAAAGTTAACAAATAGATTGTAAGGAAGATAATATTATAGTGTTATTAACCTGGATTATTTGTCATTGTTTTATAGTCAACCAACTGCCTTGCCATTAAAACAACTTCAAGAAAAGTTAATATAGTTTAAATCTCCCCAATCTCTATCAATACATACTTCACTAATAAGATATCACACTCCACAAGGAGTCTCATAAGAATACTTTTAGGACATACAGCAAATGTTTTACGAACCTCTGTAGACATGTAAAGCATGCAGAAGTGCTCATTTATAATCCTGTTTTTTTGTTATTTCATTCAGTTGCACTATTTTCTATCTAGAATGAATATATTTAAACTTATGATTAGAGTCTTATCATTAGACCCTTGAATGAGCTGCTAAAGCATATCTGGCATTTCTTTAAAACATATGCCCGATAGAAATGAAACAACTATAGACTACAAAATTAGAATTTGACTTTATTATTCTCCCAACTGACATAAGGATATTCCATTATAAGAAATACATCCAGGTTTGTGTGTGACAATCTGTGAAGCTAGGTTGTTCACACATAAAATGTTTTTCAGCATTTCCCCTTTTGACAGCAGCCCTTCAAGGCATCCTCATAACCATATTGCTCACAGAATTGGAGTTGCAGTCCTTTTTGCACGCTTCTTCCACAGGGCAAAGGGCTTGCACTTTGTCTGACACTGACATGTCATGTATTATGATTGGAAGCTTTTAGCCCAGTGAGTTTTAGACTGTGAGGCACAAACAATACAGGAAACAAAAAATTTGCCTGATCAACAAAAGTAAAGGGATAAAACAACTCAACACAGAGGAGCTACCAGTGGAGAGGAGCCTGTGTATCAGTGGCAGCTCCCCCCGCAGGGCATTTGGGGCACTGCCCCCAAAGCACCGCGGGGGCCACCGCTTATGGCAGCTACAGCAGCCTCTGAGCTGCTGCAGAGGCTGCTGTACCTGTCACTGTTGTTTTTCTCCCTTCGGAGACCCACTCCGCTGGGAGTGGGTCCCCGAAGGGACAAAAAGGCTGAGCTCCTCCATCCACAGCACGTATGGGACGTGCTGTGGAGGGAGGGGCTAGCCTTTCCATTGCGCTCAATGGGCACAATAGAAGATCTCGCCAGGGCGGTCGCGCTAACAGCCCTGGCGAGATAGCTTGGTCGGGGGACTGAGGCAGGGAGCAGCGTGCATGTCCTTGCTTCAGCCGCACATGCAGCCTGGAGGCGCACTGTCCAGAGAGCTCACAGCTCTCTGAACAGCGCGCCTTCCCGCTGCCACTTCCCTACGCTTCCCGCTGCCATTGCTGCTCCCCCCCAGCAGCTCAGAGTGGGGGGGTGGAGGAAAGTGGCAAGGCAACAATGTGGTTTTAATTTTTTTTTTAATTGCCCGCGTGTCCTGGCTCTGCGGGGACACATGGGCAATTTTTTTAAAAAACTAAGCTTCCTCCCTAACCCCTCCCCCCCCCCCCCACCTGCAGCCAGGGACTGCCACCATTGGAACTCCAGGAGCAGGTAAGAGTAGTGATCCCTCCCTCCCCC
>QEPC01009281.1:1395807-1433719 GCA_003113815.1 Sphenodon punctatus
GGGGGGGGAGGGGACAGGTCAGCCCACGTGGCTGCCCTCTGCGTTCCCCCCCCAACCCCCAGCCTTACTGTTAGTTGTTTTCCCCGCAGGTCTCCAGCGGGGACGAAGCAGTAGCGGCGGCACCAGCGGCAGCAGTCAGCGGCGGCGGCAGCAGCGAGGCAAACGGAGCCGCGGGGCACAGGCGGCGAGCCCCCAGAGCCCCCCCGCAGCAGCAACAAGCAGGTAGGTGGATGGTCCCTGCAGGTTTAGGGCTTTATAGGTCATTACCAGCACCTTGAATTGGGCCTGGAAGATAATAGGCAGCCAGTGCAAAGAACAGAGCACTGGCGTAATGTGCTCACGGTGATCCGTCCCCGTTAAAGAGACGGCCCGCCACATTCTGAACAACCTGCAATCAAGAGCAGCCCCAGATAGAGTGCGTTACAGTAGTCTAGTCTACAGGTAATAAAGGCATGGATGATGGTGGCCAGATCCGAGTCCAAAAAATACAGCCACAGCCGTCATACCAGATATAACTGGCGAAATGCTCCCCACACCACAGCCTTCACCTGGAGATCCAGGCAGAGCTGAGAGTCGAGGAGCACCCCCAGACTACGGACCTGTGTGGCCAAAGGGGGGCAGACCCCATCAATGACGGGGGTCACAACCCCCCCAGCCTTACCCACCAACATCACCTCCATCTTGTCAGTATTCAACTTCAGACAGCTCGCCCTCATCCAGTCCCCCACAACTGCCAAGCACTGGGTAAGCACCGAGACTGCCAGGTCTGGGTCTGCAAAAAAAAGAGAGGCAGAGTTGTGCGTCATCGGCGTACGGATAATGCACGCCGAACCCTCTCACGACTTCGCCCAAAGGCTGCATATACATATTGAACAGGAGGGGGGACAGAATAGAACCCTGCGGGACTCCACATGTGAGATCCCGGGGAGATGAAGTACATTCCCCAAGAACGACACTTTGAGTTCTCCCGGCCAGGAATGAGTGGAACCATTCAAGAGCAATTTCACCCACCCCAGCCGGGTCCCACAATCAAGCCACGTATAGATATTTTCAAACTGGGGGGGGGGGAGGGGGAGAAGGAGTCATGAGAACTAACGAACAGGCATGTGCCCACGACAGTGTTTCAAAATGTTTCTTCCCTGCCAACAATATAAGCCTTAGCCTCTTTGAGCTTGTGCTTCCAGGACGAGCCAGTCCTTCTGCACTCCCCTTATCAGCTGTTAGTTGGCAAAGCAGGAGTGTTTCTCATGCCTGGAGCACAAGTACTATTCTGAGGCTTGTGCTGAGAGCAAGAAAATGGATGAGACTCTATAGACACTAAAATTTGGAGAAGGGAGCACCCGTGTTGATGAATGTAACTATGGTCTGTTCTAGTTTCCTTCGCAAAAAGATTCCCCTACCCTTTGGCTATTGCACATAACATGGTTGTGCATGATACTAGATTTATTTATTTAAAAAGGCACAGGGCTTCTACCATGGCCCGTTAAAAAGATACATGAATAGATAAATATGATAACCAAAACAATACTCCAAAATAATTAAATATGCATATATCTAATATGTTCCGCTTTGTATGCAAACACAGCTAAGCGAGAAATCACAGTAGTGTTCTTAAGTAAGAAAAGCCAAATAAGTTTTTCCCAATTTGAAAAGCAGCTAATCCTGCATAGTGATGGAGTCAGATAAAGATTCCTTATAACAACATACAGTTTACATTCTAAAACATAATGAATGACATCTTCTATCATACCCACCCCACAAGGACAGAGCCTAGTCTCTCTTGAAGAGCCTTTCCTTCTACCAATTATAATGACTGTCAGCATTTGTTCTGTCCTTAATCTACTCAATGATGACCTCCATTTATGCTTAAGATCCATTATAAGATATCTCCATTATAAGATATCTCTCCCAACTCTATCTACCATAAGATGTAATTGGGGCATAATCATTTCAAAGGGAAATCCCTTTCAGTCTTTGAGTAGCCTTCTCAATCTCCCTAGTGGTGAAAAGTCTGGTCACAAAGGTTACCCATACCTGTGCTACACAACATAGTATTAACAAATGTAAGCCAAGGGGATTGGGAAGCAGGAGACCTATTACTATCTTCGATGATGCACATTTTAGGGAATCTCAGGGGAGAGAGCATGACATAACGCTAAGTCAGAGGCAGATAACATTAATTTGGATGGTAACTAACAAGGAGTCAACTTCTGCTTCCAGTCTCACAAAGGGGGCTGGCACAGTAGGGGCTAGCCCAAGCAAATAGCACAAAAACTTATTTTGCAGTATATCTATCCCATCAGTCGCCTTAAAGCCCCAAACCTTAGAGCCATATAAAATCTGGGAGTTGCACTTAGCTCAAAAGACTGTTAATGCAGCCTGAAATGCAAACCCATTGCTACCGAGGAATAGATTACCGAGCCAGTGTGGTGTAGTGGATAAGGTGCTGGACTTGGACCTGGAAAGCCAGGGTTTGAATCCTGCCCTAGCCATGAACTCGCTGGGTGGCCTTGGGCAAGTCACAACTTCTCAGCCTCAGTTCCCCATCTGTAAAATGGGAATATCTGTGTAAGTCAGTCTTTCCCTGTGCTTCCCCTCACCCATGTCCATCTTAGATTTTAAGCCCACTGGGCAGGGACCTGTCACTGAAAATACGTGACTGTAAAGTGCTGCAAATGCCTAGTAAGGCTATAGAAATAATTAGGAGCAGCAGGAGTAGGAATCGCTTAATTGCTTGGCCTGAATTCATAGCTCTACATTTAACCAATTGAATATGTGGTTGCCAAGGCGAAGAAGAGGCAAAACGAAGTCCCAAATATTATATTCTTTCACCACCTCCAGCTTATAGTTAAGATGCCAATTATAAAAGTTTGTACATGCACCCCAGACCATTACCTTTGTTTTCTGATAATGAATTTTCAAATGATTTTCAGCACAAAGTGCCACAAATTTCACAATGACTCTTCGGAGACCAACAGGCGTCCTAGCAATTATCACAGCATCAACAGCATATAGTAACAATGGAACAAAGTTAGTAAGCAATTTTGGCGTGTGAAAATCAAACTATCATCTTATTAATCATGTCATTCATATAAACGTTGAAAAGCAGCTGTGCCAAAATGTATCCCTGGCGCACCCCTTTCTTCACAGGGAATTTGTCGTTTCTCCATTTAGACCGACCCTCACCTGTGCCCAAGACCCCTGATAATAGGTCTTCAGAAGTTTTAAAAGGGGTGGGTCAATTCCTAAATCAAAGAGTTTGCTCCACAAAAGGTTCCTATCAATGGAGTCGAAGGCTGGTGACAGATAAACAAAAACTACATACGCTGCCGTCTTAATAAACTTGCGTATATTTATACTGGAGATACTGCAATGTGAATAAACGATCAAAAGTTGAGTATCCCCCTTTGAAAACAGCCTGTTCTTCCCAGATCACTGCCATTTCATCAACCCACTGATTTAAGTGGCTAAGTAAAGGCCTGCCAAAAATCTTGGCAGATACGTTAGTTAAGCTTATAGGTCTATAGGCACTTGGGTCACTCCTTAGTCCCTTTTAAAAAACTGGCACAATGGTTGAACCCTTCCAAACATTTGGGACTTGGTATGTAGAAATGACATAATTAAAACATTCAACAAGAAGTGGCCCCACCAAACCAGATTGGATAAATATGCTTCAACTGTAATGCCATCCAGGCGCAGTGCTTTACTCTTCTTTTGCTTTCTTAGAGGCATCCCCAATCTAGCGTATGGTGCTAAAATCAAGCAAAAACAGGATAGCCCAGAAATAGTATACGGGCTGTAGCAAATTCTAAATTTATGCGTGAACTTTCAAAGATGTTATTTTCTTTTGCAAAACAGGCATGCACAGGAAGTTTGATAAGTTCATTTCTATTTCCGTGCCTACATGTTTCTATCTTCCCTGACCTGGTACAGAGAGAACTAGACAAAAACCCACAATCTGTTTACTACATTGATAGAAAAGCCATCATAATATTTTTAGCTAAGGAGAATTAACACATACTATCAAACTCAGCCCAACACAGTGCATCATGCAGTTTAATAGGTGGCACACACTCCATTTATGCTTCAGCCATGAGATGGAATGCAAAGGGGATGAGGCCTAAATGGAGCGTGACAAATGCATAAGTACACAGAGCAGAGTTCAGTGGAAGACAGAAATGGAGGCACAGAACTAGAAATCTGCATGTTGTAGCTAGGAAATGTAGATCTGAAACATTCTGAAAAGTAGGCCCATTTCAACCTTTGAATTGCTAAAAGACAGGTCAGTTTGAAATAGTCAGTTTTTGGTTCTGTTCTGAAAGATGTTTATTAAAGATGTTTATTAAACATGTTCTTTCCTATCTATTTGTTGGCCGTACGCCATAGAAAACCCCGTTTTCTTGGTTTCTATGTTAAAATCTATTAATGCTTTTAACCTATTCACTTTTAAGATATATGTGGGTTTTTGGACCTCAAATAGTGGGGGTTTTGTTAAGTGGATAATGGTATGACAAATGAAGCCACAGCCTTTAAACCAGGTTAGACATATTGTGGGCTGTGTTTGCTGAAAGCAATACTGGATCAAATGGAGTGCCCAGGAAGTGCCCAGCTGAGAAAGAGGGATTCCTTATAGAGTCTACTCATGTCTGAGATTTATTTTTCCATCCTAAATATGGATAAAATCCATCATAGATTTAAAGTGTTCATGTTTCAGAATAGGCCATGGAATCCATTTTCCTTTTTGTTTTTTTTCCTTTCCTGTGACCTATGGAATGATGTACAACTGGCAGTAAGCAATGGCTATCTTGTTATAGTTACGTGAAAGACCTTGCTCCAGCTAGGTTGTTTTGATATTAGGAGGGATATTCTGGAATGCAGTAAACAATATAGCTGTTGGAAGATGTTAATTAGAAGTTAATTCTAATTATAATATCACAATGGGATCCCCTTGCGGTATGTCACAACATAAACACTGGTTTTTTTAAATGACTCTGTTCACCTGTTTGGATATAATATGTATTTGCTGTTTAATAACTTACTTGCCATTTGATTATAATTTGTTGAAATTTACTTGCTTATGTTAGTTTATTCATTTCTTTTCAGTATAGGCTTTTGATCTGTTCACCATCCATTGACACTGTATTTTTAACTTGTTAACTTTTTGTTCATAGTGTAACTTTAAATTGTCTACATTTTAACTGTAATGGGTTTCCATTGATATTAGGTGGGGGTATCAAAATAAGCAATAGCAGTCTTTAAGTTGGGGTTTGGTTTTATTGGGGAGACCAGGACTATAGGGATTTAATTTGGCCTAGAAATCAGCTTGCTTTTATTCTGACTTTCAGGATAACTGGCACAAAGGAATTTGAAGAGACATTGATAACATGTTTGTTTAGAACCCAAGGTCTTTTTGTAAGTTGGGTCAAAACAATTATATTACTCAGAACAGGTTTTCAACTTATGATTAGGCAGTAATATTGATAGTAGAGAAACACTGCCACCCTGCAGAAAAAGGTGTTTTATTGTTTCAATCATATCTTAATGCTGAAAAAGGTTTAATTTTAAAGCTAAAATTGGAAACTAGAGACACAGAGTGATGTATTTAATTAGTAAACTAAGGTTTATTTCAACCTAAAGTTTGGCTTCAAATTATACCTAAATACCCCCTTCAGATAAATAAGTAATTGTTCTTTTGAATTGTGTCTTAATGACTCAGAATCTTATAAATCAATGTTGCTCTAAAACTTCCTTTCTAAATTAGGTAGAACCAAGGCAGATCTAATCTGTTTTTCAATAACTTTCTGAAAAGAATCCATATATGAAATTATGTAGAATAGAATTTAATAAAACTTCAGTGAGGCTAATAGACTCCATTGGGTTTCATAGAGCTACAGTGAAACTGAAAGACTCTTAAAGTGGGACAAAGATCAAGACCAGTAAAAGGTTACTATGGTCTTGGTTCATAGAAGTAATCAAGAAGAGTGGAGACATAGAAACTTTATTCAATATCAGATCAATCTATACATTTTTCTTTTCTCATTCATTAACAACAAAAAATTATGACAACTTAAATTAAGCTGCATATGTGTGCTATGGTGACTGAACGATACGTATACATGATGAGAACTGTATACAGTTTAATTTCAGTTAAGTTATACATTTTTTAAATTAATGAATGAGAAAAGAAAAATGCATAGATTGGTCTGATATTTAATAAAGTTGCCTTAACATACAATTTACTGTCATGTTAACGTTTGAGTATAATTTGTAATGCCACCTTAACGAGCTTCTTAAACCAAAGGTTTTTTGTCTAGGTAATTTGCCCTTCTGTTGAAACTTAATAGTTTTGTTAATGCATAAGCTGGCCCCATACACAAGAACACTGCAGGTGCTCACCCATCCCCCCACATCCTCCACATGGAGCAACCTGTTTTTTTGTAGGTCTCTCTGTGCAGGGGTGATGGGTGGACGTGCACGTTATACAGGAGCGCACAAGCGACTGCTTTTATACGAGACGCATCCACACATGCCACTGTGTGGGTGCATCTCGTGTAAAAGAGGTCACACGCTCATTCACACACTGTTCTCAACTCACACGCACTAACTGATTCTAACTGATCACACACACAATCATTCATAGTACACACATGCTCTCATCTCACACATTCATTCAAATTGATCTCACACACACATTCATACACACTACACACACATGCTCTCACCTCACACATTCATTCAAAGTCACGCACACTAGGCCAGGGGCATAGCTAGGGTGCAATGAGCCCCTGGTCAAGACGTCAAGATGGGACTCTTTGTGTCCCACTGGCGGGCCTAGAGGCGCTGCCCAGCCTGGCGGGCCTGGGGGCACGGCTGTCAAACACATGACACACCCAAAATACAGCCAGCCTATTAAGCACATTATGCCATGAAGAGAGACATTTTATATATATAAAATCAGTTCAGTTGTGCCTCCTTAATTCATGCTGCCCCCCCCCCCCATAACCAGGTTCATCTGCGACCCCCGGGGCAGCGTGGATTATATGGGGGGTGCAAATGAACTGGTTATGGGGTTGGGGTTTAAAAACAGTGTTCCTGTTAGCAATAACTTCATTAAGAAGAGTTAGTGAAATAGAGCCGTAATAAT
Source organism: Sphenodon punctatus (assembly GCA_003113815.1). NCBI lineage: Eukaryota > Metazoa > Chordata > Lepidosauria > Sphenodontia > Sphenodontidae > Sphenodon > Sphenodon punctatus. Next base: position 1,402,952 of record QEPC01009281.1, read on the forward strand.
CTCAGAACCATATTTGCAGATTTCCAAGATAGAATAGATATTGCTTTACATCCTAAATTCCTACCTAAGATAGTATAAGTAAAGCAGTTCTGAGAATGTGGCCCTTTTAAAATTTCTGTGTGTTCATGGATGCAGGAGCCCCATGTGAACGACGTGGCGTGCGCCTGCCTAACATGCAACCCCACTCACCCCCCCCCACTCATCCCCACGCATGGAGCAACTAGGGAAAACGGCGTTTGCTCGGTGGGTGCGGATGAGTGGGGGGGTGAGTGAGGATGCGTGTGCAGCCGTGTGCAGGCCCCGCCCACGCACCGATGGACCCAGTTGAGCCGTGTAAGAACAACCTGTGAGGAGCCACTCAAAGAAGAACAAAAGGTTACTGCCTTGTAAACAAGGTCCTTCGAGATGGCTCCAAACATTCTCACAACACCCACCCGTCCAGCCACACATGGAATTTTTTTCTTATATTCCTGGAAAGGGTTGGAAGGAACTGTCATTCTAAGGGGGAAGAGTACTTTTTATATTAGAAAAGCTCGAGACCATCACATGGTCTATTTGAATATGGTGAGCATGCACAACCCAGTTGTGAGAATGCTTGGAGTCATGTCAAAGAACCTTCTTTACAAGGCAACAACCTTCTGATCACACATGGGGAGGAGTTGTTTGTAAACAAACAGCTTTATCTCCCAATCCGATCATGTCCTGGTGTCCCGCTGTTGCTGAAGCACTACTAGCAGGCCGAGGCATGTGAGGGTGAGGGATAGGAAACACCCCCCACCTTCAGCCCCGCCCCCCCTTGTGATCTGCCCCTGGACTCCCCTTCATTGTTTGTAATCACAGAACACATGTGTTGCTGAAGAAAAGCTAGAATGGTCGCCAACCAGAAGTTTTTGCTCTACTGACTCCCATTGAACAGCATAGGCGCTGTTCAATGAGAGTTTGCTACTGCCTTGAGTCGTGGCTCTATAATAATTTCCCAATCAGTCAGCTAGACTGAATACGTGGATAGTAATGTATATACCTGAAAAGTCCACCCAAACATCTTTTTGGTCTGCGGTTACATAAGTGGCTTAGTAAAGATGCAACTGCCCCATTTACACAAGTGACCGACTGGATAAAGTTAACAACAGCAGCCTTCAGTGGAGGAAATAATATTAGTGTGAAATGGTATCTGACATTATTAAATGGTTTCCCTTTTAATACAGGTTAAGGTGATTCACCACTTGTTTTTGTAGTACTACATACAGTATTCTGAGAATACTGTTACTACTTGTGCCAAATGGTACCAGCCAGGTACTCTGTCCAGTTTCCATCTCTGCTCAGAGGCTGGAGAAAGCAGAGTGGCTGTGATCTGTAGACACATCTTGGTCTTTTGGAGGTATCTGGTGCCTAACTTGTTTGATATAGAATGAGTCCATCTTGTGTTGTATTTGGCTGGGAAGAGATTGGGAATCAGCTTGGTGTACCAACCACCCTGCTGCACAGCTGATTCTCTAGCTACTCTAGCCGAGCTGGTCTCAGAGATGGTGTTGGGGTCACCTCAACTTATTGTCTTGGGTGATTTCAACATACACACAGATGCTAGCTTTTCCAGGACGAAGCATGAGTTCATAGCTGCCATGAGCCTACCCCAGGTACTTTCTGGCTTGACACATGAGGAAGAGCACACGTTGGATTTGATGTTTTGCACCAGCCTGGATACAGGGGTTCCAATTATCAGGGGTCTTGATACAACACCGTTGTCGTGGTCAGACAATTACCCTCTCAAAGCCCAGATCCCGGCCTTCCTATGCCCTCATCAGGGTGGTGAAGTGGTTAGGTTGATGCTTTGCTGGAGGCTAATGGATCAAAATGGTTTCCAGAATTTTCTGGAGGATTTATCTACTAACCTTAGCAGCTACTCTATCGCTGGCCTGGTCGCCTTGTGGAAGGACATCTTGACCATGGCCATTGACAAGGTAGCACCCAGATATACTGTGTCTATTTTATTACTTTGTAAAGTGCCAGGTACACTGCTGGCGCTATATAAATGTTTGTTAATAATAATAATAATAATTCGTTGCTACCGCTGCGGCAGCACAGGTCCCTCTGGTATATGGAGGACCTGAGGCAACTGAAGCTGGGGGGTAGGCAGTTAGAGCACAGATGGCACTCAACTCGCACTGAAGCTGACTGATTGCAGCATAGATCATTTTTAAAGAATTATGCCATGACTGTAATAGTTATTGACAGAAAAAGGTATAAAGAGCAGTACATCCGTACAATTATAACATCAAAAAGGGGAGACTACTCTAAAGTCAGCTCCTATTTAAATAAAGTCCAAGATTTACAATATATAGAGAGGAATCAGGAATTTGCAAATACACCCAATTTTATAAGCATTCATAATAGGGGCTTATATGTACAAAAGGCAACTGGCAATGACAGCATATAAATATACAAATCACAGGTGGTTACATTTGTACAAGGTAATATAACATATATTGTATAAATCACAGGTGATTATCTGTAGCTTCTAGTAGAATCCCTTCCCTCAACGTTTCGTCGCACATCGGGCGACTTCTTCAGGAGTGGGGTAAATCAGTGTCAGATTCCTGCATTTTACAAATACAATTCTAATTAAAAGAAGGGAACCGACTGTGAAAAACAGACACACAGGGAAGAAAGTACAATAAAACCCCTTATTAGGCCAAAAAGACTGCAGCCCTCTGATAGGCGCCCTTGTTGCCAATTCAACTCGAAAGACAGAGAAATTCTAAATTAAAAATACCTTACCAGGAAAACAGGAAGAGGGGAGGGGGGGGAAAGAGGGGGGAGAAAGGAAAGGAAGGGAGGGGGAAAGGGGAGGGGGAAAGGGGAAAGAGGGGAAAAAAGGGGGGGGAGGAGGGGAAAGGGGACCACTCACCGCTACTTCCAGGGGCTTCCGGGTAAAAAAATGTTAAGGTTTTTTTGCCACAAGTGGTGCCGGTTGCAATCGTGAAGCTAACAAGAAGCTGTGGTCATAAAAAACAATATATCAAGATTGAAAGCCATCTACAGTGGGGAAGGTGAAAGGATCAAACCTCCCACCCTCCACTCACCTAAAGGAAATAACTATCCCAGAATCAAAAGCGCTCTTCTTTTATAGTTGGAGCAGAAAAAACCGCTCACCAAACCATACCAGGTTATATAGAGCTCCCATATAGAGAGGAGGTCAAACAAGACTCTAAAAGGAAGCTCACAGGCCAAAAAATAGGCCAAGGGCTACCTCACCTGAATCAAATTAAATTAGTCAAAACATTTAGGCTGTGTACAATCACATGAGTCTAATTAAGTAATAAGTGAGTCTGTCAAGTCATTCAATCCACGGGGCTCAATAGAGTCTAAAGTTAAAATCCAGAAGTTCTCCCTACTAGATAAAAGCCTAGGGTTAATGGGTAAAGGTAATCTCTCAATGCCCCAAAATACAAAATCATTATTTTCCTTGTGCACTAAATTATAATGGTGCACCAGGGGAGCAGAGTGGACACGATTTTTAAGCCTGCTGCGATGTTCAGATATCCTTATCTTAAGGGGTCGCATAGTTTTCCCTACATAAAGTTTTTTACAAGGACATTGTATCGCGTAAACTACTCCAGGGGTATAACAAAAAATAGGACCTTTAATATGGAACACTTTCCCTTTATAATCTGAAAAAGTATCAGTCCTAAAACTGAAAGGGCAGTTTACACATTGTGAGCAAGGATAGTTACCAGAAGTTCCTCTTGTTTGTACTGCACTGTCTGAAGGATCTAAAAGCCTTGCTCGCACAATATGGTCACTTAAATTCTTGCCTCTCTTATAGGCAAATAGGGGCAATGACTGACAGCCCTCTATGTGACTTACAGTATTCCAATGTGCTTGAATGATCCGTTTTATATCCCCACTACAGTTGTTAAAAGTACTTACAAAGACCACTCTGCCTAAATGCTGATCCCTTGGCTTATCTTGCTGTCTTAAGAGAAAGCGTCTAGGGAGGGCTGCAGCTTTTTGTAAACTAGCGCATATAACTTGTTTGGGATAACCTCGCTCCAAAAAATTAGCGAACATGCCTTCCCCCCCCCCTTCCTGTTTTCCTGGTAAGGTATTTTTAATTTAGAATTTCTCTGTCTTTTGAGCTGACTTGGCAACAAGGGCGCCTATCACAGGGCTGCAGTCTTTTTGGCCTAATAAGGGGTTTTATTGTACTTTCTTCCCTGTGTGTCTGTTTTTCACAGCCGGTTCCCTTCTTTAAATTAGAATTGTATTTGTAAAATGCAGGATTCTGACACTGATTTACCCCACTCCTGAAGAAGTCGCCCGATGTGCGACGAAACGTTGAGGGAAGGGATTCTACTAGAAGCTACAGATAATCACCTGTGATTTATACAATATATGTTGTATTACCTTGTACAAATGTAACCACCTGTGATTTGTATATTTATATGCTGTCATTGCCAGTTGCCTTTTGTACATATAAGCCAGGTGCTTACTACTGCTATTATGAATGCTTATAAAATTGGGTGTATTTGCAAATTCCTGATTCCTCTCTATATATTGTAAATCTTGGGCTTTATTTAAATAGGAGCTGACTTTAGAGCAGTCTCCCCTTTTTGATGTTATGACTCTAATAGTGGCAAAGCAAGTTTTCTTCTCTGCTATCATAGCATTTGCAAAGTCTCATCCGGTGGAGCTGTTCTGGGTGGTGAGGGGCCTAGTTAATCAGGCCTGTCTCTGCCTGGAAATGGTGTCATCTAATCCCTGCTGTGAATTTTTATTAATTACTTTGCAGACAAAAATCACTCATTCACCACAACTTGGGTACAGCCATTTTATCTTCTGAATCGGAGTTCAGAATTATGGAAGCCCAGGTTTGTGCTGTTTATTTGGATCAGTTTCAATCGGTATTGCCCACTAATGCAGGGGAGGTGCTTGGAACAATGAGGATAACCAGTTGTGAATTAGGTCCTTGCCCATCCTGGATGGTGAAAGTCAGCCGGGAGACACTGGGGCCATTACTGGCTGGGGTTGTCAATGCCTCCATTCGAGAGGGAAGGTTGTTGGATGCTCTTAAAACACAGTTTTCCAGCCCCTGTGCTGAAGCAGTCATCTTTGGACACTGACACCCCAGCCAGCTATCAGCCTGTCTCTAACCTTCCCTTTTTAGCAAAGGTTATTGAATAGGTGATTGCATGTCACCTTCAGCTCATCTCAATGTTGTTGGATACCTGGACCCGTTTCAGCGGGGCTTTCATCCTGGGTATGGCATAGAGACTGAGCTTGTGACCTTGGTCAATAACCTATTCCTGGAGATTGACATGGAGAAGTCTACCCTGTTGATCTTGTTAGATCTTTTGGTGGTCTTTGATACAGTTGATCATGAGTTGCTGTTGACACGAATGTGGGACATGGTGGGGGTGCGCGGGTCTGCTCTTGAGTTTTGAGTAGTTCTACTCCTTCCTGTTGGGGAGATCTCAGAGAGTGGTGATGGGCAGTTACTCATCATCTTCTCGGGACTTTCCCTGTGGGATTCTGCAGGGTTCTTTTCTTTCTCCCCTCTTATTCAATGTGTATATGTGGCCGCTGGGCGTGGTCATTCTGAGGCTTGAGGTGAAGTGTCATCAGTACACTGAGGATACTCAGCTCTACCTCTCCTTATCATCTGACTGAGTCCCTGCAGTCTCGGTGCTTACCCAATGCCTGGCTGCCGTCGGGGACTGGATGAGGATGAGCCCATTGAAACTGAATCCAAATAAGACTGATGTGACGATGGATGGATGGCACTGTAACCTGGAGGGAATTGGGACTCCTGTTGTTGATAGAGTCTAGCCCCTCTGATCAAACAAGTTCACAACTTTTGAATGCTTCTGGACTCCTTGCTGCACCTGGATTGTCAGGTTGTGGCAGTGGCCAGAAACACTTTTCACCAACTCCATCTTACAAGGTGCAGCCTTTTCTTTCTGACTCAGATCTGGCCACCATCATACATGCTTTCATCAATAACCCAGGGTTGGGTTATTGCAATACACTCTTCAGGGGGCTGATCTTGATGACTGTTTGGAGGCTGCAGCTGGTGCAGAATACAGCAACCCACCTCCTTTTGGGGACAAGTCAGTGGGAGCATATTACATCGGTGCTCCAAAGTCTGCACTCGCTGCCTATAGCTTTCCACGCACAATTCAAGGTGCTGGTTTTGACCTTTAAAGTCCTAAACAGTCTGGGTTCCACATATCTGAAGGAACAAATGCCTGTCCTTCCATGCTCAATTGTGGCCCCTGCAATTGGCCAGGAGCACCTCCCTGTGGGTACCGTCTTTTAGTCTGGTTCATACAAGTGCTCGCTTAGGATGGCTGTCTCAGTTGCTGCCTCATTGCTGTGGAACTCCCTCCCCCCAGAGGTTTGTTTGAGTCCGAGCCTCAGCATTTTCCAGAGGTGGTGCAAGACATTTTTGCTTATATAGACATGGTGGGCAGGGACAGGGATTGGGTAGGTGGTTTTTTGGGAGGCTCGTTGGACTGGGTGGTTCTGGGATGAGGGTAGGTTTTTTGTAGTTAATTTTAACGTTATTTAATTATATTATGTTCTACTGTAAGCTGCTCTGAGTCTTTTGGAAAGGGTGAGGTATATAAATTTAACTAAATTACCTAACAGCATGGATGGGCAGAAATTTTTTTGTGGCAGCGGCAGGGTCAGACTTGATCCGACTCTACGTTCCCAACATGGCATCCCCAGTCAGGTTTGATAGTTAAATAATGTTGCAAGTGTCACAAAGTTTTGGAAAGCATTGCAAAGTTTTGGAACATTCCACAACTTCATCATTCATGCCTTCGTTACCTCACGGCTAGACTAATGCAATGCACTCTACGTGGGGCTGCCCTTGAAGAGTGTTCGGAAGCTTTAGCTGGTGCAGAATGCAGCAGCCCATCTCCTTATGGGGGGGGGGGGGAGACAGGTCACCAAGAGCACATAATCCCAGTGCTCCAGAATCTGCACTGGTTGCCTATTGTCTTCCGGACACAATTCACAGTGCTGGTTTTGACCTTTAAAACCCAAAATGGCTTGGGACCCACTTATGTGGCAGATTGCCTGGCCTACCATGTTCCATAGTGGCTTCTGCAGTCAGCTGGGGACGCCTGCCTGAAGATGCCAGTTTGTAACTGGGTCTCCATGGTGAGGAGGGCATTTCCAGCCACCACACCATAGTTGTGGAACTCTCTCCCCTGGGAGGTTTGTTTATGTCCAGGCTCAAGCACCTCTAAGGAGGCACTGTAAAACATTTCTGTTCACAATGGCGCTTGGCAGTGGGGGTTGGGGTGGAGAAAGGTTGGGAGGGATGGCGTGGGATTATGGGATATTTTATGTTTTGTATTTATGGGTGTGTGTGTGTTATATTTTGTATTTTAATATTGTATGCTGCCCTGAGCCACCTTTAGTAGGAGGGGCTGGGTAAGAAGTTCAATAAATAAATAAATAAACAAACAAACCAAAACCGCAAATCGTCAGAAATGTCATAAAATGTTGGAACCTGCGCAAAATGTTGGAAACCGACAAGCTGACAAAAAATGCCATCGGATCGGCGGCAAGAATGCCGAAATGTCAACAGTAAGCAGCGAAATGACAAACAACGCTGCCATTTTAGCTCCAATCCTGAGATGCTGGACTGAAATTTGAGCTTACACTTGCTTCTCACTTCCAGGTTGTGTTGTATGTCTTGCCAACTCATGTTCTAACCCTCATGGTTTACCCCTTTCACTACTTATTCCCCCCTTATCTGCCCTGCCCCTTCAACTCTCAGTTCTACCTGACCAGTCTTTTGCCGACAGTCATTAATGCAAATATTTAATTTCATGCAAATGGACTGTTTAGTCCAAGTAGTTATGTTCTTTTTTTAAAAATCCAATCCACCAGAAAAAGTAATTGAGTAACACTGACTTTGGATGATATTTGCCCCTCTCCAGTCAGCCAGCATAATGGCTACCTATTAAAGGAATCTCCCTCCAACAATCTAAATGCAAAAGGATGAATTTCACCCTTAATAAAAATGTAGTATAAGAAATACTAATTAAATGCTGACGGGCTTTTAAGCTAATTAACATGCATGATACTGCTTGCAAGTTTGATCACTCTCTGTGTCGTTCCATAAGTATTTCATATCACTCCTTGCTTATAGAATATTAAAACGAAGTGCATGCTATAACCAGAATGACCTAACACCCAAAGTTGGTAGCAAGTTTGTTCTAAATCAGTTTCTGAATCTCTCAATTTCAAAGAGATCCAGTCACTTCATTTTTACAAACAATGTAAAAACAAGCCCCACATACAAAACAATGCATCATGAATCTCTGATTATTCTGAGTGTGCGAGTGCACATGTGCAGAGTGTACTCATGCAGAGTACTGTGTGCGCAGAATGTCTGAAAGCTTGTTCACGTTAGCTGGTGCAAGGGGTTTTTAATTAGGAGCAACAGCCCAGTCACCGTTACTCCACATCTGCATCCGTTCAGACAATCACAACTGCAAGTTAACAACCCCCATCCCCAAGATACCACGCTTATTATGCCAGGAAACAAGCACCTTTTATCTCAAGCTATAAGCTAAACAGTGTCCAATGTGGTCAGTATTTGAATAGAAGCCTGACATGGAAAACCAAGTTGTTTGGGGCTGGTGACTCAGTAGGTCAGGTGGTACACTTCCCTATGAGTCAGTACTGAACTAATTCTCCATTATGACAGCAGGAAGCACCCGTTCCATGCAGAAGCCATCTTTTGGATGAGACATAATAACAAGGTCCCAGCCACTGTTTGCATTGCTAGAATAGGGGTGTGCTGACCAAATTTGAATTTGGGTAATTATATCCTGTTCATATAAAATTACCCATCATGTTTGATTGGCTATGGTTCTCTGCAGTGACTACCTTTACATAGTGTCTATGTAATGCTGCTGTGTTGCGCCACCAGTTGCCATGTTTCAAATTACAGATGACAGAATTTAAAGGAGACACATTTCTACTATGCACACGGTATATGATGTGTAAACAGAGGGGGAAATCACTTTGAGATGCTTCTAAATGTACACTTACATACTATAAAATATACATTTCATTAGTAACTAACTTCCTTGATGAACAACATCTCATTTATTACGATTATTTATATAGCGCCAGCAACGTACCTGGTGCGTTACAATTATTGAGAATAGACAGGGTCCCTGCCCCAAGGGGCTTACGATCTGAGAGAGACAAGAGAGGGGAGACGAGGGGTGGGGAAAACAGAGGGAGAAATGAGGATACATTCATGAAGGCGTGAGGTTGCAGGTTCATGTGCTGAGCTTAGTTACATAAGTGAAAGTGATGTTGGGAAAAATCAGGAAGGGGACTAAGGGGATAGAAGAAGAAAATTTATTGTTTTTAACCATAGGTTATACAAACATAAGCATGAACAAATATACACACAACTTACAAACAAATAAAATAGTATTTCAAAACTTATATTTAAATACAATTAATCAATAAAGTGTTCCAAAATCTGCACTTTTGCTGCAGGATCACAAAAAGCAGCTACTGCTCTAGATTTATAAGAGTCTACCGGATCAAGCAGCTATATCCATAACTCAGGTAAAGAACAATAAGAATTACAAATATACCCAAAAAATTAAAAATTCCGTAAGGTATCATATGCCAGACATGTAAAAAAAACATGGAAACTGGTTTCAAGTTCGTTTCAATTACACACAGGGCAAAGTCTATCTATTAGGGACTCCACTGAAACAACCCTTTTGAACTGGAGGCTCAAAAACATTTAAACAGAATCTAGTGAATGCAGATCTTCTAGAAAAAGAAGACCATAATATAATAGGGAACGAAGAATACAAGGGGGCTATTTTCTGATGGTCCAATAAAGCATTTTCTAACTGAAGCCAACTAGTCCAAAATGTGCTATTTTATAAGGGCAATTGCACCCCCCAACCCTTTAATTTTAAGGTCGTAAACAGAAAAGCCCAATTTAGTAACTTCCTTTTGGATCTCCAGGTCCTCACTTGCCAATAGATTGTTATGTATTGCTAAAGATAATAACTATTTATCTTCAGGGGCAAAAACCAAAGTTCTTAACCAGAATCTAATTAGGTTTAACAAAAGACTTGACTTGATTAGAGGGTTACCAGATTCCAATCACAAAAGGATTTGGGGAGTCCCCCTTCGAACCGCTAAAATGGAGCGGAGCAAGGTATTCTGAACAACTTCAAATTGGGCTAAGTATTTCAACCCCCATATTGGGAATGCATACAGAATATATCCAATTACCTTTGCCCTAAATAAGCGCATTACAGGGACCATCAACTTTTCTCCTCTAGAAAAATAAAACTTAGTCAGAAATACAGTTGTTTGTTTGGAAGCACTAAGTACTGCACGGAAATGAGTTGCCCAGGCAAGGGAAGAAGTAATCATAACCCCCAACTACTTATAGATCTTAATCTGCTCAATCTGATTGGCCCCTATGTACCACTTCTGCATTTTCCTAGCAGGGCCATGGCCCGCTAACATTATTTTTGTTTTTGAGTAATTTATTTCAAGATCTTCTTGTTGACAAAAATCATTTAAACTTGACATAGCTCTATTCAGTCCCACCTTAGTTTGAGATTCAAGGATGGTATCATCCACATATAACAAAGCGGGGACGCTATGGTTATCGATCCTAGGGGCATGAGTGACTTTCTGGCTGATAAATGAAACATTATTCAAATAAATATTAAAGAGGGCAGGGGCAAGTATACACCCCTGCCGGGCACCTCTCTCCATAGAAATGTCTTCTGTTAAGGTATTTGGTAGGGCATAGCATACTTGAAGACTATTATTGGTATGAAGGGATACTATTAAGAAAAGCAATCTTGGATCTATTTGAAGTGCCTTAAGCTTTAACCAAAGACGCTCCCCGTTGACCATTTCAAAAGCAGTCCGTAGGTCAATGAAGCATAGAAACACTGTTCTGCCTCTTGTGGTATATTCCTGCAATAATGAGCTAAGAACCAAGATTTGGTCGACAGTTGATTTACCTTTTACGAACCCTACTTGTTCAGGCTCTATAATTTCATTAGTTGAGAGCCATTCGTGTAGCCGATTCAAGAGATAGCTAGCATAGATTTTGCCAATCACACTTAACAGGCTAATTGGCCTGTAGTTAGAAGGAAGTGTGGGATCTCCTTTTTTTATAAATTGGGGAAATTATGCTTTTAAGCCATGCTTTAGGCACAAAACCTGTTAGATTTATATAGGAAAACAAGGGCGCCAAAATACTAGCCCACCATTGAGGGGCACTTTTTATAAGATCCGGGGGAACAAAATCCGATCCTGGGGTCTTTCCTGCATTAAGCGAGGAAGTTAGCGCCAAAATCTCTTCCTGAGTAACATCTGGCCATACTGGAAACCTGTCAATAGGTGACAAGGTCAAGTTTGAAAATGCTTGAACAGGGGGAGAAAATAACTCACCAAAATGTTTTTTCCAGAGATCAGGAGAAATAAGACCTTCAAAATTACATTCCCTTCTTCCTCTAAGATGTAAATGGATCTGAGACCAAAAGGCAGACGAATTTCTCTGATTAGCAGCTTGCATTAACTTAAGCCAGCTAAGTTCCTGAAAAGAAAAGCTAGTTTCTTAGAGGTCATTAAATAACAGTAATTTCGTCGAAGTGCAAAAAATTCTATACGATTACTTTGGGTAGAATACCGTGTCAAAGCCCTAGCACAGTGCCTTAGATTGGCTCTCATTTCATGGCATTCCCTGTCAAACCATTGGGGATGATAATGTCTCAAGGACTTCATTTCATTTTGTGTCTTAATAAAAGGGGACAAACGATCTATTAGTTCCTCAAATAAATTCAGAATTTTACCCTCTGGGTTCTGTGTACTAATAGCAGTATGCAAGCGCTGGGCCTCCTCACCCAAAAGGAACTGCATAAATTTATTTTGAATGTGGACGGACCAGTTCCTACAGATCCAAGTATCTTTCATCAAGGGGAACGTCTTCCCAGATGACAAAGAACTTGCAGACGTCAAAAACAAAGTCAAAGGGAAATTAGAAGATTCCACTCTGGGAACTACCTACATATAACGAACCAGACTAACATAAGATGGAAATAATGTAAGATCCACCTCACTTGAGCCCAGTGGGGTATGGGAAGTGTATTCTCCATTTAAGTCCCCTGGGGCACGACCATTTAAAACTAATTGGTCATGAATACTCATGACTTCCTCTAACCGAGCATTTAGATGTTTATTACAGATCAGGTCTTTAGAATGACGAGGGGGAAATACAGACTGAGGAGCATAATCTCATTCAATGGGGGAAAAGTCGCCTCTCCTGATGAAGTCCCTATCCTTGTATTGAAATCACCCCCAACAAATAACAAGGCTTGGGGGTATAATGAACCTGCCTGTACAAGCAGATTCAACCATTGAGACCATAAATCATGTGAATAAAAAGGCAATGACATCGGGGGAATATAGACATTACACAAATCATTTCACAACGAGAAGTGGACAAATGAGCCCCAAAAGAGCCAATAGGTTTAACCCTTAGCCCAAGAGAAGACCGTACAAACAAGGTCAAACCACCATTAGGGCGTCCCTTTCGCGTAGATGGAGCGGCATTAAGAAAATATGAATTGTAATTTATTAAATCAATCCTGTCCAGTGCCCAAGTTTCCTGTAATAAAATAATATCATACCCAGACAAAAAAAAAATTAAATCAAGATCAGCCAAACCAGAAGACCAACCTGTAATATTCCAGCTAAGACAAGCATAGTCTCCCGGGTTTGGCTGAAAAAGTCACACGATAGAGAAAACTTTTCCTAGCAATTGAGCTCCTTGGGGCGTCGAAGTAGGGACACTCAAAGAATCAGGGTTTGGGTTTTTAACCTTAGCCTTGTTTCGATCCTTAAAGGAAAAAACACTTGGAAGGAAACAACCGGGGGTAGATGGTAATGTATGCAAGGGCAGTCCTGACGTTTCCCGGGGAGCCTGAATAAAATTGGGGGCCACTGAGGCTAAGGAGGGTACCGTCTGGGGGGTAAGATGCAAACCATCCTGAATCTCACCAAGAGGGGTTTTCTCAGATGGAATGGCCAAATTGCCAAGAGAAGAGCAACCTCTCACGGGAGACACCCTCTCCTTACTACTGGGTCCCCTATTTTTAGGGCTTCCCTTTAAATTCCCCTTACGCAAAAGCCCCGTAGGGGTAGAAGTTGCCGAAGGGCCGCCAGCCCATGAAAAAGAGAGCTGGTCACCCTCAAGGGGTCCCACCCGTGACGTCCTATCAGAATAAGAGAAAAGTTCTCTACGAGGCCTCCCTGGACAAAAAGCACCCTGCATTTGTTTGCATATAGAGTCCAAACGACTGATGAGAAAATCAGGATTCAAAGGGGCTTCCAACTGCTGTAAAGGGGGCAAGTCAGTTTTAAACTTATAATTCCTCCTAGGTATTGCCTGAACATCCATAGATTCAAATGAATGGTTGCTCAGATGAGGAGGTACTGAAATATCAATCAGGGGTTTTGCTAAATTATCTTGACTTTTTTGGTTATTTTGGAGATGAGACTCAGAATTTACCGGGGCGAATGACTGCCTACTAACACACTCCCGTTGACAGGGGATTTCGATTACCGGTTCCCCCTATGTTGGAAGTTTATTACCATCATCTGCAAATAATACTCTAGATGCAAATACATTCTTTGCTTTCAATAATGCATCCTTTGTTAGACTATGAGTAGGCAGATAAGAACTAAACGTTACTTTAAGCAACAAACTTTTTTAACATTATGCACGTGCTCGATAGTAATAATATCTCTGCTTACAACCAAAAACCCCAAAATCACACGCAAATGCTCGGCGATGTCATGGGGTGTATTCCAGAATGGCAAAAGGCCTGATGGTAAAGGTAATATAGCAAAAATTAAACTATTAGGTAAATAAGCAAGTTTTAAATGGCCCTCATTTTTCACAAGAACATGCTGTGGTTGAGGGAACGACCCCTGATTGTTCACCAGGTGCCAGCCTTGATTCGAAGGACACAGTTGAAGCTCTGTCTTAGGAGTAAAAGGTGCAACAGTCTGAGCATTTGGTTGTTCATTGCCCAGCTCAAATTTCCTGTTTACATTTTTGATTTGAGCAAGCGCATATTTCAAGGTATGTGCAGTCACTAACGCTAAATCAGCAAGCAATTCAGTTTGTGTTGGCTCCCCTTTACCATTTCGCACCAGGATCACTGATGAGTGCGAAACAGGATTCCCCTGGGTAATAGCCTCTATATTAGTTTGTTCCCAGCTAGCAGGTTTGTCCTGACAAGGGCTAGACAAAATCATAAAGCGATTAGAAGTAAAAGTCTGAGCCGGTTGCTTTACTCCTAAAGCTTCCTGTGGAGCCCCAAGAAGAGAGTCTATCTTCTACTGTTTGGAAACTTTGGAAGGAGAAGCCAGGGGGGAAAGTGCCTCCTTTCTTGACCTTTTGGAAGACGGCATGGCTCCAATACAAAATATGTAGAGAAATATAAACAAAAGGTGTTACTCCAACTCCAGACTTACTAAATTATCCTTGGTACCCTTGCCCCTAGCAAGGATGGCGAATGGGGGGGGGGCTCCTGTGCTCTGGGCATTCCAAGGGCGAGTACCAAGGGGGAGCAGCCCTTGTGATCATGCCCTTAGGCTCGCGCTCGTGGCTCGCGCCTACGGGCCACCACGGTGTTTCTATCCCCACAGATGCTGAGGCTCCGCCCCCGCCCACCGACAGCCCCGCTCAGCTGTAGATCAGATAAGTAAACCAGAGTCCTGGCTGCACTTTAGCGGGTTCTGTTCCAACCCCCACATTCCTCTGCTCCCGAATGCCTAAGGCTCACCACGGTGTTTCTATTCCCACAGGTGATGAGGTTCCGCCCCCTCTCGCCAACAGCCCCGCGCAGCTGTTGATCAGGTAAGTAATTCGGAGTCCTGGCTGCGCTTTAGCGGATTCTGTTCCAACCCTCGCACTCCTTTGCTCCCTGGACTAAGTGGATAAGGAGCTAGGGAAGGCCTGACAGAAGAGGTAGGTTTTCAGGAGGGATTTGAAGGTTGGGAGGGAGGGAGAGGAGTGAATGTGTTTGGGGAGGGAATTCCAGGCATGGGGTGCAGCAAAGGAAAATGGGCAAATATACTTGGAGGAGCAGGGGAGTTGTGAGCAGGCAAGGGTGGTGGAAGAGGAGGAGCAGAGCTTTCGGACAGGAGCATAGCGGGAGGCAAGTGTAGAGAGAGGTGGGGGCAAGGCCATGAATAATCTTGTAGGTAAAGACAAGAAGTTTGTGCTGAATGCATTCAAGTAGAGGGAGCCAGTGGAAAGAGGAGAGGAGGGGCTGCATATGATCAAAGTGGCAGGTGAGGTGGATGATCTTAGCAGCAGAGTTTTGAAGAGATGAGATGGGGTAAGGGGAGAGTGAGGAAGTCCAATAAGGAGGTGGTTGCAATACTCAAGGCAAGAGATAACCAGAACATGGACTAGGGTTTTAGCAGTGGAAACAGTGAGGAACGGACAGATCGTAGCAATGTTTCATAGGGAGAGAGGACAGGATTTAGCAACAGATTCTAAGATGATGGAGTCAAAAGTGAACCCCAGCTTATGTGCCTGAGGGACAGGTTGAATGGTGACCCTGTCAATGGAAATTGAGAAGAGAGAAGGCAGCTTTGGGGGGGCGGGGGGGGAGAGAAGGACTTCAATTTTGGCCATATTAATTTTGAGTTGATGGCAAGACATCCAGGCAGAGATGTCAGAGAGACAGTTTGTGATACAAGATTGGATAGAGGGAGAGAAAGAGGGGGAAGAAATAGAGTTGAGTGTCATCAGCATCGAGATGATATTAGAAGCCGTGAGATTCACTGAGTTTGCCCAGGGACATAGTGTAGAGAGAGAAGAGAAGTGGGTCAAGGACAAAGCCTTGGGGAACCCCAACAGAGAGGGAAAGTGATGTGCAGGAGGTACCAGCAAGAGACACATTGAAGGAGTGATTAGAGACATAAGAACTGAACCAGTCAAGGACCAAGCCATGGAAACTAAAGGAGCAGAGCGTGTTAAGGAGGAGTGTATGGTGTATGTCAAAGGCAGCAGAGAAATCAAGAAGGACAAGAATGGAGTAGAGGCAGCTGGATTTAGCTAAGAGAAGATCATTTGTGATTTTAGCAAGAGCCGTCTCCGTTGAGTGGAGATGACGGAAGCCAGATTGGAGAAGGGAAGAGTTGGTGGAGAGGAAGTCAAGACATCGGGTGTAGAGAACACTCTCCAAGAGCTTGGAGGCAAAGGGCAGGAGAGAGATGGATCTGCTCTTAGTAAAAGAAATTAAAGACTATAACATGTCCATCATTTATCTTTCAATTTGCACAACATTTCTGTCTGCCCCAGTGGGAAACACAAATATCCTTTCCTCTCCCGATCTCTTTAAATTCTCCATAAGAAAAATATTAGCTGCTTGGCAGTCTTCTCTTGTTATTCTACAACTGTAAAATGCAGGAGATTACAGTTGTTCTTCTGAGTGCAAGCTTTAAGACTCCATATGGAACTGACCTATTGGGGTTATTTTCCGGTTCTGTCTTTCTCCTATATTCATTCATTCATTTTTTCTTTTCTTTTCTTTCTTTATTTAAAATTTATATCCCGCCCCTCCTGCCCACAGGGCAGCCTGGGGCAGCAAACAACAATCAATAAAACAATTTTAAAATTTTTTAACAAAATTTAAAAATACAATATGCGGGGAACCTCCCACCCCTCACCAAAAGCCTGATGGAACAGCCAGGTCTTACATATGAGCCGTAATAGCAGGAGAGTGGGAGCCAACCGAGCCTCCTCCGGGAGCGAATTTCACAGCACAGGGGCGGCCACCGGAAAAGATCTAACATCGGTGGCCACCCGCCTCGCCCGGGGAACCTCCAAAAAGGCCCCCAAGTTTGTTGGTTTAGATTTTTATCCCACCCTTCCCCGAAGGGGAAGTTAACAATATAAAATAGCAATACAAATACAAAATATTAAAAAGCTCAACACCCAATAAAATTGAGGTACATAAAAACAAAACAAAAACCAACAGTTGAGCACAAATCCCAAAATCATATCCCACCTGCCAAATGTCTGACCAAATACGTAAGTATTTCCTGTTTTCACCTGGCAAACTGTTTAGATCTGAACTTCCCATTATTTAAGGAGCTTTGGAGATGGGATCTTGTGCATTTGTATTTTGAACGTTAAAGCATGTTAAATTCTATTTTGAATGCTCCGGTGTATTATAGAATATGCAATTCTTTCTAAATGACCCAGACATATAGTAAGGTACCATACAGGGTGCTTTTAGATGGACAGGCTGCCCTGGTGCTGGCTGCACCGGCCCACTTCACCCCCAGGTGGTCCGTCCATCTAAAGGCACCCCGTCAGATGTGCAGGCAAAGAAGTCCCACCAGTGGCACTCCAGAACATCCTGGAGCAGGCTGGTCAAACCCAGGGCACCAGCCCCAAGTGTAGCAGCGGTCCGTCTGATGCATGGACCCACGCTGCTGCTCTGCTTCCAGCTGGCTGTTGGCCCAAGCAACACCACAGCGTTGCGGACGCTCTAGCCCACAATTCTATGATATGGGGGGTGCACCACATGGGCGTACCATTGGCCGGGGAACCTGCCAGGAACGTCTGATCTGGATCAAGGTGGGGCTGGGAGTGGGCAGACGTGCACCATTTGAAAACATCCACAGAGAAACCCATTTTGGGGACACTTGTTCTTCAGGAGGGACAGTGAGATTTGTGGAAGCAAAGCTTGTTGGGACCAAGCAAAACTGCATTTGATCTCAAGGATGAGCATGTGTCTTTCTTATCCTTCTGGAATGGACACAGAGTAGCACCATTGCTGATTCCATTTAAAAATGTTTTAAAAGCCTGACTATAAATTACTATCAGTAAGTAAAATGAATATACAAGTACATGGAGACTACCGTATAGTGTTCTGGGTCCAACATTTAAGATACTATTTTAAAAGACATCTGGTGCTAAGTATCTGTACTTCTTCTCTTTGTAATCTGGGGCTTCCCCACATTAGCAGCCAACACTGAATTAAATATAATATCTTGACTTCATTTTAGAGTGTTTATAACATTTTAAATACTGCAGTATTGCAATATGCAATCCTGTAATATCCTGGGTTCTTACAGCTTTTTTCAAAGAGATACGTAAATTCATATCCAGAGGAGCAACCATGGAGCATGACATTCTTAACTACAGTATCTTCAGTCCAGTGATTTATTTCAGGAGGTTGACTCACTTCCTTAAAGCTTTCACAGCTATCTGCTGTCAGTGAAAAATATCAGACAGCTTAACAGTAACCAAGGAAATGAGCCAACACATCCTGGAAGAAATTGCATGAATTTCTTCCAGGATGTGTTGGCTCATTTTCTGCATTTCATGTCTACATATTTCTAAAGTGATATCATGAACAATAGAAATCCTCTTTATCAAACAACAATGATTTCAAAGAATAGCACTGAAGTTACACTCAATCCTGGCTCAGCTGAAGTCAATGACTTGGCTCCCATTGATTTCAATAGGGTAAGGATGCAGCCTCAATCTTGATTTCTCCTTGCACTTCTCATTCCATTATGACTACAGCTAAAACAAGAACTTGTAAATGCAAGTAATCTCAATAAAATCCCAGTTTTCAATACCAGCTCAAACAAATCAAGATCTTCCCAATACTCTGGAATGTCTCAATTGAGATTTTCATTTTAACGATAATTTGCTAACTGGAATCCCATTGTGATGCTTACCTCTTTGTTGTACCATTTACTGCTAATTCTAATTCTGACGTAATACTGATGTCAGTTGTCACTGCATTCCATTCTTCCTTTTTTAGTCAACAATCTGGAGGGAACAATTCTGATTGGCAAAGCAACCAATTCTGTTTGCCAAGGGCCAATTCAGAATTGCAGGGCATGGGACAACTGTGATTTGGTTTCCAGAAGCCAAGAAATGCCATTGCAGTGCCACTTCCTCCCTCTTTTGTTGATGACTTTGTAGCTGCTGCAAGGGGTATGCGTGCATGACACACACACGTCTTCTATCTTTGGGGTATATAACATGGAACTTCTAAACAGTATTTCTCTGTTTCTCAAATTTTGCTAATCTCTCCATGAGCATGACCTTTTTTTCTTCTTTTTCCTTTTTCCATTGGGCAGCATGTCTGGGAATTTCAGATGGGTGGCATTTGGCATGGATTTGCTATCCTCCACCAATCCATTCTCTCCCACTATTTCTCTCTGGCTGAGCAGACAGCACTTGGGGATTGCATGTGCCTGGGTGGCAAGGCATAGATTGGGCTGTCTGATTTGCAATCCTCAACTCTTGTGGCCTCAGAGCAATATTACACTCTGACTGCACCCTAGAGTTTGGGGTTCTCGGCTCCTTTTCCCTGGATCTCTTGCTGTATTTCTCTCTGGGCAAGGCAGCCTGTATTTGGGGATGGCGGAGTGGCAATGGTAAACATGTTTGGGGATTGCAAATGACTGGGTGGCAAGCATGCTCGTTTTCTCAGTAAGGAATGTGGTAAACAACTAATGGGACAAAAACCTGGAAGTACAACGGTGCCCTTGGTAATGCAGTATCTGGTAAACAGTACATCAGCAGTACATGGTATGCAGCAAGTAGGTAAACCAGGATGGTATTTCATGGTAATAGAGTATTGAGAAATCACATTGGTGTCAAAAAATTGATCCCATTTGTCAACAGCGCAAAACATTTCTCACAGGTAGCATTTTAGATGCTCACTTCAGCTCTACCTATGGAGCTGTATCTGTAGCCATACTCAGGATCCAGTCTTCACCCATTATGGTCAATGGGAGTTTTGTAGAGCTGAAATGAACTCTCTCACAAACAAGAGATCTTGTCAAATTCCAGGTTTTCAGTTCGTCATCGGATGCCTCTCCATGTTCAACAAACTCTCGTGCAGAAATAAAAAAAGACAACGCGCAGGAATCTGAAACGATGCAAGACCTTTTTATTTGGCCAGGCATTTGTCAGGCAGGGATAGGGTGGAATGCGATTGGGTGGGGGTGTAGGGGAGTGCTAGGTGTAGGGGAGTGCTAGGCTCAGGGCAGCTAACAGGTATAAAACAGTCCATAAAAGCAAAATACAAAAAAACCATACCCTGAAACCCCCAACCAATCCATCCCACAACACACACACCCCCAAAAAACACCCACCACCTCCCCAAATCCCACTCCAACCCCCCTCACATCCCTACCCCAGCCATCCCCTAACCCTGTCCACCAAATGCCTTTACAAAGAGAAACGTCTTACACCACCTCCAGAAGACGTTAAGGCTCAGACTCAACTGAACCTCTGGGAGAAGGGGATTCCACAGCATGGGGGCAACAAACGAGAACGGCCCCCTACGAGCCCTCACTGTATGAATAAGACTAACCAATGGTACCCACAGGGACGTGCTCCCGGCCAATCGCAGGGGCCGCGATGGGACATGGAAAGACAGCTGATCTCTCAGGTATGTGGGGCCCAGACCATTTTAGGGCTTTAAAAGATCAAAACTAGAACCTTGAGTTTTATTTATTACTATCATTTATTATTTATTACTATTATCAATTTTATTTTAATTGCTTTTTTTATTATTGTAATCTGCCCTGAGCCTCTGCAGGAAGGGCAGCATATAAATTCAACTAAATAAATAAAATAAATAAATGTCCTGGGTGTAGGCCTGCTGCACCATTTGGCCTGAAATCTCCTGCAAGACTGCCTCATTCCTATAGTAATTCGCTGGTGCATACTGGACCTTCTGCTCCCCCACAAAGAGCAATGAAGGCCTTGTTTTCTTCCTTGGCCCAGGAAATGCAGCACTGGCGGGAGGATTGGTAGGCAGGAGTCTTAACTTACCATTACCATGCATCTGGGAGCATGGCTGAATTTGTAAGAGTCTTAACTCCTCTTTTAAAACCAAGATAATGGCTGCAGACAACTGCAAGTCTGAGGCACAGACCATGACAGCTGAGCAAGTGTGGAGTGATCTGCTTACACTAACTTTCAATCCACACACACACACACACACACACACACACACAACTTGTGCACACAAGTAACGAGTTGCATATCTGTAACCGTGCTCAAGCCATTGAGAGTGCACAAAGCACTCCTAACCTACTTCAGTATAGGCATGGGTCCTTGCTTTATCCAAGTGCCAGTAGGAAAAACTACTGGGTTTACATCATTGCATCCTCATATTTTATATAAAGGCCCAAGAGATTAATTGTTTTTGCCTTTGAAACAGCATAAATATTAGGTCTGAGTTTCCCATTTGGATTTCCCTGTACTACTTAGAGGAATCAGAGTTATGGAATGGAAGCTCCCTTAGTACTCAAGTTTGAAGAGGTAAAATGTTCAGTCTTTAAATCAAGAGATTCCTATCCAAGTGGTTTCTTTGAAATTTGAATTAAATGGTTATTAAGAGAAACAACAATCAGCGTGAACGAGAATAATTTCTGCTTTCAATCAATGAGGTTTTACTTTTTAACTATGTTGTAGTCTCACTACTTTTATAATGTAAAAAACCAGGAAAAAGTGGAAGAAATGCAGGGTCAGGGACATAAAAAGAGCATGAACCCAATGTTTGTGTGTTTATTTCCTTTTTCAGATCACATTTAAATAATTTGCAGAGACTCTATCCTTATGTTAAAATTTTCCTTGCTTGAATTTGATTATTTCAAATCTTTATCTCACAATAATTTTTGTAGGTTAATTTTAAACCTACTTACCCAAATATGATCTTAATTTGTTTTGATGATGATGCTGTTGTTTTATCTTGCAAGCAAATATCCAGAAGGTTATTTTCAAAGAAATAACCAAACCTCTTTTTGCAGAATATACTTGGCAAGTCTTTCCCCTAGTTAAAATGATTATTTACTAATGGGAGTTACAATGGGGGCTTGTGAAGTGATTTGGATTAGTAAGGTCGCACTGTACAATGCTCTCAAGCTAAGAGAGACATTATTCAACCCAGAGAGATTTAATGGATGTTTCACTGCAGATTCCACAGCAGATGTAGAAGGAAAAGATGCTGGGCAATGATCCAAAACCTTTTTTTCAGTATACTGCAGCTCCATCACTAACCAAAAAAAAAAGGAAATTTAGTATTTCTAAAGTAAATTAAGATCTATAGTTATGAACCAATAATATCTACAGTATTTCCCTGTTCTTTAAAAACACTCATTTCCAGGTCACAAGCATCGCTCTAGGAATGACTCATTTCATTCATTCATTCATGTATGTCCAGGCTCCTTTCTCACACATGCTCAGTCTTAATTACAGATGTGAAGTAGCACAAGCTAAAGGGAAGTCTGCATTAACATCTCTGCCCTTAAAATGATGAAAGAATGCTTTAGTATCTTGGGACCCCTGAGGGATAGAGACAAACACAAAACTTAATTATAAAGTGTAATGAATGCTTGAATTTTTTATATTCTTTTGTCATTTCTATACACTTTGGCTGTAGGGGATTCATTTAATTAATTTATTTTCAAGTCTTTATATCCCACCCAAGCAGCTCAGGGCAGCTCAAAACCATCATAAAAACATCCATAGTAATAATAATAATAATAATAATAATAATAATAAAATACCAAGTTAAAAACACAACCAAGTGGAGCAAAGAGAACCCAACCACCCCCCAACCCTACCCGCTCCCTCACCAAAAACCAGGCGGAACAGCAAGATTTTACATTGACATCAAAACGAAGGGAAGGTTACTGAACAGATTGTGGCCCGTCAGTTGCAGGCACATCTTGATAACATCGGTTTTCTTGATCCCACGCAGTTGGGCTTTCCTCCAGGTCCTGGCATGGAAATGGCATTGGTGGCCTTGAGCGACAACCTCCTGGTAGAGCTAGATAGGGGTCTTATGACCCTACTGGTTCTACTAGATCTATCCGCTTTTGATACCATGAACCACAAGATGTTGGCGACTTGCCTGCGGGACCTAACCAAGGTCGATAGGACCATTTTGCAGTGGTTCCATACTTCTCATGGATAGATCACAGAGCGTGGTACTACGGGACTGTACATCGTCCTTTGGAGACCTGTTGTGTGGGGTTTCACAGGGTTCCATTCTGTCCCCTCTCCTGTTCAATGTGTATATGAAGTTGCTTGGGGAGGTCGTGAGCAGCTGAGGGGTTCATTGTCACCAATACGCTGACGACACCCAGCTGTATCTATCATTTTCATCCAACCCACGCCCTGCTGTCTCGTGTTTGGCTGCTGTGGGGGATTAGATGAAGTCAAATGAATGAATGAATGAATGAATCTGTATTTGTATTAAACAAACGTTATAACAAAATAGACAAATACAATTAACTTAAAACCATCAAATGAAGCCAACGCCAGCTCAAGCTCAACATGGCCAAGACCGAACTCCTTATTTTTCCTCCCTCCTCTTCCTCTCCCGCTTCCCTGTCCATCTGCATCAATGGATCCACCATCCATCCTGTTTCCCAAGCCCATAGCTTGAGCTTCATCTTTGACACTCATCTTTCCTTTAAGCCTTATATTGACTCTGTTGCCAAGTCTGGACGCTTCGCCCTCCATAACATCGTTCGGATCCGCCCCTTTCTCTCTATCTCCTCTGTCAAAACCCTTGTTCATGCCATGGTCATTTCTTGCCTCGACTACTGCAACCTTCTCCTTGCCGGCCTCCCTCGCTCTCACCTGTCGCCCCCCCCCCCCATCGCCATCCAAAACTCTGCTTCCAAGGTCATCCACTCAGCCCGTCGCTTTCACTACATGCAGCCTCTCCTCTCCTCTCTCCAGTGGCTCCCCCTTCCTGAACGCATCTGGTTCAAACTCCTGGTATTCACCTATAAAACACTTCACAGCCAAGCTCCCCCCTATCTCTCAGCCCTAATCTCCTTACGCACTCCTGCACGCGCCCTCCGCTCCTCCTCTGTCCCCTCACTCACTCTTCCCCGTCTCCTATGCTCCCATAACCACCTTCGTCCCTTCTCTCTCGCTGCCCCCCATGCCTGGAACTCCCTCCTTACCCACATTCGCCTCACCTCCTCCCTCCGCACCTTCAAATCCCTCCTCAAGGCCGACTTCTTCTGTGCCACCTTTCCCAATGCCTGTCAGTTGTTTTCTCCCTACTATATCATATTATATTTATTTACATCCCGCACTCTCTCAAATAAGTCAACTTGAGGCGGCTCACAACATTATAAAGAAAAAACAACATTATCTGGGTTTGTTATCCCACGCAGGGGAACCCAGCACAGAACAAAATAATGTATCACAAAACAACATCTTATCCCCCCCACATCCCCTACTGATATGCTCATTCAGACAACTCCTACAAAGATCAGGGAGTTGGTCCCATAGTCAAATCCTTCCATCCATCCCCTGCTGCCACCAGAGGATGTTCACCCAACTCCACCCCTCTCTCACCGGGGGGGTGTCAGCTGTACCATCTTCTTCACCAGTAAATAACATAACCCTTACGGTCTGCCCTCCTCCGCAGACTCCTGTCTAACTGTAACCAAGCCAAGCACACACACCTGAGACTTTGCAGCAGTTTGCATGTTTGTTTGCTTCCCTTTGTCCCCTCTCCTTGTCGTCCCCTCATCTTTTTAGATTGTAAGCTGTAGGCAGGGACCACATCTTTATCTTTGTTTTGTAAAGCACCAGGTACACAGCTGGTACTATACAAACATTTATAATAATAATAATAATAATAATAATAATAAATCCCAACAAGACAGAAGTGATGCTGGTGGGGGAGGTTGGTGATCTGAGAGAGGGTAACACTCCCATTATTGGTGGTGTTCACCCTCCTTTGGTTCCATTTGTACGGAGCCTGGAAGTGCTCCTGGATTCGCAGCTGTGCCTGGATTCCCAGGTGTCTACTGTGGCCAGAGGAGTTTTCACCGGTTACATCTGGTGAAGAGGCTCCACCCATATGTCTCAGACACCAACTTTGCTACAGTTATTCATGCATTTGTCACATCGTGACTGGATTATTGCAATATGCCCTATATGGGGCTGCCCATGGTGATGGTTTGGAAGCTGCAGCTAGAGCAAAATGCGGCCGCTCGTCTGCTTACTGGGACTGGCCACAGGGAGTGCATACAACCAGTGCTCCAAGTATTGCAC
The DNA here is from genome assembly GCA_003113815.1 of Sphenodon punctatus. Classification (NCBI taxonomy): domain Eukaryota; kingdom Metazoa; phylum Chordata; class Lepidosauria; order Sphenodontia; family Sphenodontidae; genus Sphenodon; species Sphenodon punctatus. Next base: position 1,428,129 of record QEPC01009281.1, read on the forward strand.
TGGCTGCCTATTGTCTTCTGGGCCTAATTCAAGGTGCTGGCCTTAACTTTTAAATCCCTTCATAGCCTGGGCCCTGCTTACCTGAAAGATGGATTCACCCCCTGGGATCCGGGGCAGCCTCTGCAGTCACCTGGGGGAGCCCTCCTGTAGGTCCCGCATTTTTGGCGGGTTAGGACCGACAGGCGGGCATTCTCAGCAGCCGCACCATTGCTGTGGAATGCCCTTCCGGTGGAGGTTCGCCTCAGCATGGATCTCTTGGCTTTCCAAGAAAGTTGTAAGACCTGGCTCTTCCATCAGGCGTTTGGCAGGGGAGAGGGGGTGGGTGGGTTAGTCTTTTAGTCACAGATCGGGGTTAGTTTTTTCCACTGCTGTTACGGAGTTTTTATATATTTTTATTCTTATTTATATTTATACTTATATTAATATTTATATTTCTGTAATGTATTGTTGTTCTAATGCTTTTATGTTCACCGCCCCAAGTCGCCTGTGTGCAAGAGGGGGGGGGGGTATAAATTGAAGAAATAAATAAATAAAGCAAACTTTGAATGCATTTCCTTTCTTGCTAGGGACTGAAGAAAAAATATATGGGGAGGGAAGCAAACTTGTGAGTCAACAGTGTTTGTTGCACTGATGAAATACTTCATTAAGGCCTTGTCTAGACAATTTTTGTGCTGGTAGGACTACAACCAAAATGGACAAAATTGTACTGTATCAATGGAACTGCGTATGACTACTAGCACTATAGAAATGAAAAGTAAGTAGTAGGAACTAGATCAGTGAAAGCGTCATCAAAATCCCTCTCTATCAGCACAAAAGTAAACATTTTTAAATAAATCTTTAGGCTAAGTTGTATCATCTTCTATCAATTGTAAACTCCACTAACTCAGGCCATTTAAGCTTTACCTACTTCCAGAAAAATTGTATAATTTTAACTAGTTTTAAGCTAACTCATTTTAGTGATTCAGAGTAAATCCTAAATTCCCCTGGGGGAATTTGACTCACTAACAGGGGTTAAAACTTCAGTTGCCTTTTGTATCCAAGAATTTTTGCATGGATTTGTTGTCATGGTTCCTACATGCATGGTCTGAGTAAGGATCACAGCTCAGCCAGTCTACAAGTATGTCAAAGTTTTTCCAGTGGCAGTGCTCTCAAACAGGAAAGGAAAGGAGGATGAGAAGAAGCACAGCTGTCGCATCATTGTGACTGAGTTAGGGGGACTTTCCAAAATGGTGGAGTAGCAAGGAAAAGAGACAAAGAGAGAAAGAGCATGGTGGCAAAGAAGGTGTATGTACATGTACGTGGTGGAGTGGGAAGCTCAAGGCAAGGGTGGGGAGAGGAGGTATAGTCTAAAAAGGTTGAGAACCATTGGTCTATGCAATATCTAATCAACTTTAAAGGCCAAATCCTGCTAATTGCTGGACGCCTAGGACCCCCAAACAATTATGATAATAAAAGTTGCATTCAGTAGGTGGTTGGTAATTTCTAAATTTTAACCCAGAATTTTCAAATCAAAAATTTGAAGTCGTTACATACTTAAAGGCACTGTGAATTTCAGTCTGACAAAAGATATATTTTATGAAACCTGTACAAAGCATATGCCACATATGTTCCCAGGAATTCGACTAGAATCTCTCTTTAAAAATTCCCCCTTTGCAACCCAAAAAATCATTTACACTCAAACACTGTAGTAATGTGCAACTCTGAGTGTAGCCACATGACTTGCAAGGGCCCAATCCCCAAACAACCCCATGGTGTGCAAGCACAGCCGCCACACTGAGGGGAAAGTGTGGAGAGCTAGGCAGACATTCGCGGGGAAGCTGGGTGGGTCTGCTGTTGTCGGAGCCACTGCGATAGCCAGGGCGGGCTGAGGTGCCAGTCACACAAGCGAGCACCTGGCCCTGCCCCGCCTCCCTCCATGGTCCAACCGAAGTCCTGCCCCTGGCCATGACACAGCAGTGCGCAACAGTCACCAACAGCTGCCACTTGCTCGCTGCGGCACTCACTACACAGTGGGGCAGACGGTGGCCAGGTATACAGGCATGCCATGCCTTGGGCAGCCTTAGCCAGTTGCAGTATGGTTGCTCCACAACATGTCCTCAGAATTTTTCCAAGGACACACTGTGGAGCAGCTAGCTGCTTGCCCCACACCAGGGCAGGGGGAATATCTGGTGGCCACCAGGCACACAAATCACTGTCCAAGTACCAGCCACACAAGCAGGCGTCTGACCTTTGCTCGGTCTGACCAAAGTCCTGCCCCTGGCCGCCCAGGGGCACTCATAGTCTGGCTGCCCAGAAAGGATTAACACTACCCAAGGCGTGGTAACCTGCCCACAGCTTCTCATGCGGCTGCACTCATAAGCATCGAGCTAGGAAAAAATCAGCTAGTAATAAAATGAAGTTGTCTACTCCACTCCCATTGACATTATGAAATTAAAAGGGGGTTTCTTCCATTTTGTCACCATCACTGAGTTAGCTTAAGATAAATTAATAGCCCTTAAAACACTCAAGATGTAGGCGAATACCTCTGAGGAAGGAAAAAGCCTAAGCTATAACACAAACCGCTAACAACTTCAAAAGCACAGAATGGCCAATTTGTTTTACAGCAAGCGATGTAACATTTGAAGGGCTCCTTAAAATCCCAGCTCCTACAGTCATGTTATGTGAGAATCTCAGCTATTTTCCCTTTAAGTTTTAGGAAAAAAGTCCACATGGCTGTGGAGGAAAGCATGAAAATGTGTAATTTGGATAGACCTCACCTTTGGCCTCATTGAGAAATATAAACTGAAGGACATTAGTAATGAAATAACAAAACAACAAAATAGTGGAAAAGATTTTTTAAAAGTCATGTCTTAATGAGCCATGGTATTTTAGAAAGATAGATAAGGACATCTCTCTCAAAGGTACACAGCCCCAAAGTATGTAAAATTCCACTGAATTCAGTGGATCTGTACTCATGTGTACAAGCACGCAATTTTGGCCCACTTGGGACAATGTCCATTTAATCCTGCTGCTTACAAATTGAAAAGCAAGGTTTTTTAAAAAGCACAATGAAAATGATCTCACCAGCCTTCCATTTGTATTTCTATAGAGTACTTTTACATAAATAATGTACGGGTTGATACTACGTTATACATTAATGATTATGAAACATCTGCATGTAGGTTCAATATCTTAAAAGTTCTCCATCTGTAGTTCACGTTGAAGCTTAGGTCTGCACATCTAAATTAGAGGTTTCTTAACCATGTAAAACATTAAATTTTATGCATTCATTAAAAGATAATGAGCACGGAACGTTGCTATGTGTTTTTTATTTACTTTAAAAAAAAAAAATCTGTCTAGTAAGGAAACATTACTGCATGCAGATTTCAGGGATGAGTAAATGTCCATTATTGTATAATGTACTACTGTGTGTGGTTCATCCTGCCATTCAAGTCAGCTCAATGCCTGAAGAGTGAAAGCAAGGCCACGATTAAAGTCCCAGTCCAGCAGGATACCAAACACACCTAGCTCTAATGGGAATTAAGGGCACTCAACACCCTTAAGGGATTGAGCATTAAATCCAAATGCATCTGAGATTATCCCAGGCTGTGATTCAATTCAAGTAAGCTTCCTCTAGGACACTAAGCATTGTGGTTTTAAAATCAGAAAGGATATAAACGTCAGATTGAAAAGCAAACCACAAACGAGTCATCAAAAAGAGTTTATGTATCATTTCTAGTAGACGAATGTGTAAGGGTAACCAGAAAGATTTCCTGTTCTCGGTTTCCATTTTGACTCCTCCTTCCACTTTGCACTTCAGATCCGGTCTATTGCTAATCCTGTCACTTCTCTCACACACCCTTCTCATAACATTACTAAAATCTGGCCTCTCCTTTACTGCATCTACCAGAATCCTAGTCCACACACTATTAACCTCTCCCCTTGACTACTGCAACCTCCTCCTCACTGGTCTCCCCCAATCTCATCTTAAATACTGCTGTCAAGATCTTCCACTTTGCCCACCACTTTGATCATATTCCACTGGCTTCCTCTCCCTTTTTACATTCAGAACAAACTTCTGGTCTTACCCTCAAGGCTCTTCACTGGCATTGCTCCCCACTATCTTTCTGCACTTGTTTCCTGCCACATTCCCACCCACAAGCTTTGCGGCAACTCTGTCATCAGCCTCACCTGCCCCCAAGTCTCCAGTTTCCTGAACCATCTTTACCCCTTCTCTCATGCTGCTCTCTGTGCCTGGAACCCCCCCTCCCCCCGAAAACATTTGTTCTGCTCTGCTCCCCCTCTCCCAACCTTCAAATCCCCCTGCAAACCTACCTCTTTGGTCAGGCTTTCCCTAGCTCCTCATCCTGCCCCGAGATTGCTCACTGATGCTCTCTGTACAGCAGAGGCAGATAACCTTTTTTTGCTCAGCGGGCCGCACTGGCAATCTGAAAATGGTCCAGGGACCACATTAAAAATAATTAAACAACAAGTTTATTACACATATTAACAAAAAATGATTAAACAAATAGAACAAATTATTGCAATTATTTAATAGGGACTTCAAACAAGGTGGGTGGCCACCAATCATAGGGCTTTTTCAGTGGTTGCCCCCAGTCTGTGGAACTCCCTGCCCGAAGGGGTCTGACTGGCCCAGAGCCTTGTCTCCTCCCGCTGTGGCTGTAAGACCTGGCTGTTCCATCAGGTGTTTGGTGAGGGAGAGGGGTAGGGAGGGGTGGGGTTTTATTTTCCCAGTTGTAGGTTTGTGTTAATATTGTGTATATATTTTATATAGATGCTGTTTTTATTGATTTTAAGGAATTGTGTTTTTTATATGTTGTTCGCAGCCCAAGACTACCAGAGGCAGGATGGGCGGGATAAATAAATAATTTTTTGAACTATTATAATTAAATGCTACTCCAGATGTTCCCTGGGGAGAGGAGGGAGGCTGGGATAGGAGAGTCCTCACAGAGACCCTCTCAGGACTCCCCTAACCCAGTTCCCCTGCTCCTGCCAGAGGAACTGGAATATATTATTCTAGCACTTCCCAGGCTGCTGATGGGTAGGGAAGTCAGCACAGAGACCCTTCCAAGTCTTCCCTATTCCAGACCTCTCCCTCCACACCAGCAGGCAAGGAAACTTTCTAGCTGTACTTCTTTGCCTGCTGGAGGAGGGGGTAGGGGAAGCACTGGGAGGGTCTCTGGGAGGGGCTACGGTTTCTAGGGTTTGTATGCTGGGGTGTGGGATTAGGGAGTTCGATAGCTGCTGCTCTGTGTGGGTGGCACATGTGTGGTTGTGAGGGGGCCAAGAAGCCCATCCCCCACCTGAGCGTTCATGCTACAGCTGCACAGTAGAAGCTACCCCTACAGCCAGAAAAAGCATGTCCCAGTTTCTGCATCTGATGCCCCCAAAAAGGGGGCGCATCCTGGGCTCTCTCCAAGGCCAGGGCAATCCACCCACACACAGAACCACCTCCCTGAGTACAAGAGGGAAAACTCCCATTCTCAATGTAACTAAGTCAAACACGTGCACCTGGGACCTCGCATCTTCGTGAATGTTAAACTCGCCTCTCCCTCGGTTCCCCTTCCTTAGTCTCCGCCCCCCCCCCCCCC
>QEPC01009281.1:1433737-1468137 GCA_003113815.1 Sphenodon punctatus
CCCCCCCCCCCCCCCCCCCCATCTCTCAGATTGTAAACCCTAGGGCAGGGACCGTGACTGTCTATTCCATTACTCTGTAAAGCGCCAGGTACATTGCTGGCGCTATATAAATGCTTGCTAATAATAATAATAATAATCTTGTATAACCTGTCTCCTCAGGGGTAGTGCCTTGGCAGCACTGAAGACATTCTGGGAACCGCTGGCCTCACCCCAGAGGAGCAGAACCCATGGCCAGCCCCTGGGCCCCACCCCAAGCTGCTTGCAGGAGGGGTGGGGTATAAATATATTAAATAAATAAATAAATCCCCCTGCCTGTACCCAGAGGAAGCTCGTTCCCTCACTGTCTGGTTTAGGGTCTCGGCAAGGTGGGCCAAGGTGGGGTGGCGAGCAGTGCACCCATGAGATTCCTGTTGGTGGCATGCTTTAAGTGGATTCTATGACTGTCAAGCAGGCTTGCTGACCCCGCCCGCTTGTCTCCCAGTGCGCTATGCCCCACTCCACTCCAGCCCTTGGTCATATCCTTGCTTACAGGCATGCAGGTCACTTCTATGCAGTCCACTTTGCTTCCTCTTGGCTCCTTTCAATGAGGCCCACCCGTCAGATTGCAGACCAGCCAATTAAAGAAGGTGGGCCATATTGAAAGAGAGCCAGGATGAACTGTGGTGGAGCAAGTGATCCCTGGGCTGTAGGTACCCCACCCCTGCTCTGCAGCCTCTTACTCAAGTTCCCTTTCTCCTCTGCAGCTAAATCAACCACAGGCACCTATGTTTTCTCTACTTCATGAATGTATCCCTGTCTAGCCCTGTGTTCCCCTCTCTCATTTTCCCTACCTTGTCTCTCCTAGATTGTAAGCTCCTCAGAGCAGGGACCTGTCTCCAATTAACAAGTGATCAGTGCCAAGCACATTGCTGGCCCTATATAAATACACAACAGGAGATGAATTGCTATCATTCTTTTGTCCATATTCTTTTGTGTGTGTATCTCTGTCTTCATGTGTGCATGCGCCCCTCTCTCTATATATATACACACACTCCAGCCATTCTTTATTAAGAAACCAATGCCAGCAACCCAGAATCTATGAATTACATGGCACAATAGCAAACTACTGTGCAATGAACTACAAAGGAGAAAAACTGAGAAGGAAATATTTTAGTCACTAGCATGTAGAAGGCTATTATAAACAGTGAGCATGAGGATAATGTAAAAGCTGTGAGAAATACCATGGTTGCATTGGTTGCATTTAGAATTATTAAACAACTACAAGGCAGGAGTACCTTCCTATACTGTAATGACAACTTCCTGTTTCCCCCCCACCCCCAACCTAGGGCACCAACTTGGTTGCTAACATTTTTACTAGGCCAGAATAACAACACAAATTTTATAAATTCACATCACGTTCTTTTCCTCTACAGACTGGCAGGCTACACAATGTGCTTATTTAATGTGAAAATTACAACCCAAGTGTTCAATTTTACTTGCACCTATACATATATAGCATCTGCAAATAGCACAGATGAACTAGAGCACAACAGTTTTCTGTCTTCTGCTGTGCTCTACACAGTGTTTTACACGATTCCAGTTTATGACAGGTTCCAATGCCGGCATAGCTTAATGTTTTACATAGTTAATGACGTATATTGGCTAAAAAATAACCACCTTATCCAGCAATACATTCAAGTCAGTCACTAGCAAACATGCTACTTAATCTTTGCTACCAGCTTTGACTGCTGGCAACATAGGGTGAAATTCTGACTCCGCTGAAGTTAACGGGATTTTAGTAAAACAATAAAAGTTATTTATTATTTATTTTATTTATTTAAAACATTTTTACCCCATACCCATCCTGCCTCAGGCAGCTCGGGCGCAGCTAACAAAATATAATAAAACAAAAATATAAATACACATAAAAACACAACAATATAAGAACACTTGCTGGAGCTAAAATATATATCTCACCTGTCCCAGCCCCCCTCCCGCTACCCACCTCCCCCACCAAAAGCCTGGCAGAACAGCCAGGCACTGACAACAGAAGGAGGGAAGATCCAGGGACAGACAAACCGCCACTGGGAAGGAGTTACACAGCCTCGGAGCAGCCACTGAGAACACCCTCTCCATGGTCGCCACCTGTGCCACCCCGGGAACCTCAAGGAAGGCTCTCCCGGCAGACCACAAGAGCCAATCCAGGACCCAGGGAGTGAGGCAATCCCACAAGTAAGTGGGGCTATAAGGCTTTATAGATCAAAACCAACACCTTGAATCGGGCCCGGAAGACTATAGGCAGCCAGTGCAGAGAACGGAGAATCAGTGTTATATGCTCCTGACATCTCGTCCCCATGAGGAGATGGGCTGCCACGTTCTACACCAGCTGCAGTCTCCGAACTGTCACCAAGGGTAACCCCACAGAGCGCATTGCAGATGACCAGACTTGAGGTGATGAAGGCATGGATGATAGCGGTCAGGTCGAAGTCTGAGATATACAGCTGAAGCAGACGTATCAGGTGTAATTGACAAAAAGGCGCTCCTTGCCACCGCCATCACCAGAGCATCCAGGCGAAGCCAGGAATCGAGGAGCACCACCAGACTCTGATCCCGGGGGACCAGGGAGTGACAAACCCCTCCCAACACCACCACCTCCGTCTTGTCAGGATTCAGCTTCAGATGGCTTGCCCTCAACCAGTCCCCCACAGCTGCCAGACTGAGTAAGCACTGAGACTGCCGGGCCTGGGTCAGCTGAAAGAGAGGTAAAGTTGGGTGTCATCAGCATATTGATGACACCAAACATCAAACCCTCTCACAACCTCCCCCAGAGGCTGCATGTACATGCTGAACAAAAGAGGGGACAGAATAGAACCTTGCAGAACTCTACACATGAAGTCCCAGGGGGACAAGGAATAGTCCCCCAGAACCACCCGCTGGGTCTTCCTGGAAAGGAAAGAGCAGAACCATTCAAGAACAATTCTGCCCGCCCGATCCCACAAGTAAGCCACCAATATTTCATGATCAACCGTGTCAAAAGCAGCTGAACAATCTAACAGGATCAGTAAAGTAGATTGACCCTGATCCAAGTCACAGCGTTTATATAGTACTCCCACAAATGGCATTTGCAGTGCCCCTCAAAAACAATTCAAGAAAATATAATGGAATCTACTTAAGTAGAACGTGCTTAATTCGAATTTCTGGGCAAGTGGAATTAATTTATTTCCCCCATCCCCAGGACTATGGGGATTTCTCTCTCCTTGATCTGGATAAGTAAAATATTGATCTCTGATAACTCCAATTTTTCAAGTGTACAGAGAATTACCCACCCAGTTAAAAATATCAGGAACTTTGAATGTATTAAGGATTTCTTGGCAGCAGGTGGTTAAAATACTATAGTACATATACCCTGTCAGAGCAAGTCTTCATGTGGAGCAAGCTGGAGATGGAAGTTATGGAATATCCGTTCTCTCCAGCTCTCCAGATATGCGGAATCAAAACCTGACAGGCAGGCAGAGCTGTGCACATGCATGTGAAATCCCATCAGTTCTGACTGTGAGAGTCTCAAGCAGACCACACAAACCAGGCTTCCCTGTCTCCAGCCTACCCAAGACTCCCAGAGTTAGAACTGACAGAATTACACACACCACAGTCCTCTGCCCTTCTGTTTGCTGATTCTCTGCTTCTTAGGGGAGGGGAAGGGTACTGAAGATGAAGAAACCTAGTACTAAATCTGACCATTAGATAGTTTTCTTGCTCTTCAGGTCCATTTCCTTAAGGTTTGCTAAAGCACAAATTCCAGTAAGTTGAACTTTTTAACATGGCTGGACAAATTCAACTTCAACAGACTCCACTGTACAACAATATATAATCAATTTAAAAACAATGTAAAAGGGAAGGATAAATTGGGTGAAAATAAAACCAAGAAGTGACTCCCCTAAAAGTATACAGAGAATTATTATTTTTTTAAAAAATTTAAAAATTCTCTTAAGGTGCTTTTTAAAGGGGAGACTAAATACCTGGAGTGAATTCCACACTGAACAGCCCGCCACAGCTCAATGACGGGATCCCCAAACAGCAGTGGTATCTAAGTGCAAAGAGCCATCAGAGCACTGCTCTAGGAGCAGGTCTTTCATACAGAGCTAGGACTTAACCATTCAGGGCCCTGAAAACCATCAGTGCAATCTTAAATTCAATCCGCTACTCTAGAGGCAACTAATGCAGAGAACACAGAGTGGGCATAATATGATCCCAACTGCCTAAACCAGTAAATATTTGTGCTTCCAAAGTCGCAGACAATGGAGAAGGACCACTGGAAGCCCAAGAGGGAAGGTCATGGTCAGCAGGCCTTGCTTTGCTGTGGCAAGGTCTGTCGGGAATAAATATGATGAACTTTACCATGGTTTCCACTTGAGGAAGCATTTCATTGATTTGGCCAGACCCTGTTTTTGTTGGAAGTCATGGACAAAATTTCCATTGATCCTGCTTCCACTGAAGACAAAGACATCATACTTAGAATAAGCTATTTCTGCCCAAAGCACTGGACAGAATGCTGTAGTAGTAATGAAGCCTAGTAGCCTACATCACTGATGTAGGCTAATCAAGCAGCCCCAGACTTTAAAATTACACTATGCTTTCCATGAAAAATAGTGGGTAATCAAAGCTTATTTTATCCAGTTATGAGTAATTTGTGAGATATATATATTATAAGTTCAATATGACATATTGTATGTGTGTGTGTTTGTCTTTTTATAGAAAATCCAAGATCCAGGTCAAAAACAGAACAAAAACAAGGACTGATGTTAGAAAATGCTGTATTAGAGTTGCATGGATTCAGAAGTGCATAATTATGGGCATGATATTTACCAAAAGTTTATGTAACAGGCTCCCTGGGGTAAGTATTGTCTGGATCCAGCACCAAAGACACATGCCCACACAGGAACTTTGCTTCCAAGGTGTTCTTTATTCAACAGTGATCCAGTCCTTTAACACCATACATCTATATACTAGTCCATACAGTCTCCGATATAGGGTTGGAAGGTGCCACTCCCCCAAGCCTTCCGTCTAGGCACAGACTCCAAACCAGGGTCTCAACCCCTCAGCCCCTCCAGGTACTTTTGAGTAGTTAAGGGTGCAGTCCACCAGTCTGGCCAGGCATATTCCTCCTGAAGCCAGTTTCTCTGAAGCAGATCCCTTTTCTGAGCTGACAGGACCTCTCCTGCTTGGCTCCTGCCTTCCCCCTAGTCTCATACCCTTTGCCTCCCTTCAGACCTCTCTGGACCTTCCTTCCCTGGCTCTGAAGCTCCTTCTAAGCCTGTGGGCTGGCTTGGTCACAACTAACCCAGGTGGCTCCCCCCAAGGCCCTCCAGCTCAGTGCCTAGCATTAGTGTCCATAACTAGGCTCTAGTGGTTTAGGCACCTGTATCTCATTTACGTGGTTAGCACCTATACCGGCCTTCAGAGCCCTCTAGGCGCAAGCCTCTAGCCCTAGGTGCATCTGAACTCCAGGCAAATGCTATCCGCCTTAAAGGTATAACATAACACTAACTAAGCGCCAGGTACATTGCTGGTGCTATATAAATGCTTGCTAATAACTCCTCCTCCACTTTAACATTTCTTATGCATGTTGCAAGGGTGTATTGGTGCCCTATGCAGTCCTGCAACATGCATAAGAAATGTTAAAGCAGAGTTAGCATTATGTCTGTTTTCACCCTCAGGCACCCAGCCTGTCCCTGCTACAGTTTATATTCATCAAATCTCTCCATCTGTTACAGCAACCACTTGCATCACAAAGAGTAGAAAAGAACACTGGTTTCTGTCCAAAGGATCATCAATATCCATGCCAAAAGATACTGAGACATTATATAGGTGAAAGCATGTGGAACTGTATAGCTGCTGTCATGTTGAAAGCAACATTTGTCAAGTTTGGAGGGCAGTGATATAAAGCAAGTTACAGTGAAAGTAATTTATGCATTTGTGTGCGCTGAAAGAAAAAAAAACCCCAAAAAACTCTATTTCCGCTTGAAATTTTTCCAAAAGCAAGCATTTCCTGAGATTCTAGGATCTCTATCAATGGGTTCACTTCATTCTCTTTAAAATAAAAACATAAAAGGTAGTTGCTGCAAGCAACAAAATTTCTAAGCACTAGTTCTGTATCTATTCCTCTGTAACTAATGTTCTAATTCAAGGGAAGGCAAACAGAGAGCATCTCATTGCGATTTTGCTGTTTTCTTCTGAAGATCTTACTGAATTTGTAACTTGGGGAAATGAGGGTTTGTGGAGGAGAGAAACTGGCAATTATAACAATAGTCAAATCATATTCAGTATCAGTTCAGAAGAAAAGAATCAGCTCTGAAAAAAACATTACTGGACGGAAAGACTATCTTTAAAAAGATCCTAATTTGTCTGAGTCGCTTTTCACCCTAGTACATATTATTTTAGTACACCATTTTAATATTACAAATTTTAATTGTTTATTTTATTTTATTTATTTATTTATTTTATTGCATTTATATGCTGCCCCCTCATGCCTACGGCATCTCGGGGCGGCTTCCAACACAAAATAAAACAATTTACAACAATATAAAACCACATTACAAATCTACAATATTATTATTAAAACAAATTTAAAACAACACCCCCCACACACACACACAAATTTAACCCACCCTCCCCTCCTCCGAAGGCCTGGGAGAACAGCCATGTCTTACAGGCCCGACGGAAGGCCAACAGACTCGGGGCCAGCCGTGCTTCCTCTGGGAGGGAGTTCCACAACCGTGGCCCAGCCACCGACAACACCCTCTCCATTGTAGCCCCCCGCTTTACGCGGGGGACCTCCAGGAAGGTGCCCCTGCTGGACCAGAGGGGCCGTCCTGAGTTGCGGAGGGCAAGGCAGTCCCTGAGGTATCCAGGTCCAAGACCGTACAGGGCCTTATAGATCAAACTCAATACCTTGAATCTGGCTCGGCACATTACAAGCAGCCAGTGCAGTGCACAGAGCACTCGTCGTTATGTGCTCTCGTCGGCCCGTCCCTGTTAGGAGACGGGCCGCCGCATTCTGCACTAGCTGCAACTAGCTGCACAGCATCAAGGGAAGCCCCACATAGAACACATTACAAGAGTCCAGCCTCAAGATGGTGAAGGCATGGATCAAAGTGGCCAGGTCAAGTCTGGAGATGTACAGGCGCAGCCTCCGCACCAGATACAGCTGGCAGAAAGCTGCCTTCACCACCACATCCACCTGCTGATCTAGACGGAGGTCCGCATCCAGTAACACCCCCAGACTCCTAACCTGCTGGGCCACAGAGGGGCACACCCCCTCCACAAGAGGGGGCAACATCTCCCCCGCTCGGCCTACCACCATCACCTCCATCTTATCGGGATTGAGCTTCAGTCTGCTCTGTCATAACCAACTCGCCACGGCCTCCAAGCACTGAGATAGCACAGAGACGGCAGGGCCTGGGTCGACTGAAAAAGAGGTAAAGCTGGGAATCATCAGCATATTGGTGGCAACGCACACCAAACCCTCTCACGATCTCCTCCAAGGGCTGCATATATACATTAAACAATAAAGCAGGCAGGATTGAACCTTGCGGAACACCACAGTCCAGGGCCTGCAGGGGCTAGATGTTTCTGCTCCCAGGACTAGTATACATTATACCCTGCTGTAACCTAAGCGCCTTAATATGGAGCACTTTGTAACTAGGGTTTTTACTACTGCTGAAACAACAGGTGTTGCCACATGTCACACTGGGAGGGAGGCAGCCTGACCTGACCTGGCTCGGGAACAGGCTGCCAACAAAGTCCCAACCGTGGAACAAACGTTCCCACAGCTGGGCCGCCAGCAAGGACAGGGCGGCCACCCGGCCCCACCCTCATTCTGCGCACAGCTGCCAACCATGACAGGCAGCCTAGGACAGTCAGCCATGGCAGACCCCATCCATGATGGACCACAATGAACTACACCACACGAGTAGCCCGCTGTAGCTTGCTCCACCCTGGTCAAATGGACCATAGCCCAGGCTGCAATTCCAGACAACTCTGGGATCACAGCCCAGGCTTGCCATGGACACGTCCCGGAGCAATCCTGGGCAACATCTGACAGCCCAACCAATGAACATCCTGGTGTCCCACAGGCCTCAGTGGTCCACTGTCACATTTGTGAACACCCAACATCTCATTTCTTCAATTCAAATGGAGGCTAATGGATGAGGACAGAGCGTTCAAAGAGGAAAAAGTGTGTACAGAAAACATATAAACACATTCTGCTCAATTATTATTTATCATCTATATAACACTTTTAATGTTCAAAATGTTTTAACACACTTATATTGGCCCTCACAACAACCATGTGAGGTAGGTCATTATTATTTCCGTCTTAGAGAAGGGTAACTGAGACTGAGTGACAGTAACTTACCCGTGGTCACCCTGTGAATGCATGGCAAAAAAACTATTTGAACATTGGTCTGCCAAGTCCAACTCCAACACGTTATCTGCTAGGCTCCACTGGCTGTTCTTGAAAGACCTTTAACCAGTGGGTTCTTTCTATAAATATGGTCTGCTTTCATCAGCAGGAATGGCCCAATATATTAAATTGGAAGTAAAGATTTAATAAATAAATAAATAAATAAATAAATAAAAACGCCCTTTAATGCATCAACTAGCACACAGAAAGCAGCAGGTACCAGACGGTAAAGGTTGCCCATTTAATTGTAAAGCAGAACTAGGGGGCAATTTTTCAGGGTGATAGGGGCTGGCATTAGCACAGGTGCGAGTCCCACTAAGCTGAATGGGACTAGCTCCCATGCTAAATGCTGGTGCTAGCTGCTAAGAGAATTACACTGTCCAACTGAAAATGCATTTAGATGGCACCACAAACTCATTTCTTCAATGAGAAATGATACCAAACCATGCCCAATAGGGATGTGTAGTCCCATCAGGTTCAGACACAGGCCAGGCTCATCATAGGCATGAAGCCCCACCCTCACATAGTTCCATACATCATGGCCTCTTTGGGGCAAGTCCAAGTCAAAAAAAGGATGAGGAACGCCTTAGTCTGTCCTTTTTCTGACTGGTCGATGGAGCAGTATAATGTTTCCCCACGCCCTTTTCCCAATGTAGCCCTGCCCCTGCAGAGCACAGTGAAATCCCAGCACTCCATGGGGGAAGGTCATCCCCCTTATATCAGGCCCAAGCTCAAAAGAGCTAGGGTGCACTGGGATCAGGCTTGGGTCAGCCCTAACACAGTCAAGCTTGGGTCCAATACTTTAGCCCAAGCACAGCCCCACTACAAACAACCTAAAAGAAATTGATGTGTTTGGATTCTAAGGGCTTGTTCTCATGGGCTCTCGCTATAGGTTAATAGCGCCCAACTCGCTTCACCCTCAGTTTTACACACAGATGGGTTACATGACGAGAAAGAGTAGCTTTGTACTGATCCTCCTCCCAAGCATAGATAATCAGTGGAGTCTGCAAATTTGGATTTGTGATCATGAATATCATACCATGGTAGCTGCTGCTTGCCTGAAAGTCCTCCTGAATGCACCTCTGCTTCCTTTTTCCCATCTCTGCAACGCTCTTCTTGCTTCCACTAATCTTGACAGCACTATAACTTCACAAGACGACTTACAGGATATGCACCTACAGTGGTGAATGAGACTAGCAAAGGAAAGGGCAGAGCAATACGCTTCCTGGAACAGAACGTTCACGATAACAGATATGAGCGGACATTACTACACTTCAGCAATTCCTCTGAGATAACTGGAAACAAGTGATTGACATTAAAGAAAAAATACAAAAAAGACAGTGTGAGTTAAGCACCTAAGCCATTTATGAAACTGGGACATGGGCACTCTTGAAATGTTTACCTCTAAAACCTCAGTCCCGTTCATATCAAACGTCAAATTTCTATTTATTTTAAAGAGGCAGAACTGGGCCTTGAGCGTGGCAACCTGTTTTGTTCTGCTATACAAAGGCTGCAATCCTCAAATCTCTTACTTGTGAGCAATTTCACTGACATCAGAGGGACTACTTGCAAATCAGAGATAATCAGGATTGTAGCCAAGGTTCCAAACTGATACTGCAACTTCTACTTAGCAGCCAACAAATAACTCTACCACCAAACAGTGGGTAGATATTAAAGAGAGCACTAGTAATTTATAGTACTGAAAAATCACTTGCACAAATAACAAAGGAAAATTCAGTTGTAGCACTGATCATTTTTAGTTGCTTTTATATATTGCACAGAAATGGAGGTAGAAGAATCAGTATTAATCTGGGTCTCCCTTAAATCTCTGATATTTATTTGATCATATGATTTTTATTACAGAGGCTAAAGAAAGCCATTGTGGATAAAGTCTCTTTAGCTTTTTTTTAATCTCCCAATCCAATCTGAGCTGCTAGCTTAAGTGTATTAAAAGGGAGTTTAAGAGAAAGCCCTTTCTTTTTAACCTTGTCCGACCTAACATGGAAAGAATGTTTCCAGCCCCTGCAGGTTTATTATAACCTGAAATACTATCTAAATTGTCCAGTAAAGTTCCTTATCAGAAATGGACTATTGTGAAATTGATCTGTATTTACTCAGGAAATATGTCAACCAAGATTATGAGAAACAATTGATGGAAATAAATATAATTAGCTTTAATATTTAGCTTCATATTTGCTTTAAGGACACCCAGAATAACACCACTTATTTAGAAATAGGACTTCATAAACTAAGACAAAAATAAGCTGACAGTTTGGGCATGGGAGTCAATCCACTTAAGCCAAAAGACCTTGGCTTTTCCCCCTGTTTCTTTGTTTCGTGCTATTTAGCTTTTCTTCAGAGTCAGGCAGGTATTTTCAAATAACCATAAAAGTACAGGTATTGACTTCAATGACAGCTGTGCCTCTCAACTCCAGGGCTGAATTTA
Source organism: Sphenodon punctatus (assembly GCA_003113815.1). NCBI lineage: Eukaryota > Metazoa > Chordata > Lepidosauria > Sphenodontia > Sphenodontidae > Sphenodon > Sphenodon punctatus. The sequence goes on from QEPC01009281.1 coordinate 1,444,624, forward strand.
TCCCACTGTATATCAGATTAACTTACAAACATGCAAGCCTAGCATCAGTACTTTCTATTTGCAGAATCCATTTTACAATCAAATCATTAGTAAGAGTGTAGTTCCAGTTCATTTCTTCCTCTGTGATTTTTTTTCTTGGCAAGTACTAAAATTGCCACAATTTGTTAGTTTCTTTTACCATATGTACAAATATAAACACTTTTGGTCTCTCTTGCAGTACTGCTACTTGCCTTTTTTTCTGACTTAGAGCCAGTGTGGTGTGGTGGTTAAGAATGCAGTACTTGGACCAAGAGGTAAGGGGAGGGGTTGGTTCAAAACTTGCCTTAGCCATGAATATCACTAGGTGACCTTGGGCCAGTCACAGATCTCTCAGCCTAACCTACCTCATAGGGTTGTTTTGAGGATTAAGAGTTGAATTAGTTAGTTGTTAACATTACAGGTTTCAGTAACTGAACCACAGTAGAGTGTGGGGCCTTCCAGAACCCTGGTCCGGTCTGCTCCATTCCCAGCCCGCAACTGCCTGGCTCCTGGGCAAGCAGCCCTCTTATACTCCCTGTGGGTGGAGCCTTAGTGGCAAAGCAGACTTTCTTAAAAGACATGGGGCCCCACTTCATCACACCTCACTTTCATGATCACCTCAAGGACTACTTCAAAACATATTAAATTGCAAATTCTTTCTTATGCCACTACAAGTAAGTGCTCCCAGGACTGTAGCCTTAAAAACAACAAATTCCTTAGAGCAGAAGATGTATCTGATACCTGTATTTGATATCCCACCTAGTGTAACAGGGCATGACATCCTGACTAGGTCTTCTGAGAGATGTTCAATAGGTTCAATACCACTTCTTTTTATTCGTATTTTTACTCAGAGCCCATTATCTCAGTGCTGAGCCCCTCTCATATTAAATAATAACAAGAAATGACACTAGTTGTAGGCTCAATTTCAAATACTTCTTCAGAAGGCAATTAGACATGCGTATACACACATTTGCATTATCCTCTTCTTGCTCTCCTGCTTTATCTTGAACATTATGTTTGTGGGAAAGGTAAGCTAAACTAGTGAGTTATGCAACTCCGGCCCTGATCTTAAACTGTTAACAGCAACACATTCTTTGCCACTGTCATACAAACAGAAAATCAAGCCCCTTAATTCTGCGGTCATTTTACTTCCCCCAGAGGAAGGCCCTTGGGTCTGTACTGAGGAACTTCTCTCCACTTCCACAAGTTCAACCCATGGCTCGAGTTATATCTTTGAAGATGAATAAAAATGTATGCTAGGCCATTAAATACCAGCCTCAACACCTCATTCTCAGTTGCACTTTTATTTTTCTTTTAATTTCCCCCAGGAAACCTCTCTTTATGGACTCCTCCTCTACTCAAGGAATAAAAGTTATTAAACAGATGCAGGAGTTGCTAGGAAACCATACTGCCTCGCCATTCACATCATGAGGGAGTAGAAGGCGGAAACTTGGCTAGGGATTTATAAACAGGCAGCTTTATATTGACAGATATACAATCAGGTTTTATAAAATAAAATAAAAAAACACTTGCCAATCTGTTTAGTGGAGAACAGCATAAGAGTTTCTGTACATTACCAATGCTCTTTGATGAGCCATAGCTTTAAATTAATGCTTTAAACCTCCTTGAAATTATTATTTATTATTATTATTATTATTATAAGCATTTATATAGCGCCAGCGATGTACATGGCACTTTACAAAGAATAAGATAGACATGGTTGCTGCCCGAGAGCTTACAATCTAAAGACAAGGGGAGGGGAGAGGAGAGGAGACAGGGAAGGGGGAACAGAGGGAGAGACACAGGATGCAACATTCATGAGGATGCGAGAGCTCAGGTACACGTTCTTGGCTTGGTTACAGTACATTGGGAGTTTGCAGATAACAGGTGGGGGAATAATCCTAGGTGGGGATGCTTAGCAGGAGTTAGGAAGGGCGGAGCGGAAGAGGTGGGTTTTGAGGTGTGGAGGGTGGGGGCAAGGCGGACGAGGGCAGGGAGGAAGTTCCAGGCATGCGGGGCAGTGAGGGAAAAGGGACAAAGGCGGTTGGGGGAGCAGCGGAGGCATGGGAGGGTGAGGGAGGGAATGGAAGAGGAGCGGAGAGCACAACCAGGGGTTCAGAGGGAGATCAGGGCAGAGAGGTAGGGGGGAGTGAGGTTGTGAAGGACTTTGTAGGTGAAGATGAGGAGCTTCTGCAGAATATGCTTGGGAAGCGGGAACCAGCGGAGAGAGGAGAGGAGAGGCTGCATGTGGTCAAAGCGATGGGCTAGGTGGATGATCCCGGCAGCAGAGTTTTGAACAGAGATGAGGGAAGAGAGGTGGGAGCGGGAAAGACCAGCAGGAGGCGGTTACAATAGTTGAGGCGTGAGATGACTAGGGCATGGATGAGAGTTTTGGCAGAGGAGACAGACAGAAAAGGGCGGCTCTTGGCAATGTTGTAGAGGGAGAAGCGGCAGGACTTGGCAAGGGAGTCAATGTAGGGTTTGAAGGTAAGGTGCAAGTCGAAGATGAAGTCCAAACTGCGAGCTTGGGGGACAGGGAGGATGGAGACCCTGTCAATGGTAATTCACAGGCAAGAGGGAGAGGAAGGATTGAGAGGGAAGATCAGGAGTTCAGTTTTCGCCATGTTCAATTTGAGTTGGCGTTGAGACATCCAGGCGGAGATATCAGAGAGACAGTTGTTGAGACGAGCTTGAACAGAGGAATAGAGGGAGTGAGTGAAGATAGAGTTGAGTGTCGTCAGCGTATAGATGGTATTGGACACCGTGGGAGGCAATGAGTTTGCCTAGGGATTGGGTATAGATAGAGAAGATGAGCGGGCAAAGGACAGAGCATGGGGAACCCCGACCAAGAGGGGTAGGGAGGAGGAGGGGGAGGAGTTAGGAAGAGATACATTGAAGGAGCGATCAGAAAAGTAGGAGAATCAGTCGAGGACAGAGTCCCAGAATCCAAGGGAGTGGAATGATTCAAGCAGGAGCGAGTGGTCAACAGTGTCAAAGACAGCAGAGAGATCAAGGAGGAAAAGAATAAAGGTGGTTGGATTTAGCCACAAGAAGATCATTGGTGATCTTAGCAAGAGCGGTTTCAGTGGAGTGAAGGGGGCGGAAGCCAGATTGGAGGGGGTCAAGGGAGGAGTTTCCGGAGAGGAGGTCAAGGCAACAGGAGTAGACAACCCGCTCAAGGAGTTTGGATGCAAAAGGGAAGAGCTAGACAGGACGGTAATTAGAGGGTTCAGAGGGATCCAGGGTGGACTTTTTGAGGATGGGGGAGACAGTGGTGTGCTTAAAGGCAGAGGGGATGGAGCTGGTAGAGAGGGAGAGGTTGATGATGTGCAGGAGCGGAGGGGCGACGGTGGAGGCAATGGAGATCAGGAGGCGGGAAGGAATGGGGTCCAGGGAGCAAGTGGAGGGGTTGGAGGAGGAGAGCAAGGAGGAGACTTCCTCAAGGGAGGCGGGAGGGAAGGAGGACAGGAGAGAGGTGGGGGGAGTAGTAGGGGAAGAGGACTCGGAAGCAATATCCAGGCGGATCTTGTCAATCTTAGAGGTGAAAAAGAGAGCAAAATCTTGAGCGGAGAGAGAAGATAGAGGAGGAGGACAGGGGGCATTGAGAAGTGAGTCAAAGGTGGAAAAGAGGCGGCGAGGGTCCCGGGAGCAGTGTGGGAGGTATAGGACTGCTTTCTAGCGAGGGAGATAGAGTTGAGCGATGAGAGGTAGAATTTGAAAGTGGAGGAAGTCGGCGTGGAAGTGGGATTTACGCTAGAGGCGTTCAGCAGCCCAGGTGCAGGAGCGGAGATTACGAATGGTGGGGGTGAGCCAAGGGTGAGGGTTATGGGAGCAAGTGGGCAGGAGGAGAGGGGGGCAAGGGAGTTAAGGGTGGAGGCGAGAGAGGAGTTGAAGGCGGAGATGGCAGAATTGGGGGGGAGGGGGAGGAGGAGAGGACTGAGGGGAGAAAAGGAGAGAGGGAGGAGGCAAAGTCCTGGGGTACAATAGCTTGCAGATCACGGAAGGGGCAGGGAGATGAGGAAGAGGAGCAGGAGCCGTGGGAGAGGTTGAAGGAGGCAAAGAAATGGTCAAAGATGATCTTTCTAGCCCATTATATTTCTTCTACAACATGCTATTACTTTTATCTAACTATGCCACTAACCCCTTTTCCAATGCCTTTCTCCCTTCATTCATCATCCTGTTCACAGAGTCCCGTGACTTTGCCTTGGGCATTCCTGCAGCATTACCCGATAGTGCTGGCATCAGGAATTCACATCTCCTGGGTCAGATTTATTCTTACTGCAGGTTCAAACAGTACTTCTCCTTTGCCAACCTACACTGGCTGTCCCTTAGAGGTCTCCAGTGCTGTAAGTGCTACCTGCATTCACAATTTCATCGCAGATCTTACATTTGGTGTCTTACAGCCCACACTTCTGAACCTTTGAGAATCTGCCATCAATTTTTGTTAAAAAGGGATCCCATAGGGCATTTTTAGACCAGACAATCCCCACTCAGTCCCCATCCCCTCTCACCCACTATACATGTTGCAGGAGACCTATAGGGCAACACTGCAGCATGTATAGTGGGCGGGCAGGTGGGTAGTGGGTGGAGAGTGTCTTGTCTGAAAACACCCACCGAGTCCCAGAGCTGAAAGAGACCTCAAGGGTCATCTAGTCCAGCCCCCTGCACCACTGCAGACCTGCGACACCCCAATTATTTGCACAGAAAAATCCCTCCAAGAAACAGAGACTATTAAAAAAATCAGCCACACGTAGATACCAGGACCAACCAGAGCACATCGATCCCTGAAATAATACAGGACAGTTTTAGCAAAACATGCAGATGTCTCAAACAGGTGAGCCACACCCATGCTACAGGGGAAAGCAAAACACTCTCAGAGTCAACCTCCAATCTGCCCAGAGGAAAAATTCTTTCCCGAACCAAAATATGGTGATCAGTTAGACCCTGACCATGCATGTAGGCCCCACCAGTCAGACACCCAAAATATAATTATTAGGGGTGATCGTACAGAGGAAATTACGGATCCAGATCTTTAATTCCAGATTTAATTATGGATCTGTATTTAAATTAAATATTACATTTTTTAAAAGACAACTATGTATGCACAAAATGGCTGTTGGACCGTCCTGCGCATTTGCAGTCTTTTCCAAAATGGCAGAAGCAGCGTTGCCTCCATTTTGGAAAAGGGTAGCCAGTCTCTGCATTCACAAAATGGCCACTACATATATGCAGACTGGCTGACCTTTTCCAAAATGGCAGCAGTGCTGTCTTCACCATTTTGACAAAGGCTGCGCATGCAAAGAGCAGTTCAGTGGCATGTGTGTTTTTGGTTTTTATTTATAGATTTTAAACCGAACCGCAACATGCCTGTTGCAGTTTGGCACACACTGATACACGATACCCATTCATAATAATTATAGTACCGAGGCTTCAGAATGCCCCACCCAGTCTCACCTCAAGCTTAAGACAACTTTGTTGCTTCGGGAAGAAAAAAAAAAAAAGGGGGGGGGAAATGTATTCTGGGGGAGATGGGTAGATTTCCTCCTGTAGTATCAAATACTAATAGCATCTATTCCTTCAGGTTTTAACAAAAAGCTAGAAAACTTAATCCCAAAGTGACCTCCATTATGTGCCCATTACTAGGACATAGGATATTCTCGTGATTTGGTCCCTTGCTAGGGGGCTGGGAGTGTAGACCAAGAGAAAGAGAGAGAACAAGTTACAGGCCAATCTTTTAATATATACACATGGCAATTTCATACAGCTTTGGGGCCATTGTCTTTCTTTTGGAAAACCAAAAGATGGCTCACCATTTTGTAAAAAGGAAGATAAAAGTTAACTTCAAGGTGTAATCCCCCACAATGGTACCAAACAATAGGTTCTGTCTGTATTATGATGTATAATTCTTTGCACAAGTATTTTTTAAAGCATATTTTTAAATGGATCAGCTACTTCTTAGGATACACATTATTATTTATTTATTTAATTATATTTGTATGCTGCCCCCGCCCCCCCATACCCACAGCATCTCGGGGCGGCTTCCAACACTATGAAACAATTATTAAAACAAAAATTCCACAATATCATCATCATTAAAATGCATTAAAACACTCTGCTACAAAATTCAACCCACCCTCCCCTCCCCTCCCCACCTCCGAAGGCCTGGCAGAACAGCCACGTCTTACAGGCCCGACGGAAGGCCATTAGACTCGGGGCCAGCCGTGCTTCCTCTGGGAGGGAGTTCCACAACCGGGGTCCAACCACTGAGAACGCCCTCTCCATTGTAGCTCCCCGCTTTATGTGGGGAACTTCCAAGAGGACACCACCGGTGGACCAAAGGGTCCGTCCTGAGTCGTGGAGGATGTGGCGGTCCCCGAGATATCCAGGTCCAAGACCGTATAGGGCCTTATAGATCAAAGTCAAAACCCTGAATCTCGCTTGGCACGTTACCGGCAGCCAGTGCAGTGAACGGAGCACCAGTGTTACGTGCTCTCATCATCCGTCCCTGTTAGCAAACGGGCTACCACATTCTGCACTAGCTGCAACCTCCGAGCCAGCGTCAAGGGAAGCCCCACGTAGAGAGTGTTACAGTAGTCTAGCCTCGAGGTGATGAAGGCATGGATCGAAGTGGCCAGGTTGGGTCTGGAGATGTATGGGCGCAGCCTCTGCACCAGATACAGCTGGCGGAACGCCGCCTTCGCCACCATATCCACCTGCTGATCTAGATGGAGACCCGCGTCCAATAACACCCCCAGACTCCGAACCTGTTGGGCCACGGAGGGGTGCACCCCCTCCACAAGAGGGGGCAACACCTCCCCCACTCGGCCTACCATCACCACCTCCGTCTTATCGGGATTAAGTTTCAGTCTGCTCTGCCATAACCAGCTCACCACGGCCTCCAAACACTGAGATAGCACGGAGACGGCAGGACCTGGGTCAGCTCAAGAGAGGTAGAGCTGTGTGTCATTAGCATATTGGTGGCAACGCACACCAAACCCTCTCACAATCTCCCCCAAGGGCTGCATACATATATTAAGGAGTAAAGGAGACAGGACTGAACCTTGCGGTTCCAGGGCCCGGGGGCTAGATGTTTCTACCCCTAGGACAACCCGCTGGGTCCTCCCCAAGAGGAATGACTGGAACCACCCAAATGTGGTCCCACCCAGACCCCCCAGGTCACGCAGCCGTCTCAGCAGCAGCCCATGGTCCACTGTATCAAATGCGGCTGAGAGATCGAGCAGGACCAGTAGCGTTGAACGTCCTGCATCCATCGCCCGGCGGAGATCATCCACCAAGGCCACCAATGTCATCTCCGTACCATGACCGGGCCGAAACTCTGATTGAAAAGGGTCGAGAAAACCGATGCTGTCCGGTGAGCCTGGAGCTGCAAGGCCACCGCCCATTCAATAACCTTCCCTAAAAAGGAAAGGTTAGAGACGGGTCGGTAGCTGGTGAGAGCGTCCACATCCAAAGATGGCTTCTTCAGCAGGGGGCGCACCACGGCCTCCTTGAGACCGGGAGTCAAACTCCCCTGCTGAAGGGACGCGCTGACAACCCCCGCCAGCACCGGCCCCAGTATCTCCCTGGAGGCTTTCACCAACCAGGACGGGCAAGGATCTAGTTCACAACTGGTGGCCCTAACCGACCCCAGGATCTCCACAGCATTGGCTGGCATCACTTCCTGAAACTTATCCAACAAAGATGGACCAGACAGCACCTCCATCACCTCACGCTCATTTCTTACTTTCTCTAATCCAGTGTTGAAGTTACTCTGGATCCGAGCGATCTTGTCTGCAAAGTAGATGGCAAACTCCTCACAGTGGGCCTGGAACAAGTTCCCGTCCAGGCAGAGGGAGGCTGGACTGACCAGCCCCCGCATCACCCGGAACAGCTCCACTGGACGTGACTTTGCAGACGCTATGAGGGTGGCAAAGAAATCCTTCTTTGTCATCCTCACAGCCTCAAAGTAGGACCACAAATGGGCCCTACGGAGAAGTCAGTCTGATGCAGAGCGAGTCTGATGCCAGCTTCACTCTAGTCACCTGCCTTCCTGCTTCATACCTTGCAGCCCCTTGGTAAACCAAGGGCCCTGCGAAGTCGAGACAAGGGCAGGGGATGTCTCGGTGCCACCCTGTCAATGGTCTCCTCAAGCAAGATGTTCCAAGCCCAGAAGAGTTCATCAACAGTGGCTGGCCGGGTCCAGGGTTAACTCCCCCAAGGCCTCCTGGAACCATTGTGGTTCCATAAGCCTTTGAGGGCGGACCATCCTAATTAGTACCTTCCCCTTCAGGGGGTGACACACTAAGAAACCGGTCATAAGGAGGTAATGATCAGTCCATGACAAGGGCATAGCAGTTACGTCCCCCACTACCGGATCACCCGCCTCAAGGCCAGAACAGAACACCAGGTCGAGGGTATGCCCCCACATGAGTTGGGCAGCTGACAACTTGGGACAAATCCATGGTTGCCATGGCAGCCATGAATTCTCGCTCCACCCCCACAAGGCCGGCGTCAGCATGGGCATTGAAGTCCCCCAGGACCAAAGTCTTAGAGGAGTCCGGCGCCACCACCAAGACCAGCTCCGCTACAATGGAGAGGGATGCTGTTGGGCAGGAAGGAGCCCGGTACACCAGCAGCACCCCCAAATTACTCCCAGTCAAATCAAACACCACATGGAGGGCCCCGATCCTAGGGATATCTGCAACTGGATACCTCTTAACTGACCACGTCTCTTTAAAAATCATGGCTACGCCACCTCCCTGGCCCTCGGCGCGAGGCTGATGCTGCACGACATACCCGGCTGGAACAAGATCTGCCAAAATTGGCCCCACCTCCTCGTCCAGCCCGCTCCATTATACATGCGAGGTCCGCCACCCCATCCAGGATCAAATCCCGGATTATCAGGGTCTTATTAACTACGGACCTCACATTCAACAGCATCAGTCCCCCGCCGAGGGACCCTGGACCATCAGGTGGTGGGCAGGCTCTCCAAAGCTGCACAAGGACCCTAAAGCCCCTGGGCGCCCAGGCCCTCTGCTCCCATCAACCATACCGTCCATGACCTACAACAGTCCCAATGGGCACCCCTCCCCCCCATCCACACCGTCCTGACCCCCTCCCATCGGCTGCTCCCCCAGAACCACCAGAGGAACCCTTACCCCTCCCCCCCACACACACCCGTACCCTCCACCCGAGCCCCCTCTCACTGGGAGGCTCTCCCTCCCTCCCAAACAACCCCCATTCCTCCCCCCATCAATTCCCTCGTCAGGCCAGACACCCCACTGCCACCAAGGGCTGGCACCAGACATCCATCCTGCCCACCCCCGATCACCAACAACCATTAAAGATCCCACTCCCCTCCCAAAAACCTCTTTCCCCCCCTTCCCCTTCATTCCCAAGCCCCTTCCTCTCACGAGGAAGCTCATCCCCCAGCACCCTCCACTGCTGCCACCAGAGGTTGGCGCTGGGGAATTCAGCCCCCTACCCTCTTCCCCCACCTGCCCCTCCTCCCTTTAAAACACATACAACAGGACTCCGCTGCATAACCACCCCCTGGTCCCCCTGCGGTCGGCTCGCGGCCCTTCGGCTTGCGGCCCACGGCGATGCCGCAGGCGGCTCCATTTTATGCCCCCCTCCCGGGCAGCTTCCGGGAGCGGGGTCAAGCCAGGGCACCCAGCCCAGGTGCACTGGCTTCCTTGGCCCACCCCCCCACCCCCGCCCCTTTGTACTGACTGGTTGATGTTCTTTCTCCCCGCAGGTGACTCAGCAGGGGACCGAGGGCGAGGCAGCAGGACAGGAGCAGCAGCGGCGGTGGCAGCAACCTGGCAGCACAGGGAATCCTGGCCAGATGGATGCAGGTGAGATCATGCCACACAAAGCATCAAACAGTGAGTTATGGTAGGTGTTTACCAACCCCATCTGACCGGTGGAATATCAGTACTGCTAGCCCAAACTATAAATCAGAACTCCAAAAATCATGATATTAAAATAAAATAAAATAAAATACAACTATTTTATTTGCTGTCTGGTTTCAGAGCTGTAAGTCCTGTACAAAGAAAGGCAGGATGCTAGTTGAATAATAAACAAAAACATTAGCTCAGCAGAGATTTATCCTGCCACAAGCAGAACTTATCTGCAATTACATTGCACATGAATTACAGAACTCTAACTCATGTCTGTCATCAAAACACCCGTGTGGACCAATACAACTGATAACTGGAGCAGAGGGGAAGGAGGGAAATCACCTTCTTCTTGAGCATATTCTGACAAGGTAATATAAGCTCAGATAGCAAAACCGTACAATAAAAATGCTGAACAAAGGTCTCAAGTGAGCATGTATCTTGTCAGCTGATATTTACTATGATTGTGAACTATGTTATTCTTCCAGTGTCCAGTAGCCCCAAGCATGAGATTTTGCACACCGCTGTGGTTCAGCTCACAGTAAAGCAGAAGCTTTTTTTTCCATGAGAAAGAGTGGCAACTGAATATGACAATCTTTACCAGCCCTTCAGAATGGAACTGAGTTATGTAATCAACAGCACCAGACAGTGTATGCTTTTGCTATACCCAAGCCTTTAACATTTAATAGACGCAATTTTCTCATAACAACCAAGTGTCCTCTTTGGCTTTTCTACTTAAAAAATTGTATGTTTTAATATAAAAATGTGATCTTCTCTCCTGCTCCTCTCCATCCCTCAACATTACCCTTTTAGGTACTGTGCCTGTCTTGCTTCCAACTAAACCATGACTATTCAAACCCACTTTCTATACTGACACTCTGACCCAAAGTCAGTAGAAGAGACCTACTGATTTCAAAGGGTCCTAATTCAGTCATGTCCATAAATTGAAGGTATAACAGCACAAAGACCCCCCAAAATAGTAAGCAGTATGACCATGCCGACTTGCCAGTTTGGACAAAAAGGAGGCAAGGGAACTAATTTACTATGCACTCCTCTGAGAGTACCAGTACTTCGCACAGGTGCAAGTCCTACAGAAGTGAATGGGATTCACACCCACACTATTATTATTATTATAATTATTATTATTATTATTATTCATTTATATAGCGCCAGCAGTGTACCTGGCACTTTACAAAGTAATAAAATAGACACGGTCCCTGCCCCTAGGGCTTACAATCTGAGAGACAGGAGATGGGGGAGAGACTTAGGAAGGGGAACAGAGGGAGAGACAAGGGGTCTAACATTCATGAAGATGCAAGGTCTCAAGTGCACGTACTTGGCTTGTTTACGATGAGAATGACAGCAGGCAGGTCCATGTTGCAAGGATAAGGGTAAACCGATCGTAGGTATAGGAATAGTGGCTCAGCAGGATAAAGAGTCAGACAGAGCAGAGCGAAAGAGGTGAGTTTTAAGGAGAGATTTGAAGGTATGAAGGGAGGGGGCAAGGCGGATGTGGACAGGGAGGGAGTTCCAGGCATGGGGGGCAGCAAGTGAGAAGGGACGAAGGCGCTTAGGGGAGCAGGGAAGGCGTGGAAGGGTGAGAGAAGGGACAGAGGAGGAGCTAAGTGCACGGGCTGGAGTATGGAGGGCGATAAGTGCAGAGAGGTAGGGGGGAGCAAGATTGTGAAGAGCTTTATAGGTGAAGACTAGGAGCTTGTGCAGGATTCGTTCAGGAAGGGGAAGCCAGTGAAGCGAAGAGAGGAGGGGCTGCACATGGTCGAAGGGACTGGCGAGGTAGATGACCCTGGCAGCAGAGTTTTGGACAGAGATGAGGGGAGGAAGGTGAGACTGGGGAAGGCCAGTGAGAAGGAGGTTACAGTAATCAAGGCGAGAGATGACCAGAGCATGAACAAGAGTTTTGGCAGATGAGACAGAGAGAAAAGGGCGAATCTTAGCAATGTTATGGAGGGAGAAGCGACAGGATTTAGCAACAGAGTCAATGTAGGGTTTAAAAGAAAGGGGTGAGTCAAAGATGAAGCCTAGGCTATGGGCTTGGGGGACAGGCAGGATGGTGACTCCATCAATAGTTATTGACAGTGAGGAAGGAGAGGAAGGATGAGGGGGGAAGATAAGGAGTTCAGTTTTAGCCATGTTGAGTTTGAGTTGACGTTGAGACATCCAGGTAGAGATATGGGTGTTTTTGAATGAGATGGGGGGGGTTGTGATCGTGCGGGGGGGCAGGTGCATGGGCGCTGTGCAGGGGGGGAGCACTTCAAACAAGCAGCCCCACGCACAGCCCCATCCACGCATAACCCACCCAGTCCATAAAAAGGGTACTCCGGCTTTTCCTGGAGTGCCCCATGTGAGGACAGGGTGGGCGGAGCATGGGTATTGGGAGCAAGCATCCACATGCACCCATATTCAGACGAGACCTCCCCCATGTGGACAGCGAGTGTCCATGAGTGAGGGTGTCTCATTTAAACACACCCTAAGTGCTAGCACCAGCACTATCTTCTCAGAGGATATAGCTTTTAGTCCCTTGTCTGGACTCCTCTCTGTACAACAATGAAATGCTTTTGTATTTGTTTTGAAGAATGGAGATAAGTTAAAAAATGATCTTCAAAATTAACCACAATACTGGTTTTCTACAGCATTTATTTATTTCATCAATTTTTATGCTGCCCTTCCCATAGGCTCAGTGCGGCTCACATACAATTTTTTTAAAACTCCATAAAAAGCATGATTCCCATTTCTGATTAATACCATACTCTCTGATTTTTCTAATGAGGCTCTTAAAAAGGAGTGTTAAAAACAGAGCAAAAAACAGTTACATCTAGAAAAGACCTAATGGAAAAAGCCAAACACGAAAGCAATCCAATATGCCAGCCATATTCCATACCTAACAATGTCAAACTATAAATAGAAATGGTTTGGATTAACTGAAGAGGCGTTAGCACTTCTGGAAGGGCATTTCTTTGTCTCCTGCAGTCCCAACGGTATAATACGTTTGGCCACCTCCCAACCGTTTTACATTTTTAACACTGTATACTCTGCAGCTCTTCCTCTAGGGCTCAGAATGCAGTGGCATGGGAATTGTGAGAAAATGGCTGAACCTCTAGTTCTTTCCCAGTTAAATTCAGCCAGAACAGAACAGAATCATCCAGGAAGACAGCTGATATTCTTATGTGAATACTATCATTTATACTTACGTGCAATTTTGTATTGCAACCTGGGTTTTTTGTGTTAAAATTTTGAAAGCTGAGTCACTAAGAACATGGCTAAAGGAACAGGATTTATTCCTACAGAGATGGCATTCCCCAGAATATACATTTTTAAAAGAACCAGTTTTTATGTCTATCATCACTTAATCAGCATCAGTTCACAAAATCATCCTTCAATTTTGAAAAAGTTCCTACCCATGGATTATAATTATCATCCTCCCACCTGTGTATGTTTGTTAGCCATATACTTCAAAGCTGCATTATGCCACAAAGGGATTCCAGTTACTGGCAATTTGGCAAGTAACAGGCTGGTTTGTGTGTAAAAAACCAATATAAACAGCCAGTTTTTATGCTGATTCAGACTGGACCTCATTTTAAGAAATAAAATCAGTTTGGTAGGAATTCCCAGTACACCACTGTTGCTCTAATTGTGCAGTAAAGTCATACAATAAGCACTGAAACAAATTATCACTGGAGGCTGAAAACCAATGACAATTTATTGGGTTAAATGAAAGGATGATGCAGCAGCAAGCACTCTCTCATTCCCCTTTCTGTATTACTAGGAAGGTGAAACTATATAGCTTTCATGCACAAAGGAGACCTATCTTTTTGGTCTATTTCTCTAACATAAAAGAACACTCATCTCTGAAAGGCTGAGAGTTTAGAAAGCATATTATACTGCAAGTAACTATCAAATTCAAATGCCTCCAGAAAGACAGAAAAGAAGCAGGAAATAAGGAAAAGTAAAATCTTTACCACCCAGAAAAATGCCTCTATAAAACATCAGTATTACAACACGATCAACTAAAAATTCCCCTCAAATTTATGAGTCTGAATGCTGCCGATTTTCAGAATACCCATGTTATTTGTATGGGGTGAGCAGATACTCTGTTTTGGTGGGGAAACCAAAATGAAAACAGCTAATTAATTATACAATCCATGTTTGGGAGTAAATATTTTCCTTTGTGTACTAGCATCTCCTTCAGAAAGACTGCTTTACTTGGGAGAGGACATGGGAGAATACATCAGAGCTACTGCAGTATGTTGGCACAGAACCAGGGACCTCTCTTATGCGTTAGCAAACTGCACATAATCTATGTCATTTGTTGACAGAAAAATCAAGGAATGACAGAATCAGTCAAATAGTCTATTTTAAAAACAACAGAAAGGCTAACCTAAAAAGTCTTTATAACCTTTACATTGTAAGACTTCTCTATAAACACAAAATACAGTATTGCTGCTCTAGAGTGCCATCCTCTGAAGCAGTGAATGCCTTCAAGCTCCACTAAAAGTAAGTGCACCTTCTTCTAAGTACCTGATATAACTCAGAATCTGCACCAGAAAATCAGCACACGGTGAGTAAAGATTCTGAATGTTTTTAAATGAGATGCCACCATGCATGGCCCCCCAGCATCCACATGACAAACCACTTGTTTGAATTGGTGCACTGGGAGGCGCGCTCCCATGAACCATTCACCAGCCACCCCTAACCACTCAGGGAGTACTCCAGAAAAAATCTGGAGTGTCCCGTGCGGGTCAGGGTGGCCACATCTGTGGACGGGGCAGCCATGTGGGGAGCTGCCTGTGTGAAGCACACCCCATGCACTTACCTGAGGGACAGGGAGTCTTCCCTTTTAAGGAGAGAAACCCAATTGATACTTAAATTAAATACTTCTGATCATTCTGGTCTGAAGGATGATATGGATTTCAGTTCCTTAGTTAAAATGGGCTGGCTGCCTACTTCTTTCCTAAACCCTTCAGGATTGACAACCCCTGCGGTTGACTGCATCTCTGGATTATACATGACACCTGGTCTCTAGGATTTCTGGTTTGGTTATTCCTGTTTGTATCCTCCTGTTGGTGAGCAGAGACCTCAGTCTCCCCTCTATTGGTATTTTGTGGGTAAGAGATTTTCCTTTTATATTTTTGAAGTTGATCCCTATTTCTTTGACAGTTTAAGGATTTGCAGCTTTTCATCTCATGAGATTTTTCAGAATATTTACCGATTGTATGAATACACTGAATACGTTTTCTAGGAATACCTTTAGTTTCATACACACACAACCTCTATTTTCTTAGCTACTATATGCAGGTCAATAATTATCATGTCTATTTCATAGGTTTTATTTGTAGGTTTTATTGGTAGATTTTATGAGACTTCATAGTCCTCTTTATTGACTTCATGTCTAGATCATTGGGTTAACTGTTCTGAAAGTTTTGCATATAATAATCCATAAGAGTGTTCATTATACATTGTTTACATTACATAATACAGTAATGATTTTTTTTTTCAGCTTGGTGATAATCATTTATACGCCAGTTGTACCTCATTTTATTTGAAATACCATTGAAGCCTACAAGTTTGTATAGGTAAATATACTATATTAGATCAATCACTCTCACGAGAGAGAGAATACCTTAGAGTATATGTATGTGTATACATATATGTATGTGTAATATTATATTTTATATATATAATATATATAAAATAGTTAACTATTATATATAAAAACAGAAAAACAATTAAATTATCTCAACGCTTGACACATTTAATGAAATGTATACATACACATCATTAATTTTTGCACAATTTGTCTGAATATAGTAGAATATTGAGATACTACAAAGATGCATCAATTGTTGAGATAATTTAATTGTTTTTATGCTTTGTTTTATATTTATTGTGCTCTTGAAGAAGAGTATTTGAACACCCAAAATACATTGGGTTCACTGTTTATAGACATTGCACATCTTGCAATATGGTTTTATTGTACTTCTCTTTTTGTATAAAATGTATTTCCAGTAAAGGTGGTTTCTGGTTTCATACACCATTTTGTGCTGTTTTCATAGTAGTTATCTTTCTTTGAAAATTACAATAGCTGAATCATGTCGTTTTAAATTAATTGGTATCTTAAGATTGAGCCTATACCTAGGATTTGTTCAAAAGTTACTTTAAAACAATTGATGGGAGTGAAAACTCTAGACTGGCACATTTCCTATATAAGAGAGTGACCATGGCTGCAATCCTAAATGTTCTTGTGTTGGTGGAGGCCTACTCAAGTCAGTGCGCCTCTGCCAGTACAAGTACATTCCTGGTACTTGTATTACAGACATTCGGGAGCACTTCTACAGTTAAGGCGAGTTGTGAACTCTGTTAAAAATCACAGAAATGCAACTCTTTAGAGATTCGAGATGATTTACCCTATCAGTTTGATTTTGAAGGGAGGATCACTTAGGCGAGAAGTAGAATCTGTCCAGGTTTCATGCAAATCAAATGAAAAACAAAAAGTTTCATACATTTGAATATCAGAGGTAGAAGTGGTTTTTGTGCCTTTTGTGATGGTTTCTCTTGACAGGGAAAAGTATTTTTTAAATTGTCAGTGTCTATGGTATAGAGGTGTTAGAAAATTCAAGCGTACATTCAAGCATACATTCTAGTTCTTGCTTTTAGCTTAAAATTTGAAAATCAGGTGTGTAGTTTTTAAGTTCTGAGGTTCTGCAGTTTCCATGTTATCCAGTGAAGTGCGGCAGGTTTTTAATATTGTGTCAGGATTTCCAAAGTTTGACAGAAAGAGCTGAATGCTGGAACCCAGGCAGCAGAGAAGATGGCAGTCCGATCCCAGGCCCCAGCAGGCTGTAAGTTGCTTCCTCTCCCCCCCTCCCCCCCCAACCTCACAGTCTCACTTTCTGATCTTCTTCTCCTTCCCTCTCTTAGTCCACTTCAGCTGAAATAGTGTTGTGATCATGGGGCAGGGAGTACATAGAGCAGTGTGAACAGGCAGTTTATTTACACACAGCAGGTTCCTACTGTTTGATAACCAAAGTTAAGAATTCAATCCTCGCCTGTTCATGGTAAAACTTGTATTGAATTCAATGGTAGAAAGCAAAGCATTAATGCCTGTGATGATGATTCCTCATCAACAGCACTGAGAGCAGAGCCAGGCAGCTACTCAACTCTGCTAGTGGAATTCCCTTTCCCCAGACTCTCACCACGCTGGGGAATGCTGAGAGAGAGAGTTGTGATACTGGGGCAGGGAGTACACAGAGTAGTGAGAATGGCCAGTTTACCCACAGCAGGTAAATAGAGAGGAGTCATGCTTTAATCTTTTTGCCAAACCAGGCTTCTTCTTTTGTATTTATAGCTACATCCGACTGCCTGATAAGAACCAAAGCTGTGTCAGGAGGGCTGGGGATGTTACCCGAGGCATTTTTACAGGAAGAGAGGGAAGAATTATGGACTTTGGGAGAAGGTAAAAGTACATTTTGCAAGGAGGCAGTTGGTGTTTTGATTCACTAATTGGGAGCATTCATTCTATTCACCAGTCCACAAAGTTGGCATTGGAGTAACTTTAGCTCAGGGCACATATAAATTAATGCAATCCCACAGCAGAGATTGCACAACTTCTGGTGTCCTCCACCCGGACTGAAGTGGCATGGAAGCACAAACTTGTGCTGCTTCAAGACAACTGCAGATGACATCCCGGGTGCAAGGCTGTCTCCTGAACAAGTGTCCTGATTTCCCCAAGCCCAATCTGATGAGAACCCCCCTTGTCAAGGGGAAACGGCAGCACTGTTATTTCTCTGTCTGAGATGGAGATTCAGAACACAAGCCTTACAAAGCTGGAAGGCAGGGAGTGTTCTACAAGGGGACCCCTTTCCAAACAAGGCTGTGACTTGGGGACAGGTGTTTGCATGGCTCCCACCATAGCTCCCCACCCACTCTCCCCAAAGCTTTCTAGGCCTGGGCATCTCTCTTTCCAGTCCCACCAATGGCTTATCTGTGTCAGTTTCACTTGCCTTGGTGCTGGTCCAGAGCACCAGCTCTGGAACTTGGCTTTCTGGGATTTTCCAAGGGAGACAATATTAATGATTAAAAAGTAATGAGTTGAATCAAAAAATTATCTCTGCTCATTTTCTGATTATGTTAATTGTTAAAAACCCTGTGCAGTCAATGGGCTTTAATGCAAAATGGGCCTGCGCTTGATAAATTACAGACCAGAATAATCCTGGGAGTTTAATCATCATTCGTAAGAACCAGTCTGTTAATAAGAACTGAAATTATTTTACCATGATTTTCAGCTCTCCCCTTCCATCTCCTCAAATGTCTGCCTCAGCTCTCCGAGCACAGACTTTGCAAAATCTGTTATGAGATTTTTTAGACCAGACTGTTTGCTTGGCCCTGGTTTCTTAAAGCAAAGTAGGTGGGTTTCAAGTGTCAGGGGAGAGAGAGAGCACAATCCAGACAAGATAAGGCATTTCCTGAGCAAGACTGGATGGAAAAGCGGAAAGTAGACAGGGCTACATTGGTTCCTAATCACTCTGCCGAGCTAACTGACTGCAGAGAATGGTCTGATGAAGGGAGAACAACAAAATTTAATTTGCCTAGGACAACAGAAATCCTTGTGCCAGCCCTGCCAAGCATTTAATGCAAAGACTACAATCCTTTCGGTTTTAACGGGGCTACTCCAGCGTATGTGGTTTGTGGCTCATGATCCAAGTTGGCAGGGTTTGCTGGGGCAGTTGAATGAAGGATCCAAACCAGGCTGGCTCTGCTCTGATTTGTGTGCCATGCCTGCCTTCTTAGAGGAGATCACTCTTCTGTGTGCTGGGTTAAGCAGCTGAGGCACTGACAAAGAAAGTCCACTGATACTGCCTGACTGGCAGTCACTTTCTCTAATCTTGGTCTTGCAAGTGTGTGGATTTAATCTGATTTAAATGCACCCTCCACAACACTATGTGCAGGAGAATTTGTCCTCACCACCTTCAAAAGAACGAGGCAACTGAGTTGCAGGGGGGAAGGGGGTGGTATGGCTCTAGGAAGCCCGCCTTTTTCTTCCTTTGATGACTGGCTGCAGGGAATTCTGCTGCAGGGTGCAGCACGTGAGAGGTGCTGTTGCACCGCTTGCAAGGCTTCAGTGCGAAACAGCAGGGAGGGGGGAGGGCTTGCCCAGGAGAAGGTAATTGACCGGATCCCTGAGACCTTCATTCAATGCAAGACAGCAGGAACGCTTGGCCCACCCACCTGCCCTCTGGACTGTACTACGGGCTTTGCTGGTTACCCACTGGAACCAGGAAGGAATTTTTCCTGTAGACCTGGCAAATTGGCCGAGCCTTGGTCCAATGTTTTTTCACCTTCCTTGTACTACCATCCCCCTTGATGTGCAGGTTGAGTAATCAATGGGGCGTTCTGGAAGCGTGTTCTTTAACATACTGTCACAATTCGGCAGTCCTCTGCCTAAATAATAAAAAAAGCTCACTGGATTTGTTCAATGTGGTTAGCTAAAATAACTGGGTTAGAGGGGCAGATAAGGTGAGAGATCAGGGGATAAACGATCCACAGCTCACCTAACTCTGAGGGGTGGCAGGGAATGTCCTACTGACAGGATATATGCAGTCCCCGGTTCGTACGGGAACGGTCACTTCATCCTCTGGACCACCTAAAGACCGGGGGGGCAGCGGGAGGGGCGTTAACCAAAGGAATGGGCTGGGATCTCCATTCAGACGTATTGCGCTAAGGCACTGGACTTGTTGGGGAGGAACGGCAGGAGGAATTTTGGTCATGATTACTGTTAATATTTTACCCTTCTCCCAGACTACTAATTTTCGATTAATAAAGAGTTGCGACCAGGTAAACTCAAATAATGTCTCTGCTGCCTCTTTTGTGTGCATGTGAGAAAAGCTACATTGCCTGCTAAATGCAGCTGAATCCAGACATCTAGGAAAGGAAGGCTGTGTCCTATATTTATTTATTATAAAATTTGTATGCCGCCCCCCTCCTGCTAAAAGCATCTCGAGGTGGCTAACAATGTATTAAAACAGATTTAAAAAACAAATACAGTTAAAAACCCCACAATAAAACAAATTACCCCCTACCCCACCCTAACCCAACCCAGCCAGCCCATCTCCCTCGAGAAAGGCACAGCAGAAACAGCCAGGTTTTACATTGTCTACGGAAAGAGGGGAGGTCAGTGGTCAGGCAGACCTCCGGCAGGAGGGAGTTCCACAGCCGAGGTACGGTCACAGAGAACGCCCTCAGCAAGGTCAACACCCAAGAAACCCAGGGGACCTTGAGGAGGGCACCCCTGGCCGACCACAGGGGCCGATCCAGGAACTGGCGGGTGAGGCAGTCCTGCAGAAAGGCTGGGCCCAGGCCATTTAGGGCTTTAAAGGTCAACACCAACACATTGAATTGGGCCCAGAAGACTATCGGCAGCCAGTGCAGAGTGAAGCACCAGTGTAATCTGCTTGTGTCGGCCTGTCCCCGTTACAAGACAAGCTGCCGCGTTCTGCACCAGCTGCAGTCTCCGAACCAGCACCAAGGGTAGCCCTAAATAGTGTGTGTTACAGTAGTCCAGTCTCGAGGTAATAAAAGCATGGACGACCGTGGCCAGATCCGGGTCAAAGACATATGGCCAAAGCCAATGCACCAGATGTAATTGGCGAAATGCTCCCTTCGCCACAGCCGTCACCTGGACATCCAAGCGGAGCTGCGGGTCCAGAAACACCCCCAGAATCCGAACCCAAGATACTAGGGGAGGGCAAACCCCATCAATGATGGGGGCCACACTCCCCCAGCCTTCCCCACAACCATCACCTCCGTCTTGTCGGGATTTAACTTCAGGCGGCTCGCTCTCATCCAATCCCCCACAGCCATCAATCAACGTGTATATTAATTATTATTATTATTAGCAGCAGCAAGCATTTATATAGCGCCAGCAATGTACCTGGCACTTTACGAAGTAATGAAATAGACACAGTCCCTACCCTAGAGCTTACAATCAGAGATTGGGGGGAGGGGGGGGGAAGAGACAAAGGAAGGGGAACAGAGAGAGAAACAAGGAGTGTAACATTCATGAAGATGCGAGGTCCCAGGTGCACGTGCTTGGCTTGGTTACAATCGAGAACCTAGAATTCTAAAGATACTAATGAGGACAACAAAAACAAAGAGGACACAAAGGTATGTCTGTAGATACACATGGAGCAAGGGAGCCGATAAAGAAGCTGTCTATAGGGAGAGGCAGAGGCTGCAGAAACTACTAGAAAGCCTATCTGTGGCAGAGCCAGCCCAAACCTTAAGAAAACTGAGTTGGGAGTGGGGGGTAGGGGGAGAGTTCCTGCCTCACGCGGGGCTGAGAAAAGAGCTCAACCATGAAATACGGAACTGAGAGTGCCAGGGGTTGTACCCTGGCTATGGACTTTGTGTAAGAGACTGTACATATAGTGAAGGATTAATACTTGATTATAATAAAGAACACTGGAGCTTATCCCCATGTGGGTCTGGGTCTTTGGGGACTGGATCCTGCTACAAACGTACACCTTAAGAAACCCACCCAACTACACCTCTGTTCAATATTTCCCCCAAAAAAAATTTATAGTGTCAATTTTATAGGTGATCCTGCCCTCCATCCCCCCAGCAGACCTCTCCCTCCCTCATGAACCTAGGACTTCACCAGCCACTACTGATAACAGTGCTTAGGTACGCTGCTCAACACAATGGATAATGAAGTAAGGGGAACCAGGATCTTGGGGCAGGAGATCGATTATAACGTATGGGAATGAATGTACAAGTTCCCATGTACTGCAATCAACAGGACTCTGGGGGCAATTAACAGGACTCAGGGCTAAAGGAGCATCCCCTAGGTGACCAAGAGAGCCACAGATGGGAGCCTGGGGCCAGTAGAAGTCTAAAAGGAAAGAAAAAGAGAGAGAGTTTGCCCCCAGAGCCCTGTTAATTGCAGTACATGGGAACCCACACACTGCCAGTGTACACAACTGTACAGAATCGGTTTCATATAATGCAATTCTGAGTGAAATGACAGACTTACGGAAGTTTGAAAAAATTGTGTTGAATTACGATAATAAATGAATGCCTAATAATGAAAAAATGTGATAGCTTAGTTAGTAATAAAATTTAATAAGAGTAAGTATGCATGGTAAGGAACTAAGTACATATTTTACATGTTGATGGTAAATTATGAAACATAGAAAATCTTTAAATAATTTCCATGCTTTTTGGCATTTAATTTTTGTTGTAATGTGTGTTAAAAGTTTTTTTAATAGGAATTTTAATAAATTTTCATGGTGTGCAATGATGGCTAAGAGGGAAGTTTTTTGGTTTGGAAATGGTCCTACCTTTAACATTTTTTGAAACCATCGGTTTTTTGTTTGGATAATTTGTATAGCGCCAGCAGTGTGCCTGGCACTGTACAATCAATAGTTATAGACAGATCGCTATCACAGGAGGCTTACAATCTAAGAGACGAAGGGGAGACAAGGGAGAGGTGAACATCAGGAGAGACAAGGATACATTCATGAGGTTGAGAAGTTACAGGTGCACGTGCTTAATTTAGTAACAAAGGAGCTAGGTTCCTACTTCAATTCAGATATAACGCTGCCCTTCATAAAATAAGGGAACTCCCTAAACTGTCCTTACCACCCTTAACTAGCCTCCTAGTGACATGGGTGAACATTAATACGTTTAAGAGGTAAAACTCAATCTAGATTTTTATGTCTGTTTACACCCTATAGTCAGGTAAACAAGGTGCGATTCTGGCTACGTGATCTGACGTGTTTAAGAAATCAGAAGCATGTATCGGTCTCCAGTCAAGTCTCTTGAACAGCCAGATCTCGTCTAGTCTCCTCTGAAGCCTGGCTCAGGCTGCTACAGCTCTATACAGGAGTCTGGTTTGTACCTGGACTAGGCCCTATACTACTGTGTACAGGAAGGATTCCAATCAAGACAACTTGACTACACTGTATGAAGCCTGTCCCCTTGGTGCTGGAATGGAGAAAGGATGAATTTCCACCCCAAACTACCAGACAGAGACTTAATAATAGAAGGCATCTGCTCCCTTGCTCTCACTCCCATAACTGACCAGATTGACTCCTAGTTCCAAGCGACTTAATGGAATATTCCAGTTGCCACATCCAGACCTGGGAACCTTTGTAAGAGCTCTCTCTCTTAAAAATCTATTCTTCAACTCTTCCCTCGTTAAAACATTTAAAAAACAAACCTCCCACAGTAAAACCCAAACCCACAGCTAATAAATGGATTTAGAACTGAATGAATACAGACCTATACAAATCAAGAACCACCTCTCAACAACAGTCTTTTCTTCTTCAGGCCCTTTCGACTAACAGCAGGTAAGGGGGAAATAGGCAGCATAGCACCGAGACTGCTGGGCCTGAGTTGGATGAAAAGGACAGATCTAGCTGGGTGTCATCAGCATATTGATGACACTGTACACCAAACTCCCTAACAACCTCCCCCAAAGGCTGCATATACACATTGAACAAGAGAGGGGACAAGATATAACCCTGCAGCCCTCCACATGTGAGGCCCCGGGGAGAAGATGAAAAATCACCCTGGACCACAC
>QEPC01009281.1:1482980-1505339 GCA_003113815.1 Sphenodon punctatus
TAAGACTTCTACAGATCTATATCAAGTGCCATTTCTACTCAAAACTGCATGAAGCTACTGATGATGCATGGCTTCTTTAAAAAACCCTACAGGAACCTAGTTGAACGTGGACTTGCCTCTCACTACACTTTCTAGGGATGTGCACAGCAATTCTCGCTATTCATTTCATTTTTGTTATTAAAATGTCATTAGTTTTTGTTATATTTTATTAGTTTTTTTGTTTTCACTTTCGTTTTTGATTTCCATTGGTTTCAATGGAAAACACATTTTCAGCTGTAACCTTTTTAATTTTCATTCGATTTTGGTGAAACTTGACAGGATTGTACCTCCAACGGAGGGCATTGTGTGCGCCAAATTTCAGAGAGTTGGAAAAAGAGATCAGATTTTATAAGCAATTGGAATTTATTTTACACAATTCTGTGTATACATTCCAAGCTGTAATGTCTGTCTCCCATCAGATTTAGATGAAGCCTGGCAAGACTATACCCACCCGCCCACCCCCAAGGCTACTACCTCTGCCATATTTCAAAAGGATTGGATAAAGGGTCCCGATGTTAGCCAGTTTACATGACGTTTGGTAGGATTGTATCTCAGACATGTAGGAGCATCTCTGCCAAATATCAGAAAGTTCTGATTAAGGGGTCCCAAAGTTAAAAGCCTGCACAGCATCTGGACAGTATAAGTCTATGCCAGGGATTCTCTTATGTTTGTCACTGTGGTACAAGATGTGTCTGTGATGCCAATTGGCCAGCAGAAATGTCATCCACATATCATTCTGTGCTGTGACCACCACAATCCCTCTCTCTTATTTGTTACTGAGAAACTGGAAGCATCTGCTTTGGAAAAAGCCAATAAGGGATTCTGTTATGTCCTCTGTCACAGTGCTGCAGGATGTGATCATGACGACAACTGGACAGCCTAGATGTGTGAATTATGTCTCCTGATTTGCTGGGATGCTTCCCCCTGTCCTGGTGCCTTAAGTCCCAGTTATGTCCCTTCTATGCCCGACTCAGATGCACCCAGGATTGGTCCTGGAAAGCTGGAAGAATGCAGTAACAGAGGTAATCATCTCTCTGTCTTTGAAGTGTCAAGCCAATTGGCCAGAGGATAGATTTCTCACCTCTGTTGTTTGGCACAGGCTAGTCTGGGTGGGGACTCCAGATGTGTGGGCGTGTCCACCAACTTGCAGAACACACCCCAGGCGGGAGGAGGAGGATGTTGGACAGCACCCCAGGTGCGTGGGGATTTGATTTATGTAGCTAGCTGGACTCTTTCAGTGAGCTCTAGCGCGCGCGCGCACGCACGCACGCACGCACGCACGCACGCACCCTGTTAGAAAAGTATGTGAAAGCGCTCTCACCAAAGCCAGAAGAGCAGGCCCAAAGAACAGCAGCTTATATCTACCCTCTATGCCTGTCTTGAAGTCACCACTGATTGGTCCTCCTAGAAAGGCGGAAGCATGCAGCAACTGGCCAGTGAATGTGTGTCAGTCTGTTGGACTGCTCCCCCTCCCTTCTACAGCGCCCTGCCATGCCTGCCTCTAAATGGCACTGCACCTGCTATTTACCTGAACAATGGAAGTCTTCAAAAGGGAAACTTCAATTGCTTATAAAATTTGGACCCTTTATCAAATCTTTCTACAATTTGGCAGTGATGGTCCTGAAAGTCTGAGATACAATCTTGCCATATTTCATGTAAAATGAATGGAATAAAAAGATGTTACATCCAGAAATCTATTTACAAGTAAATCACTTATACCTTAAGGACCCTTTATCCCATCCGTCTGGAATTTGGCAGTGATAGTAACCTTGGGGAGAGGTATAGTTGTGCCAAGTTTCATCCAAATCAGAAGGACGACAAAGACATTACAGCCAGCAATGTGTATGCAGATTTTTGAAACACAAATGTCAACTGCTTATACAAATCAGATCCCTTGATCCAAGCTTTCTGAAATTTAGCAGACATCATGCCCTTCATTGGAGGGTACAATCTTGCCAAATTTAATCAACATCTGATTTTTAAAATTGCAGTCAATGTGTTTTTTTCCTATTAATTAGTAATAAAATTATTTTCACTTTTTCATTATGTTCTTTCATTTTTCAATAACAAAAACGAAGACATCCTATTTCATTTTCATTATTATAGTAACAAAAACAAAATGCACACTCCTTACACTTTCACTTATAATTCCCTTCTCAGAATACATTGGTTCCTTTTTGTAAAATACCAAGCATATATGTTAATACTAACTGCAAACTGAGGTTACTTACCTTGGTTCTTCGAGATGGGCTCCATCACTCACACTGATGGAAGCTATGCTTGCGCAAGAAGCTTCTCAAAGCAGTTATTCCTTCACGCTCCATGGTTCCTCCTATTGTGGCTTGTGCTCCTGGTGGACTTCTAGTGGCACTATAAAAAGGAGGGAACAGAGTGCAAGTTCTCTGTTCCTTCCAACCCACACACCAGAGCGAGTGTCCTCTTTAAATTAGGCTCGGATGTAGAGGGGAACATAGATGGGTGGTGTGAGCGACTGAACTCATCAAGGTTACAGGTAAGCAACCTTAAGTTGCTTCTTTGAGTGGGACTCTGTTTACTCATACAGATGGGAGAATAAAAAGCAGTTGTTTCAGAAGGGAGAAGGCAAACACCTACTTAAAGATTGAATGAAAAACTGCTGTCCCAAAGCCAGCAACTGATCATGCAGAGAGGTCAAGGGCGTAAAGCTTGGCAAAGGTGCATGTAGGATTGGGTGAGAGAAAATAAGGCGTTCATCTGTGGGAGAATGGTGGGTGGAAATAGCAGCGAGATGGGCTTTCAGTTAAGATGCTCTAAGACCTTGAGATTTTAGGTGATTCAGGTGAGTAGATATTTAATTGTTGTGGTTTGTGGATTCAGGTTAATTGTCGATGTCTAAGTAGTAAACCTTTTCCGTTGTGCTTTATACGTCTTATTGGTAGAGGCCTTTCAAGCAATGTTGAGCATTTTTGTTGGAGCGTTGGAATTCTGCTTAGATTATCTGCAAGTACGTTCGACTAACCAACAGGTTGTGTGTCACTATGGGGTGTATATCGCAGACAATGGACCAGTTCAAAACCTTTTCTACTCATCTCTGCAGGGAAGCAGTACAGGTACCTCCCTGTTAGGGCTGAAACAAGATGCTTTTTTTTCCTTGCAAGAATCTCAAGATTTCATGCCAGGGACCGAGATCAGAACTCCAGTAAGAAATCTCATAAGATCTCTCATATATTATAGATATAGACATAGATATATCTGTTCTGCGCATGCACACCCCTTTTCCAAAATGGAGCTGAAGCATAGCCATTTCAGAAAGCGGTAGCTGGTCTGCACATGTGCAGAACAGCCACTGTGCATGCACAAAAGATCAGCCCTTTTCCAAAATGGCAGTGATGATGCCAGTGCCATTTTGGAAAAGGGGTGTGCATGCACAATGTTTTTGTTGCATTTTTTTTCCGAGAATACTATGAAAGCATTCCTACCACACGTTTGAGGAAGGAGACTACAAATCGCTAGAGAGACAACATTATGATGATGTGGTATGTCAACAAGAGGGCTGAAACTCAATCTAGATTCTTGAGAATCTTGTTGAGAATTGGGTTCTTGGTGAGATTTTCCCAATTGAGAGCAAGTTGAGCTGTTCTCGATGAGCTCATCATCAAGTTTTGGACAAGGGAAGCATGACCTTGGTGGGAGTTTGCTTATTAAGGATTTTGTACATTAGATCTTCCTTGGCGTAAATGGTTTTCAGGTTGAGCACTTTCATCATCTTAGTAACAAGGGACTGAAATTTTCTGTGATCCTCTGAATTATTTATCTGGGCATGATTAGATATACTATCTGATGGAGATGATAGGAAGTTCTGTGAATCTGGCTAAGAGTTGCTGCATGAATTGGGAACAGAAGACAAGGAGTCTTTATTGGATATATCCAGTGTATTAATTTATTGTGGGGTTCTGTCTGTGGATCAACTGAATGATCCTATTCAGTTTGTGATGGCTCAAAAGGGATATCTTGAGAATTAGTGGATGGATGATCTCTTGCAGGATTCAAGATGGTCAGTACAGAGGATTGTGAAGGTGCCCCTAGTATCGCCGGTTCGAAGTGTGTTGAAAGAAGCGAGCGTCAGAGCCAGTGATGGAGTAGTTGTGGTGGGAAAGGAGGGAGTTTGTTGTTTTAATGTTTGTTGCAACAGAATGTGAGTTGCCATAGCTGTTATTGGATAAGCTGCAGCTATCATACCGGGTGGTGCTGGTGGGTTATTTTGGTACAGAATGCCCTTGAGCGTTTGTGCTATCTGGGCTAGAGTATTTTGTGCCTCGATAGCCATAGAGGTTGGAACAAGGGTCCAATGTGTATTCCTAGTAGCAAGGTGATGACCAATATGGGAAGTGTGGGTATTGGTGGTGTCCAGGCAAATACGCTGGTGAATTGTAGCCTGACCTGTGCCCCTATGGGGATGGGACTGGTGGCTATCACGTTGGTTGGAAAGGTTTACCTCGCCAGGTTTGAAGCAGTCCAGATGGATGAGGAAAAAGAGGCGATAAGGGATGTATAGGTTCATCAATATCTAGGAATGACAACTGAGGAGAAAGCCAAGGGGATTCCTCCCAAGAGCCCTTTGGAGTTCCGGATGGAATAGGCGAAATAGATATTTGCAGGTGCAGGGATCCTGGTGCTAAGAGCTGGAGTAGGGATAGAGGACTCTTGAGGTTTGGCTTTTTCTTAGGCCATTTTAAAGCGGCAGCATGCTCCACCAATTTATCTCGCTCCTTTTTCTTTATGTTGTCTGCTTTCTTAAGGGCATGGATTTAGGTTTTTTGTTCTCTCTTCTGAGCAGGAGAAGAAATTACTGACTTGGTTTTTTTGCTTTTCCCAAGTGAGGTCTTGTGCATAGTCGGTGCTGAATCAATGTGGCTAATGAGCAGTACAGGCGCAGATAGTGCCATAAGAGTTAAGCGGCTGTCCAGATTGCAACACTGCTGAAGATGTGAGCAGTACCAAAGATGTCAGTGTCGAAGACAAGGAGGTTGCCGTAAATGGTGATGCCCAGCCCGGTTTCTGCGTCACCAGAGCATGGAATTTGAGAGAGGAGTTAGAGATCTCTCCAGGTGCCACAAGCGCCTTTTTTGTTAACAGGAACTGGAGTCACATCCTGCGGTTTTTTAAAGCTGTGCCCAAAAGGGTGGCACATGCTCGGCAGCCGGTTGCTTGTGTGCCTCCCCTGAGGCAAATTAAGCACTCATCATGTGGGTCAATTAGAGGGATTGACGTGGGGCACACAATACATTTCTTAAAACCTCCTTTCTCCAGTGTAGATGGCATAGTGTGGACCAGTGTGAGGCTCCACGGACCATGAAATAAAAGGTGTTATTCTCCAAGCTTGCTTCTTCGTTGTAATTATGAGGGACGTCTTTTTTTTAAAAAAAATACTGCTAATCACATAAGCGAAAAGAAACTCCTTCAACTGCCAAAAGCTGTGGCGGTTGAAAGGAAATGAGGTAACTTGCGCTCTGCCCCCTTTTTATAGTGCCACCAGAAGTCTGTCAATGGCATGAGCCACACTGGGAGGGCCACAGAGCATGAAGGAATAACTGCTTTGAGAAGCTTCCGGGCTGGTCTGCACAGGCACAGTTTCCATCAATGCAAGTTGACGGAGCTTCACTTGGAGAACAACTAGAATTTCCCTTTTCAAAACAAATCATGGTACAATGCATTTATGAGGATAAGAGGTTTTATATTGTATATACAATTATATATAATATATGAATATATTATATAAAGCATCTATTGCCCACTGACATTTTTATTAAGTACTGACATTTTTATTAAGTACTTTGCTGACAAAACTGCTCGAGTTCACTATGACTTGGATGCTGCCATTTCAACTGCAGAGTCAGAGTTTGAGATTATGGAAGCTCATCTTGTCCTGTTTGTTTGCCCGCATCACCCTAAGCACATTCTCTGTATCAGTGGACAATACAAACTGAAACTGATTCAACCAGTTGTGAATTAGATCCTTGCCAGTCTTGGCTGGTGAAAGCCAACTAAGACACACTATTTCCAATCATTGTATATACCCCACCGCTTTGCTCATTCTACAGTTCTAGCTCCTGTCTTGCCTGGACCCTGTGAGCTCCGAAAGCTTGCATACCTCCACCAGCTGTATTTGGTACAACAAAAAATATCAGTATAATACTTTGTCTCTATTGTCAAAAATGCCGAATAATCTTTAATAAGTACAATCATAGTTTTCTTTGGAGTCTTACAGGATTTTTGTTGTTGCTCATGGTAACTACTTATAAACACTTTTACTAACTCCTTCACTAAATTGCATGTGTGTCTCTCTCTAGCACCAATGTCAATAATGTAAAAATAGGTTTCAATCAGTAGGCATTAGTGAATATTAAAAAAAAAACATTAACATTTCCATCAGCTTGGAGATAGAACATGTTCCTTTCCAGACATAAAGATCCTGGGGTGAGTGAGATCAGAAGGGTAAATATCTGAAGCAGCTGGGAAATGAACCTCTAACAACTTCAGGTGAATCACTGGCTCATCCAGAACAGAAGTTATCCAATTTGTTTAGTGAGATCAGCTCCAGTGAGCCAAATAATATTTTTCTGTTAAACTATAGTTATTGTCTCAAAAATGTCTGGTCTATTTTTTAAAAAATCCTGTTTTATTATCGGTTCCCTTTCATTTTTAAGACCATGCTGCAGACAACATGACCTATACGCAGTCACAAGTATCATGATACACAATATGCACAAGCAGGCTCATAGCTAAGGGGGAGGAAAGGGGGGGCATTGCTTCCTGTAAAAAAAATTACCATACCCCTCTCCCCCATAGCAGGCAGTGTGTGTTCCAGGTTTCCCCGCTCAGTTTTAGTCTGAAGAAACTGCCCCCCATGTATCATGTAGTCTTCTGCCCCTGCTCCATTTTTAGAAGAAATAACCCTGAGAGATGGCAACCCATCTAGAGCCTTCCTAGTACCCATGGCCCTCTCTGTGTTCCTTCCATAAAGAATGAGTTGGTCACAGTTTAGCTACAGAGCCAAGCTCATCAGCTCAAGCCGCAGAGAAGGTTGCAGTAGAGTTGCAATCCTTATTGCTATTGGATTTACTTTGCATATCTTGGTTATCGTCTGGGGGGTCACGGGATTATATTTAAGTTTCAAAGTGCGGTCATGCAAGCAAAATGTTTGGCAATCAACTGCAGACTGTAGGGACTTTAACCTGGATGTCCTCAATTCAATTCCCACTATGTCAGCCAACATGGCACTTGGTACACCTGCATAATAATTAAAGGACAGATGGAAGGAAGAGAAAATGAAAATTAAGAGCATGCTTGTATACGTATCTGCAAATTTGTCTTCTAAAGTCACACTTTAAAAAAAAAAAATCATATTTAAACTTGGGAGATTTATGTATTAAATTCTGTATCATCTCCAAACACTAAACAATAATGTAGACTAATGCATTCTGCAAAATCTCTAAGGAAAACACTTCTTTCGTATTGGCAGGTAGAGTCAACCTATCAATACACGGAAGTCCCAATTTCGTAACACACCATATTCAGTACTGCGCTAAAGCACATACTTAAGTGTTTTCTTCAATCAAGGCCAGAATTTGCACTATTTATAAAAATTATTCTAGAGTTTATGAAATAATAATACAAATGATACCTGCTTTAAAATTTATGCCAAGTATTATAAAACGGCTACCTAGGCCCTAGCTCTTAAAGTTCTAAGAAATCACAGATTAGTACATTTTAACATAGAAAAGCAACATCCATCATTTTGTGTGTTTATCCGTAGAACTAAAGGTGGATTTAAATAATTCCCATAAGTAACGTACTTCAAAACACGCAATGTTTCCCAAACAACTTTGTCCCAGGCTTCCTTCCCACATGAACTCTACCATCATCCTACCTCATTTTCACAGTATAGCTTTTCTCACACTCCAAGACACCAGTTGGACCCCTCTCCTGTGAAAATTCTCTAGATAATTCAAATTTATTTTGTTTAATTTCTATGCCACCCTTTCCACAAGGCTCAGGGTGGCTCACAACACACAAACAAAAAAAACTGTTAAAATGTTAAAAATACATACAACAAAGACACCCTCCCCTCAAACCCCCATCCTCCCCCACAACCCCACTC
This sequence comes from Sphenodon punctatus, assembly GCA_003113815.1. Lineage (NCBI taxonomy): Eukaryota > Metazoa > Chordata > Lepidosauria > Sphenodontia > Sphenodontidae > Sphenodon > Sphenodon punctatus. The sequence goes on from QEPC01009281.1 coordinate 1,491,160, forward strand.
AGAACTCCAATCAAACCCCACCTATCCCTGTCTGCCAAATGCTTTTCCAAATAAAAAGTTTTGCACTGCCTCTGAAAGATAACCAGGCTTGGGCTCAAGTGAACCTCCTAGAGAAGGGAGTTCCACAACATGGGGGCAGCAACTGAGAATGTCCCGGCCCCACAGACAAGAGTAACAGATGGAACACGCAGGAAGGTACCCCTGGCCGACAATAGGGCCCACAAAAGGAACATGGTAGGACAGGCGTTTTTTCCCAATATACGGGACCCAGACCATTTAGGATGAATTAAGTGAATTACACCTAAAATGGAACTTACTGAAGATATAAAAATAAATTAAAAAAACAAAAAACCATACCTAACAATATCCCCTTTACCTTAGCCAGGCTTGAATTTCCAAACTCCTTTTCAAAGCTCCAATATCGAAGCTAGACGAGGAAGTGCTGAATTATCTTTTAAAATTCTACGTTTAGAGAAGGATGTTGCATATTGCCTAGTAGTTAAACAGCTACATGTTAGGATGCAGCCATAGCATTAGCTAAGCTTTGGGGCCTCCATACAAACAGTCCTGGGTTACATTCCTTATCTGTCTTTGTGTAACCTCTTTTTAGCTTACTTAGAAAATAAGGGAGCAGCTCCTAGTTCCTTACCTAGGAGACAAGCATATTGTTCGAAAGGAGGGGAAAAAACAAATGTGTATATGAGGCACAGCCAGAGGAAATGACATTCAAACTCACGTTGCATTGGTGAACATTCTTCAATACTACAGGAGTTTTGCAGTCCGACTAGCGTCCATCCTGAAAACCTCTGTCACTTCTCCCACCTCAGGGGTGTACACCCCAGAGTTTGGGAAACGTAACTCTAAGAAGAGCTGCTGAAGTAACCAGTAATTAAAAATCCTGTGCACACTAGCGTACCTGTCCTCTTTAGACAGAGAAAACTTACTAAAGTTCCACATAGAGCAAGCAAAAGTTAACCTCCCATTACAGCTTCCTTCTAAATGCCACTACATTAATGAAACTCTCCTTAATTCAACGTATGAGTGCTAAATATCAAGATCAACCAGAGATGGAATTTCACAGAGTATCAGGCCAAGTGGTGACCCCTTCCCCCCATCTATTTTTGTTCATATCTGAAACAAAAACAGAGACAGGAGGCTGCTGGTTTTAAGTCAGATGCACTAGCCAGTCAATGCAATAAGGATTGTCAAGTGGAGGTCAGAAGCTTATCCGATGAGAAGGGAGAGCAGTAATTACATTCCACTTGTCCAGACAGGAATTTTGGTTGTCTCTACTGGACATACAATGAAAATATTTTTGTAGTCTGATAGTTATATTTTTGGAGTAAAGCAAACTTGGGAAGGTTTAAACATCTAATATATACTGCACAGCTGCCACCTATTTACTCTCTGTCACCTACTTTGCAGAGAAGACCGCTCTGATTCAGCGTGATTTTGGAGATGGGATTGATGCAGAGGAAGGAGATCTTGGGGTTATGGATGCCCTGACTGGTCCATCTTTGTGGAATCAATTTCAGGAAGTGATGCCAGCTCATGTCATGGGTGTCCTGGGGTCTGGTAGGGCCACCTTTTGCTAATTAGATCCATGCGCGCCCTGGTTGGTGAAAGCCTCCAGGAAGACCTTGGGGCCGGTGCTAGCGGGGGTTATCAACGCCTCACTACGGGAAGGTAGGGTGCCAGACTGTCTCAAGGAGGCGGTGGTGCGGACCCCTGTTAACGAAACCATCTTTGGACGTTGACAAACTGGCCAGTTACCGGCCTGTCTCTAACCTTCCCTTTTTAGGAAAGGTTATTGAACGGGTTGTGGCACAGCAGTTCCAGGGTCACCTGGATGGCATCAGTTTTCTAGACCCCTTGCAATCAGGGCTTCACCCAGGGTATGGCACCGAGACGGCCTTGGTGGATGACCTCCGCCAAGAGATGGATTCAGGGCGTTCAACATTACTTATTCTGTTAGATCTCTCGGCTGCTTTTGATACAGTGGACCACGGGTTATTGATGAGATGATTACAGTCCCTGGGGGGGCAGGGGGGAGGGAATGGTCCTTGGATGGTCCCGCTCGTTCCTCTCAGCAAGGAGCCAGCAGGTGGGGTTGGGGGCTGAAATATCTAGCCCCTGGGACCTCTGTTGCAGCGTACAGCAAGGTTCTATTTTGTCTCCATTATTGTTTAACATCTATATGCAACCCCTGCGGGAGGTTGCGAGACAGTTTGGTGTGCGTTGCCACCAATATGCTGATGACACCCAGCTATACCTCTCGTTTTCAACTGACCCAGGCCCTGCAGTCTCGGTACTTTCCCGGTGCCTGGAGACAGTGGCTGATTGGATGCGGCGGAGCAGACTGAGGCTGGATCCCGATAAGGAGATGATGTTGGTGGGTTGGGTGGTGGGGGTAATGGCTCCCCTCGTTGAGGGGATCCGCCCCCCACTGGCCTCTCGGGTCCGGAGCTTGGGAGTCCTGTTGGACCCCAGCCTTCGGCTGGATTGCCAGGTAGAGGCAGTAGTGAAGGGAGCCTTTCGCCAGTTATATCTTGTGCAGCAGTTCCGGCCATATGTTTTGGACTCCTACCTAGCCACCCTCATCCACGTGTTCATCACCACAAAGCTGGATTACTGCAACGCACACTATGTGGGGCTGCCCCTGGTGACAGTTCAGAAGCTGCAACTGGTGCAGAATGCGGCAGCCCGTCTTTTGACAGGGACAGGCCGTAGGGAGCGCTAAACACCAGTGCTCCGAGCTCTGCACTGGTTGCCTATAGCGTTCCGAGCCCGATTCAAGGTGCTGGTTTTAACCTTTAAAGCCCTACACTGCTTGGGCCCCTCCTATCTGAAAGACCGCCTCACTCCTCTGGTCCTGGGGCAGTGTTTGCGGTCCCCCGGGTTAGCTGGGGGGCTACAATGGAGAGGGTGTTCTCGGTGGCCGCACCACAGCTGTAGAACTCCCTCCCGGAGGAAGCTCAACTGCCTCCGAGTCTGCTGGCCTTCCGCTGGGCCTGTAAGACCTGGCTGTTTGTCCAGGCCTTCAGGGAAGGGAGTGGGTAGTGGTGGGGAGATGGGTAATGAGCGGGGGATTTGGATATGGGTTATTTTAATCTGGGGGTTTTAGGTTATTTTAGTTGTTTTAGTTATGTATTTTTAAAATGTTGTTAGCTGCCCCAAGATGCTTGTAGCAGGAGGGGGCAGCATATAAATTTTAATAAGTAATAAATAAATAATAATAATTTAAATAATTCAATATTTCTAACCAAAGACACTAGAAATAGACTAAATTGATTTTCAGGCTATTTTTAATGGGCAAGCAATTGTTCTCTAATAACATTTGAAAGCTACTTGGAATTTTAGTATATAATGAAAGCGTAGGCTTTGTTTTTCAAGGATTTCATAGCACATTACACAGAAAAGAGAGAACTGGTATATATAGCTGCTGCGTATGTAGTCGGAGTGCTGCTGTGTTGATCTCCATCACTAATCTTGAGAAAGGAAAAACAGGGAACAGCAGCACTTTCTTTCCTCTATCTTCGGTTTTATTTATTAGAATGCAGTCCTGCAACTAGTACTATGCAGGCAGACTTGTGTCTATGTGAAGGTGCATTTGACTTCATTAGGGCCCTGCATGGGTGCAGAAGTCCACCTGTGTATCATACCTCCCAACAGTCCCTGTTCAGTTGGGACAATCTCACTTCGTGTAGTGAATCCTGCTGTCACACCTGCAGGGAATCAAGATCTCACTTTGAGGAGGAAGAGAGAGAGAGAAACACACAGGTATTAAAGTTTCTTTCCTGGTTGCTTCCCAGGAAAAGCACTTGAACAGGAGACATACTAAAAAGAACAACATGGAATGTCAATTGGAAGTAATGGGAATACGCAAACAACAATAGGATCAAATAAGTTGTAAAAGACCTGCACATCAGACAAAGTCACTTACACGCTGTAATTAGTGAACAGGTGATATAGAAGAGAATACAGAGGAGAGCAACAAAAGTAATGAGTTTGAACACAAGGCATTTGAGGGCGTTGAAGGAGTTGAGTATGTTTAGTTTGAAGCAAAGACTATGGTGGAGATGTTAAAGTCTACAAATATTTGAAAGGCTGCCATAAAGAAGATGGTGAACAGTTGTTCTCCCTTGCAATAGAGAGCACTATAATTACTAACTATACATTGCCAGGTACATCGGTGAAGCTATATAAACAACAACAAAAATGGGCACAAGTTGAAGGAAGGCAGCTTTAAATTAAGCCTCAGGGGGAAAAACGCATTGCAAAGACAGTCGGGCAATGGAACATGCTACCCAGAGAAGTTGTGGATTCTCCTTCATTCGAGGTGTTTAAGAGGAGGCTAAAAAATCATATGTCTGCAATAGTTTAAGTAAAGCATATTCCATACCATGAACAGGGCTGGGCCTGACCCTCAGCATCTGTGATTCTAGTGGAGAAATGAAAAGAAAGAAGAAACAAACATAAATGGCAATGAGAAGTGAAGAAATGCAGAGAAAGGATCAAGGGAAATATGCAGAATGATATGGAGAAGATCGGATGGAATGATGAACAAGGAACCGGATGGAATGATGAAAGGATAGTGAGGAGCTAGAGAATGACAAACAGGGAGCAAGTGGGAATGGGTTAAACGAGAAGGGATGAGGTGAAAACAGAAAGCAGTTTTTGGCTAAACATTAGGAAGAACTTCCTAACGGTAAGAGTTGTTTGACAGTGGAACAGACTGCCTGGGTCGGCGGTGGGCTCTCCTTCGGTGGAGGTTTCCAAACAGAGGCTGGACAGCCATCTGTCAGGGATGCTGGCTGTAGATTTCCTGCACTGAGCAGGCAACCGGACTAGATGACCTCTGAGGTACCTTCCAGCTCTAAGATTCTATGAAATGACTAAGCAGGGGCCATGGAAATATTAGGAACTACAAGTGGAGAAGGGGAATAAGGGGACAATGGGGAGCAAGTAAAATGACATGGAAGTGCATGGAATGATAGTGAAGGGGCAAAGAGGACCAGGTACAATGACAATGGACTAGATAGAGAGTGATAAGTAGAGCGGATGTGAGACATTTTATGATATCAAGAAATGGGATTGATTTTCCTACTGTTCCTTGACACCGATGCAATTTCTTGATACTCAAATACTGCAAAGTACCTGTTTACTAGTTACCACATACCAAGGGTACCGTTTTACTTCTGGGTTTTTGTCTTTTAGTTGTTTATCACATTCCTTCCCTAAGAAAATGAGCATGCTTGCCATCCAGCCATCTGCAATCCCCAAACATGCTTTCTATTGCCACACAGCCATCTGCCATCCCTAAATGCAGGCTGCCCTGCCCAGAGAAATATAGCAAGAGATCCAGGGGAAAGAAAAAGAGAACCCCAAAGCAGGGTGCAGTCACAGCATAGCACTGCTTAGGCCAGGATGGGTGAGGATTGTGAATCAGACAGCCCCAATGCATGCCACGTCACCCAGGCATGTGAATCCTCAATCGCTGGCTGCCCCTGCTAGAGAGAAACACAGGAAGAGAATGGATCCATGAAGGAGGATTGTAAATCAGACAGTCCAGTCCATGTCAGATGCCACTCATCTGCAATTCCCAGACATGCTGCCCAATAGAGAAAAAGACCATGCCCATGATGAGATTAGCAAAATGTGAGAATTTGAGAAACACAGAAATACTAGGTAGAAGTTCCATGTTATATACCACAAAGATAGAAGACTTGCGTGTGCCATGCATGTACTTACCCCTAGCAGCCACTGCAAGGTCACCAGCAAAAGGGGGGTGGGGGTGGCATTGCAATGGCTTTTATTGGCCCCTGGAAACCAAATCAAGAATTATCCGATGCCTGGCAATTCAGAATTGTCCCCTGGCAAACAGAATTGGTTGCCATGCCAATCAGAATTGTCCCCTCCACATTGTTGACCAAAAAAGGAAGAATGGAATGCAGTGACAATTGACATCAATACCTACCTGGTGGTGCTGGGGCCCTGGCCCTGGGGGCAGCAGTGGGTCCAGCAGCAGCGGCACTCCAGAGCGCTTTTGACCCGGAAGGCCTAGTAGCGGCCTGAAGCGCTCCGGAACACCGCTGCTGCAGGCACCGGACCTGGAGCCCTGGCACCACCACGTAGGACGATCCCTGGGGTGTGGGGGGGTTAAATTAAATTCCCAGACTCGGCGGGGGGAGGGAGAGATGCTCCCCGGCGCCCCTTCCACCCGCACAGCCTGGAGGTGGGGGGGGAGGGAAAACTCCCCACCCACCCACCCGAATGGTTTCGGGTTCGGCCGAACCCCAAATGGGTCGTACCCTGAACCCCCGGGGGTTCGCACATCCCTAATTTGCAGCACCATCTAAAACTTGGTCATACTCTTTAGGCTCAAAAAATAGTTATAATAATAGTAATTTCATAATCATAATCATTAATGACATTGTTCATAGCATGCGTGGAACAGTTTATTTTCATTTTTTTTTTTTTCAAGTTTCCTTGCCAGGCCTTGGGAGGGCAGGGGGAGGGAGGGACGAGACAGGGGGGAAACTTTTTTTTCTGAAAGCTTCCAAGTGTTGATTTTTCTCTTTTTCTTGTACTCAACATCACAATTTGTACTTATTTCTCCTTGCTTGCATTTCTCCCTCTCTCTGTTAATCCTTACTGTCATTCTGTGGCCAGCCATATTGCACCCGAGAAGTATTTGACTTTGTTAAGAGATGTAACTTCATTCGTTTCCCACAGGCCATTAAAGCATATTGTAATTTGCACATAGCCATCATTTCCAACCAGCAATTCCATTATTTTCACTTGCATTTTCAAGGGGGGAGCTTGTGCATCAGAGAATGATTTGGAATCAAATGTTTCATGCAGGGGAAGAAGTTGTTTTTGCATTGGAAACTAGTTCTGAATTGATTGCTCCACATAGGGGAGTATTTGTGAACTAGCGGAATACATAAATTGAATATGAGGGTGTGGCTTCCATGGGCATGGCTTCCATCTCCCTTTACACATTTGAAAAACTGTGAAGTATGCTATGCATCAGCAGTGACAAACAGAGACTTCAAGAGCTTGCAGGTGTCAAAAAAATAATAATAAAAATCCACTGAATACAGCCCATGGTAAGCCAGTGAAGGAGCAGCAGAAGTTACTTGATAAAGGTAGTTTGGACATCACAATAATGCACTTTGTAATCTGCAGTCACCTTTATTCCTTGTTCCCACCTTCACTCCTCCACCCACACTGAGGTCTGAAATCACCTCAAGACTGTGCACAATTTGCAGTAACTGTACACAAAGATAAATAAAAAATAGCGGTGTTCAGCATAATGGAACCTGGTCTCACATGGTGCCTCCACATGCTACTATATCCGGGTGGGGAACCTCAGGTCCAGGGGCCAAATACAGCCTGCAGCTAGTTTTTAATATGGCCCCTCTTCAGTTCCTGGATCTTCCCCACGAAACCAGTTCCTACCCTGAAGCACTAAAGACCACATTCAAGGTAAGGAAGCAGAGAGGAGGGCATGCACACAAGAACAGGGGAGAGGTCAACCATCTGGGTCCTCCTCTTCCCAAGTGCACCCCTGGATTCCTTGCAGTCTGCCTTTCGTCCAGGCTATGGCACAGAGACTACGCCTATGGCCTTGATCGACGATCTTCGTCATGAGTTAGATCAGGGTTGTTCGACTCTTTTGGTCTTGTTAGATCTGTCCGCTGCTTTTGATACCGTTGACGATGAGATGTTGGTGACACGCTTACGGGACCATGCTGGGGTGGGAGGAATTGTTCTTGAATGGTTCCGCTCTTTCCTGACCAGGAGAACTCAGCGTGTGGCGCTGGGGGAACATTCTTTGTTCCTCGGGGATCTCACGTGTGGTGTTCTGCAAGGATCCATTCTGTCCCCTCTCCTGTTCCATATATATATGCAGCCTTTGGGTGAGGTCATGAGGGGTTTGATGTTCGGGGTCATCAATATGCTGATGACACCCAACTTCACCTCTCGTTTTCAGCTGACCCAGGTCAGGCAGTCTCATTGCTTACCTGTTTGGCAGCTGTGGCGGATTGGATGTGGATGAGTCACTTGAAGCTGAATTCCAACAAGACAGAGGTGATGCTGGTGGAGAGGGCCAGGGGGTTGAAGGTCCCCATAATTGATGGGGTACACCCCTCCCTGGTTCCGTGCTCCTCGACTCACAGCTCCTCCTGGATGTCCAGGTGGCGGCTGTGGCAAAGAGTGCCTTTTGCCAGTTACAGCTGGTACGTCGGCTTCAGTCGTATATTTCGGACTCCAACCTTGCCACCATCATCCATGCCTTCATCACCTCAAGACTAGACTACTGTAACACACTATGTAGGGCTACTCTACATAGGTGACAGTTCAGAGACTGCAGCTGGTCCACCTCCTTACAGGGACGGGTCACTGTGATTCTGAGCATATAACACCTGTGTTTCACTCACTGCCTATAGTCTTCCAGGTCCGATTCAAAGCATTGGTTCTTGCATATAAAGCCCTAAACCGCCTGGATCTGACCTATCTCTGGGATTGCCTCACCCCTCGGGTTCTGGATCGGCCCCTGCAATCAGCCAGGGGTGCCCTACTTGAAGTCCCCTGTGTGTATCGGGGGGGCGATGTTGGAGAGGGCATTGTCTGTGGTAGCATCGCAGCTGTGGAACTCCCTTCCGGTAGGGGTCCGCTTGTCCCCGGATCTTCCCTCCTTCAGATGTCAGCATAAGACCTGGCTGTTTTGCCAGGCTTTCAGAGGTGGGGGAGTTGATGGGTAGTGGGTGGGTGTGGTTCGGGATGTAGTTTTGATTTCTGGGACTTTATTGGATGGTGATATTTTATGTTTTGTAAGCCACCCTGAGCTGCCAAAGGCAGGTGGAGGTGGAGTAGAAGTAATTGTATAAATATAGTAAATTAAGCACACTTGCAACCAACTTCTATGCAGCCCTCAGAGCTTGTACTAATTTTGAAGCAGCCTCAGAGAATAAAGGTTTCCCACCCCTGTACTATATTATAAACACCAAAAAATCGGTTATGAATCAAAATATGGTAATGAAATTCTATATACTTTCTTAAACTTTTTAAGTGGAGGAATTTGTTGTTTGTTTTGCCTTTTTTTAAAAAACAAATTATTTTTTCAACTTCCCTGAGATTTTGAATCAAAAAATGTCTACACTCAGCCAATTCATAACTACAAGTAAAAATTCAATAGAATCTATTGACAAAAGCAAACGTGAATAGTCTTAAATCTGGTATCACAGGCAACTTCACTGAAACGCAAGTAAAACCTTCTAAACAGTGAAAGATAATATATTTTAAAGCATTTTTAAGTCTGTTGGGTTTGCACAACCTGCTGAGTGGTGAGAGACAAGAAAATCAGCTATTCAGAAATCAGAGAAGGAACATTTATTTAGCAAGACAAAACAGAGGGAGGGAACAGAATAAAAAGTGTGTTAAGTGCAAGGCAATTGAGAAACTTGCAGAGATGAAAGCCAGCCATGGGTTTCAGATTAGTTTTCAATTAAAAAGTAAAGTGTGTGCAAAATAGCAGCAGGCTGCTTATCTGGCTGGAAGTTATTTTAAATACTTCACAGGAGCTAGAGAGAGAAATAGAATTGATTTCTTCATAAGCTTCCAGTGGGACATGGTCAGGGTAATTTCTACATCTAACACAATATCCAGGGTATAAATGCTAACACTAAGCCTCAGTTAATGACCTTGAAAGGGATATGAAGCAAATAATTTTATTTTTTTAAAATTGTATGTAGAAAAGGGAACTGGGGCTCTTACCTGTGAGTCCCTGTTCTGCTCGGGCTAGGCCAGTCCAGCTCCTGGGTGACACTGCGCTTGACCAGCAGGAGGCAGGAATCAAAGAAACTGACTGCGCATGCACGGGGTCAGCCCTTTGCGCAACTCAGTTGTAGTACAGCCAACGAACTGCAATGCACTCAAGACATGGTTAATGCACTCCAAGAATCTGCTGCACTGTATGTAGACCCTCCCCGCCCCCCGCTGTCGGGAGGGCCGCTGGACTGGCCTAGCCCAAGCAGAACAGGGACTCACAGGTAAGAACCCCAGTTCCCTTTTCTGCTCTGGGCTGCGGCCAGTCCAGCTCCTGGGATGTACCCAAGCGGTACCCTGAAGTAGGGAGGGAGACAGCGGCACTATGGCAGAACAGCCTGCAGGACCCATCTGCCAAACGAGGCATCTGCTGACTGGAAAGAGTTCAGTTTGTAGTGCCTTGTGAAGGTGTGCAGGGAGGCCCACGTGGCCGCCCTGCACACCTCCTCGTAGGAAGCTCTGGCCGCGAAGGCGGTCGACGTGGCAGCTCCCCAGGTGGAGTATGGCCAGATTGTTTGGGGAGGAACTTTCCCTTTTGCCTTATAGGCCTCTGTAATGCAGACCACCACCCACCTGGAAATGATGGCTTTTGAAGCCTTAGAACTCTTCATCCCCAGCCGTATATTGACGAATAGGGCCGATGATTAATGGAATGTGGCCGTGCGCTTTAAGTAAATGCGCTGGGCCCCCCTGACATCCAGCGAATGCCATTCCCTTTCCCTGGAATGCATGGGATGTGGGCAGAAGGAGGGGAGGATAATCTCCTGACTTCTGTGGAACACGGAGTTGACCTTTGGTAAGAAGGTCTGGTCCAACCTCAGCACCACTGAGTCCCGATGGAACTGGCAAAACCCGGCATCTATGGATAGGGCCCCCAGTTCTGACATCCGTCGAGCGGAAGTAATGGCGACCAGGAAGGCAACCTTAATGGGCATGAAGAATAGCGATACCCTCTTGAGGGGTTCGAATGGGTGGGACTGGAGGGCCCCAAGGACCAGGTTAAGGCTCCAGGAGGGGAACCTGTGGATCACTGGAGAGGAGATAGCCCTGGCTCCCCTAATGAACCTCCGAATAAGGGGATGACCTGCTACCTTGATCCCCTTGGCTGGGAGGAACATGGAGTCGAGGGCGGAGACCTGCCTGGAAAGGGTATTGGGCTTAAGACCGCGGTTTAGTCCCTCCTGCAGGAACTCAAGAATTTGGGGAATTTGAACCTGTTCTGGGTTGAGGGACTTCCTCTGGCACCATCCCCTGAAGGCCCTACACGTGGATTGATAGATCCGGTGTGTGGAAGGCCTTCTGGATGCTAGGAGAGTGCTCATCAGCGCCTCCGAGAAACCCTGTTCCCTTAGAGCTGCGCGTTCAATGTCCATGCAGCTAGCTTCAGGTGGGCCAAACCCTCAAATTGGAAGGGACCCTGTGTCAGAAGGTTTGGGGGTTGTGGAAGGAACAGGGGTGACGATACTGCTAGGTCCACTATGTCCGAGAACCACGGTCTTCTCGGCCAGAATGGAGCCACCAGGATGAGTACTGCTCTCTCTGTCTTTGCTTTTGCCAACGTCCGCCCTATCAGAGGGAATGGGGGGGGGAAGGCATATAGGAGCATTCGGGGCCAGGGGGAGTTGAGGGCGTCTACCCCCTCCGCTCTCGTTCGGGAGAAAAACAGGGGGACCTTTGCGTTTTCTGGTGATGCGAACAGATCTCATTGACGGGATCCCAGTCTTGAGCATATCAGGTTGAAGGCCTGTGGGCATAGAAACCACTCCCCCGGGTCCAGGCATGATCTGCTGAGCCAGTCTGCCTCCGTGTTGTCTTCTACCCTGATGTGTAGAGCCCTGAGCGATAGTAGATGGAGCTCCGCCCAAGCAAGGAGAGTGCATGCCTCCGCGTGCAGTGTCCTGCTCCTCGATCAACCCTGGTTGTTCGGGTATGCCTTTGCTGTCGTGTTGTCCGTGAACACTAGGACGTGTGAGTTTTGCACATGTGGGAAACTTAGTAGGGCAAGTCTGATGGTCCTGAGCTCGAGAAGGTTGATGCTGCTGGCTGCTTCCGTCGCTAACCATCTCCCCTGGGCCCTCAAGGCTTGGGAGTGGGTTCCCCACCCGGACAGGCTTGCATTCGTTGTGATTATGACCCTTGCAGGCTCAGATAGGGGTGAGCCCAGTTGGAATGGCTTGTCTGTGAGCCACCAGCGCATGTTCCTCACTAGAGTGCGTGGTATCCGTATCCAGGGGTTGCTGCCTGCGATGAGGTGTGTCTGCCATGGTCTGAGAAGGCGTTGGAGTGGACGCAGGTGGAAGCGAGCCCAAGCTACCTGGTGGATGCAGGACATGAGCAGGCCCAGGAGGGCTACCAGGGACTTTAGTCGGAGACTTGTGTTGGTGGTGAGAGAGAGAACTCCCTTTCTGATCCTCTCTTGCGTTGTTGGGTGATGAAGATCCTGTCTCTGTGTCCAGAATCACACCTAGGTGTTCTAGCCTCTGCGATGGAATCAGGTGGCTCTTCTGATTGTTGATCAGGAAACCGTGGTTGGTCAGGTGCCCGATCGTCGTCTGGACATCCCTCACTGCTTTTTCCCTGGAGGAGGAGCGGATTAGAAGGTCGTCCAGGTATGGGTGCACGTGGACCCCTTGTAGATGGAGATTCACTATCAATGGCACCAGGACCTTCGTGAAGGTGCGTGGGGCTGAGGCCAGTCCAAACGGGAGGGCGGTGTATTGCCAGTGCCCGCCATGGTAGGCGAATCTGAGCCACTGCCGGTGGCTGGGGACAATTGGAACGTGAAGGTAGGCCTCTCTTAGGTCGAGGGAGGCCATCCAGTCACCCTTCGTGATTGCTTGGCAAATTGTCCTCAGGGTCTCCTTGCAGAACCGCCGCTTTTTTACGCGTCTGTTTAGGCGTTTGAGGTCGAGGACCGCTCTCCATTCGCCCAACTTCTTTGGTACGAGGAATAGTATGGAGTAGAGCCCTTGACCCTGTTGATCCAGCGGCACTGTTCTATGGCTCCGATGGCGTGCAACCGGTGACTCTCTTGGAGCATGGCCTGGTGTTTTTGTGGTCTGAACGAGATTGGCTAGGAAAGGAACTTGCTTGGGGGAGGGGAGGAGAGCTCTATTGAGTAGCCGTGAGCTATGCACTCCCTTACTCATGCATCAGAGACTGAAACTTCCCAGACTGGAGAGAAATCCAGGAGTCTGCCTTCGATGCGCATGGGATGGTCATTTCTTGTTTTCTCTGGCTGGAGCCGCCTTGCTGTCTGTTGAGAGGGGGAGGCTGGTACCTCCTCTTTCCTTGCCAGCCAGGCTTATCCTTGGGTTGTTGTCTGTGGAATGAGCCTTTTGCATTTCCTCTTCTGAGCCCCGCCGAGTCTCCTGTGAAGCGCGCTTGACGAAAGGAGGGCTTCCTGTTGCCCACCTGCAGGGGAGTAGTATGCTTCTCCTTGCTGGTATGGTCCTCCAATACCTTCTCTAGGTACGCGCCAAAAAGCTTTTGGCCGCTGTAAGGGCTGTCCATGAGGAGATTCTTCGCTGTGTGGTTCCCACCCCATGATCGAAGCCAGAGACGTCTGCGAGCTGCTACTCCTGAGGCTGCTGCTCTGGCGGAAGCTTTTAGTGCGTCTGTGGATGCGTCAGCTATGTAAGCAATTCCTAACATTACGCGTGAAGTGAGGGCTGTTGCCTTCTTCTCAGAGATGTCCTCATTCTGTACTTCCTGGAACCAGGAGATGAGGGCTCTCGCGACATACGAGGTTGCTGTGTTCATCCTCATTGTCGCTTCGAATCCCCTGCGCAGAGCCCCTTCGATGGCCTTATCCATGGAGTCCTTGGGATAAAGGTCTCCCTCGGTCGGGAAGAGGGTTTGGCGAGCTAGGGAAGCCGCTTCTGCAGCCACCTTGGGTTGGTGGAGAAGTGCTCCCCTAAGCTGGGAGAAATCGTATAGCTGCTGTTGCTGCTTGGGAAGCCTGTATGAGCGGGTGGGCTTTTTCCACTCATTCAATACTAGCTTCTCGAAGGCCTTGTCGAGGGGTAGGCCCTTATCAGGTTTGTGAATCCTGGGGATATGGGCCCTGGCCTCTTGCTCGTCTTCTGACTCTGAGGGCTGGTCCTTTGTGGCCCTCTCCTTCAGTTGGAGCGTGCGAGCCACCTGCTTCTTGAGATCCTCCCAGTACTGGACTGGGAATTCCCTCCCGTGGTCGGGGGCTACGGGCAGTGTGTTGTGGCTCTGTGCCTGGGACTCCTCCCCTTCCGAGTCCCCCAACTCTCCTTCCTCCTCTGAGGGGGAGATGTCGCTGTCCCCTTCCTGAGATCCCCTGGGGCTGAGGGAGCGAGATTGTGGCGTGGGGAGGG
>QEPC01009281.1:1511718-1529067 GCA_003113815.1 Sphenodon punctatus
TCCCAGCTGGGGTGGTGGGACGATCTGGGGAGCCGCGTAGTGGCCCAACCCGCCGGCGGGAGAAAGCATAGGCGGCGGCTGCAGCGGTTGGCTAGCGGAGGCAGCGGTGGCTCTGGGCAGTTTGCGCAGGGCGGCTCGCCACGAAGGTACCTGAAAGCGGCTGGCTGCGGCGGCGGGGCTGACTGGCCGGGGTCTGGTCGGCGGCTGTGGCAGCGGCATGGCCAATTGCCGAGCTGGATCCTCGTGGTCAAGATGGCAGCTGATTTCCCGATTCGCGGAACCCGCTCCTCTGCAAGCCGCCGGAAGAAAAGCCCAAAGCCGCTGGAGCCTTGGGTCCTGGGAAGAACGCAGGACCCGCGGTTCAAAGGAGGGGAGAGATATCCCACGCGGACAGGGAGGCCTGGCCAGAGCTCAGGATCCTGCCCCGGGTTCAGCCACTCCAGTGTCTCTTGCCTGGGGGCTGAACTCCTTTGCCCCCTTTTTCTCTTTTCTTTGTCTTCTTTACTTTTTCTTTTTCTTTCTTTTTATGAGGCCCCGCTCTCCTGAGCAGGGTGAAACTGCTCCTGCCGGCTTGGAGGCAGGAAGGAAACTGAGTTGCGCAAAGGAGTGACCCTGCGCATGCGCAGTCAGTTTCTTCGATTCCTGCCTCCTGCTGGTCAAGCCCAGTGTCACCCAGGAGCTGGACTGGCCGCAGCCCAGAGCAGAAAATGATTATACCTTTTTTTGCTATATATATTAAATCTAGTTACTCTTCTTCCTCCATTTTTAATATAGCAAGTGGAATTTTTTTCAATAAAAATTAACAAAACCCACGGTGTAAGTATTGGAGAGAAAACATTAGGGAGTGAACAAAAAAAAGCCTACCTTGACTTCATATGTTACCCTGTTTATCTTAGTCATAACAGTGAATCATTTTTTTGTTTATGTACGGATCTCTTTTGTGGTTTGAGTCTGTCAACTGGAGTACAGTTTCTTCCCACAGCAGTTACTGTAAATAGACTTCTGAAGGGCTGGTCCAGATAAACAGCTAGTCATCCTCTGAACTACCATGAAAGAGACTTCAGTGTGGCCATGACTGTGAAAAATCAAGCCTTTGGGCAATAAATGGTAATGCTGCTGTGGAAGCACATTTTATTTGACAAGCATTTTCCAATAGCAGGAAAATAATATATTGTAGTCAGTTCAAGAGAATGGATAAAATGGGCAATAGCCTCATAAAAAGTTAAGTATCACATGGGTGGGAACGGGAAGGGAAAAGTCTGATCTTTCAGATTAGAACACTAACGGCCTTTTTAGATGGGAACGCTTTTTCCCATCTTTTAAAACGGAGGCTCGGGGAAACCAGAAGGGGGTGTGGGGTTTAGACACTCCTACGTGAACTGGAAGTCACCCGAACAGCATTAGAAACAGTGTTACCCAGCAACTTCCAGGTGTTTTGAGATGCGGACCTTAAGACCTCAGCTATCAGGGTCTTAACTAGGCCATGTCTCAAAAGACTCTGGAGTTGTCAGGTGCCTCTGTTTCCAATGGTGCCCGGGCAGCTTCCAGTTCACAGATGAGTGTCTAACACACATCCCATGGCGTTTCCCCAAGTCGCAGTTTTAAAAGACGGGAGAAAGCGCAACCATCTAAAAAGGCCCCAAGACCCCAGATTCAGCTAAACATACTGCCAGCATGCAGGTGGCAGTGCAGATCAAGTGCCAGCACCCGGCCCCACATGTACCAATGGAGCTGCCAAGTTAGGGAGGAACGTTGGTGGTCGTTGATCAGCACTAGCAAGGGAAAACCTCCCTCTCCTTACCACCACTGGCCACGTCCTCTCCACCAGGTAATACAGGGTTTGGAGTGCAACACCCACCCATCCAGAGCCAACCACAGGGATGCCAAGGCAAACCAAGTTGCCACAATGCCTCTCTGATGGAGATGACACCCCCGTGGGTCTGGTTCCCCAATGTCACCTTGGTCACCTGCACAGTCCCTGAGACCGGTCAGAGGAGATGCATAAGCTGCACAACAGGTGGCTGGTGTCCGTGATTCTGGTGGGGCTAAGGATCTTGTTCGGGAAATGACATAATTCAAGTCCCTTAACCACTCTCACACATGCCCCAACCCCTCATTACACTCAGACTATTCTCCCATCTGGGGAGAAGATACAGCAAAAACAAAAGAAAAACGAAAGAACAACTGTAGCCCAAATCAGATACAAAACAAAAAAACAATTGGCTACCACAAAACTATTTACTTCAAAATCTATAGACCAGATACAAAATCATCAATAAAAACCATGGAAAAATACAAGAATAAAAGATAGGTAATCTATATAGTACAATATACTCATAAAATGGACAAACCAAAAATCAATGAGGACATAAAATACAAACAATATCAATACATTAATAAAACATATACATAAATGCTACACGTTTCGGGTGAAACAACCCTTCTTCAGGGGTATATATAAACGTAAGATCTGAAAAAAGAATGAAACAAAATATGAAGATGGATTTACGCAAAATAACAGAAAGAGCTTTTGTTGTGCAAGAACAAGCAGCCTACCTTTGCTAATATCTAATGTCAAAAACATGAATAATGAATCCTCAAACCAAAAAAAGCTGTAGAATCTTCCACTATGATGAAAACAACAAAAATGACACTATAAAAACAAATATAGTACTGTGAAAAATGAATAAAGGGCAATAATAACTCAACATTAAGAGGACTTAACTTACGTTTACTACTATCCAATTTCAAAGAACATAAATTCATAAGTCAGCAAACCATAAGACTGTTAACTCTTCCAACCTGTTTTGAGAAGTATTCAGGGTATCTAAATCTGGAATCAACCAAAAAGAATCTTACTCCAAAATTCATGTAATGTAAACACCAAGCCAACAGAATCTATTTTCACAAAATGAGCTATTACATAACCAGCTTACTAGCTAAGACTATCTATGCATACACTCACAGGCAACTGCTAAACAAAAAACTGAACCTGCCCCTCTGCTATGTAGAAAAACTCTGTCTCTGATCACTTTGTCAGTCAATACCGAACTGCAAAATACACCCATCAAGCAGGAAGCCATGCTTGTCTCAGACTCGGAACCAGCAAAATATACTGACAATAACTCAACTATTACACAACCAACTGTTGGCTAAAACTCTCTATACACACACTAACTAGCAACTCCTGAGTAAAAAAGACTCGACTCCTTTCTACTGTGGAGAAAAACTTGCCATTGCGTTTGCATGGGCGTCCCCCTCCCTCCCCCCGCACACATGTGCAAGGGGGGGGGGCATGCCCATGCGACAAGGGCAAGTCTCTGCAGTTTGACATTGACTGGCAAAGTGACCAGAGTCCATCTGACAAATAGAAAGGCCCCGTCTTATATCTAACACAGTTGTGTCTGACCAGCACTAAAAAGAAGGGGTCTCAATATCCATACAAGTCACCAGAAATGTCAGCCTCTCTTAATATCCATCACACATTTACTGTGCAATGTCACTATCCCACTGCAGAACCTGGTGGGGGCGCACGGGACTGCTCAAGTGGTTCTGCTCCTTTCTGTCAGCGAGGTCCCAGAAGGTGTTGATGGGTGATTGCTCGTCATCCTCTCAGGACCTCCCCTGTGGGATCCCGCAGGGTTCTATTCTGTGCCCTCTCTTCTTCAACGTGGTATAAGGCCACTGGGTGAGATTTACTGGAGGTTTGGGGTGTAGTGCCATCAGTATGTGGATGACACTCAGCTCTACTTCTTTTTTTCATCCAACCCAGACCCTGAAGTTTCAGTGCTTATCCGATGCCTGGCTGCTGTCAGGGACTGGATGAGGATGAGTCAATTGAAGCTGAATGTAGACAAGACCAAGGTGATGATGGTTGGCCAGCCATGTGATCTGGAGGGGATTGGGACTCTTGTCATTGATGGGATCCAGCCCCCTCTAGTCAGTCAGGTTCAAAGCTTTGGAAACCTTCTGGACCCCTTGCTGCACTTGGCTTGTCAGGTTGCAACAGTGGCCAGGGGTGCTTTTCACCAGGAGGCTGCAGTTTTTTCTTTCTAACTCAGATCTGGCCACCATCATCCATGCTTTCATCACCTTGAGGCTAGACTACAGTAAAGGAGTCTTTACTGCTTCCCTTGGTGGCTGCCCTTGGTGACTGTTCGGAAGCTGTAGCTGGTGCATTCCTGCTAACCTGTATGGTCAACATCTGTTAGGCTTTATTTACACTTGGATCTCAGACTGCCATATTCTAGGTGAGGAACAGGTGGGATTCGGATTTGGATTCTCTTGCACTGACCAGTGTTTTATGCTGTACCACCTAGCTTCTTCCTTTTTAAGGAAGAAACAAAGGCTGTTCAGTGTCTTTATGGACCTGAAGGGTGCCTTCGATACAATAGTCAGGAATATTTTCTGTGTCAAGTCAGCCTCACTGGGAATGGATCCAGCCTTAATCCAGCTACTTAGGACTTCCCATGAGAACAACTCAGCAAAGGTCCGTTGCGATCTATCAAGAGAGACAACCAGAGCTCCTTTCCAGTTAAGCAAGCGGTGAGACAGGGATGTATTCTGGTTCCCATCCTTTTTAATCTGTTCGTCAACAACCTACAGTTTTCCTTGCAGAAGGACAATTTGCAATCTACCTAGATTACCTGATGGGGAGATTGCTGTACACTGGTGATTCAGTATTGCTATCTTCAACAAAAATCAGACTCCAGCGTCCAATCAACAGTTTTAAGGAATGTTGTGTGAATAACAATCTCATAATTAATATAGCTAAATCTAAAGTACTGGCATTTGGATCTGGAGAGTAATTTAGTTGGTACGTTGACTCACATCACTTAGAAACGGTCAAATTCTTTACATATTTCGGACTCACTTTTTCCTCCTCCCTGTCTTGGGCAGAGCACTCTCGTAGACCAGCTAGGAAAGCATCTCAAGCGGTTTGGGGTATTCTAGCCTTCTACAACAGATTTAAGAAAGCTGGATGGAGGCCCTGATGATGGGTAGAGCCAAACTAAATTCCACTCTTTTGTATGGGGCAGAGATCTGGGGGTTTGACCCCAGTGCTTGCGAAATCGTGGAGAAGGCACAAGCAAGCTTCCTTAGGAATTGCTCTTGGTTCCTCCAATGACCCCTAGGGCCCTGGTTCAGGTGGAGAAGGATCAGTGAGTTTAGCCAGCCTACACAGACTTCGTCCGATCTTGTACTGACTAGAGGCAAGAGCCTATCTCCCAGGGCATTTTCCAGAACATGGGCAGTTGGAATTAGAGGAGCTAGATATCTACTCTCAGACATGGCTTAATGACAAGATTACCCTTGGCAAATGAGAGGCAATTTATAAAATACCGTTGTTTAGCTATTACTATGCAGGATGACCTCGTAGCAGTTAAATCTATAAAATCTGCTCCCTTGTACCAACTTATCCACCTTGATTTTGCCCCTGCTAGATATCTCTCAGTAGTACCCTCTGCTAATCATCGTGAGTCACTAAACTTTGTTTCAACCAGATCAATTCAATGGAACTGAGAGGTAGATGGGGGAAGGTACCTTTCAATCAGAGATGATGCCCTTGTGATAGTAGAACAGTTGAAGATTAGTCACCTAATGTGGAACTGCCCCTTTTATCAGGTACTTAGACTTAGATTTGTATCTCCTATTCTTGAGTCTAATCCACATATAGCCTAGTCTTTCTCCTCATTGGAGAAGACAATATGGATACTACAGCAGACCTCCCTTCCTGCAGTGTATGTGTTGGCAAGATACGTTGTTGGAGCCAGGAAGATAAGGAAAGAGTTGTTTACTTGAGAAGGGCAACCATTTTAGCTGTCTCAGTATCACAAAATCTTTGGGCTTCCCTGTTGTTGAAAGTTTTATTTAATTTTTAAACTTTTTCTTTTATGCCGAGTGTCCAGTAAATTGGACGTTACTTGTGTATTTTAGTACAGTTATTATTTGTTGCTTGGCCTAGGCCATAAATAATTCTATCTATGGTGCAGAATAGGGTGGCTCATCACCTTTCAGGGGCAAGGCACCGGGAGTACATTATACCAGTACTCTAAAGTCTGCACTGGCTCCCTATAGATTTCTGGACACAATTCAAGGTGCTGGTTTTGACTTTTAAAGCCCTAGATGGTCTGAGCCCCACATATTTGAGAGACCGCCTGTCCTTCCATTTCCCACTGTGGCCCCTGCAATCGGCCTAGAGTGCCTCCCTGTGGATACCACCTGTTAGTCGTGTTCATATGGTGAGGGCTCGCAGGGAGAAGTTCTCGATTGCTGCCCCGATGCTATGGAACTTCCTTCCCCCTGAGGTTCGTTTGAGGCCAAACATCTTCTGGAGGCAGTGCAAGACCTTTCTATTTGTTAGGGCATTTCACAGGCAGGGATAAGGGATGTGGGGGTTGGGAGTAGAAGTGTGATAGTGGGATTGGGGCAGGGCTGGGGAAAGGTTGGGCATTTGGGTTTGGTTTTTTAATGCTGTTTTTATATGTATTGTTTTTATTTGCTTTGTAAGCCACCCTGAACCATTGAGGTAAAAATTGAACTAAATAAAATAAAAAATATTTTGTTCATCTAGCTGGCTCTTATTTAGATTAAGATGACATGAGAGCTCCTTTCCCTTAAGGGCTATAGATAATATAAGGAAAGGAAACATGCTAAAATATCCTCCTCTAATCTATTCCCTTGTGTGTAAGAGTTTCCCTATGACATACTCTCCAACGTTTTGCCTAGCCCAGTTTTCAATCATCCAAGCAACGGGACTTCCACCAATCTTTTGTCTAGTATGACAGAATATCATTAGTAGTAATCTCTCCTCCCCCTCTCTCCCCCCTTCTCCAGAGTGCCAACATTTTCCAGGATTTAAGCTGAAATTTAGGTTGGCACACCATGAGGCACTTTCAGTCCAGAGTTACATGTAAAACAAGCAATGAACATGAAAAATAGTATCTCATAACTAAGATGACAAGAAATATCAGCTATTTGCAACTTTCAAGTAATTGTTTTTCTCCTCTGTTAATGAAACAGCTGTTCATACAGTTATTTCAACCTCTGCCATCATAATCATTACGTATCCCTTCTGGCATGGGACAGCCAAAGTATACACAATCTTGTTTTGTTAAAAACACACACACACACACACACACACACACACACACACACACACCACCATAACATTATATTGTGTAGAACTTACCTCTGAGATATGAAGGTTAGAGTAAGGTTACCTCTATAATTGACATGACAAGGTAAGCATGGGAACATGCCAATGAATTGAAAGTAGCAATTGGTTTAATCTCAAATTTCTGAGAATGCGTACTCTGAAGTCAGCAGCTAAATTTCTCCCTAATGGAACATTCTGGCATGAAATTTCACCACCCGCTGGATTTGGATGCCAACAACTTGGGTGCTTTCATACATGATAGCTACCGCCATGGCCACATACTGCTCCAAGCGTTAACAGGAGCCATCACTGTGGCCAGGAATCAGCCCAGAGGCTGAACAAACGTTACGGCAGCTAGGTCAGAGAAGGGGCAGGGAGACATTCAGATTTACGTCCACATATCCCGACCACTGTGCTGCATGGAGCGCACGTCCCCCCACCCCCACTCCAGCTGATGGGTGGCCATGGCAGCCAATGACAGCTGCCATGGCACTCAGTCCCTGCCACCACTCCAGACCGTGGTAAGTAAAGCGGGCTATCAGACATGATAGCCACTTTACTCTGGGTCCAGCAGCTGGCTCCTGACCATGGTGGAACTTAGTCCAGGCTGTGACTCAGGGATTTCTCCCCAGACACAGCCCGAACTACATTCCACCATGTTTGGGAGCCAGACCATGGTAACACCTGGCGGCCGCTTTCAAATCGTAACAGTGGCACCTGGATTAATCCACGCTAAAGCGGATTAATACGTGCCACCACCACATCCAAGAACACACTATGACAGTTCTACAGATGTGCTTACTTTTCTGTCATAAGCTTCTAGGCACCTATTATGAACTGAAAGCCCAAATACTGGTTCTCATGGAATTACCCGCAGGTGAGAGATGGAAAATCTCAGAGACTCTCTTTCCCCTAACGAGTTTCAACACAATCATTCCATATACGTGGATCCTAACTATGCCCAGATCAGCCTCAACCCACAGATTAGAAACCATGCATCATCCACACAAACACAAATGATATAAATCTGAACATTACAAACCTCATCCAGATCACTTAAAAGTCAGTCAAACATTTTAAGATACAAACACTCAGTTAATGCACCCAATCAGGCTAAATTGTAATTTTAATTTAATTTAAATTTATATTGTTTTTACTGAATGTTGTTCAGTGCCCTGGGCTGCCCTGAGGGCAGGAGGGGCAGGATATAAAGTTTAAATAAATAAATTAAATAAATAATTTCTCTTTACATAAAGTTTAGTGGTTACGGATTAAAACATCCTGTTATTTAAAAACAGGTTTGTACAAAAATGGAGGTGCATTTCCCCTCCCCACTCCATCACTCTATTCTAAAAGATAAACAGTAATTATACCACCACAGAAAATCAGGGGTAGTTGGATTTCACTGAACTACTTAGATTCAGATTGTCACACCCCACACTGGCAACAGCCCAGTCCAGTGGAATTTGTACATTTTTAACAAAACTAGCTACAGAGATCATTTTCAAATATAAATCTTATAATTCAAATCCCTCAGAGGACAAGTCAATTAATTTTTTAATTATTTTTTTTTAATCACAAAATGTCAGGCTTGTTGGACATAGCAGGCAACTTTTGAAGTTGCATAGAATATTCAAGAAAAATAAATTACTTGGATGTTCCTGGAAAGTAGTGCAATATAAATGACTGCTTACTAAGGAGCTTAGAAAGCTTAACTATTTCCCAGAAAAGTATTTGGAATAAGCAAAATATTGTTTAATAAGGAATTTCAATGTATGCATGTATAATTAAGTATTTTTGGAAACTCTATCATGCAATTACAATTTTAAAATATTTGGATTAAAAAACATAACCCATGATGCAATTAGATGATAATGTTCTGTACAACCAAATTAATATTCTTTTAGTGTAATGAGAAACCCGAATCAATGGAAGTCTCTTATTGAGAACAGAAAAACAAGATACTTTTTTGCTATTAATAATGAACATTATGACACAGGCTGGTCCACTGGCTAAGACACAGAAATGCGAGACAACACACTTTAATTTTATTCCCTGCACACCTTTGTGCCCTTGGGGTAGGGATCTGTCTATAACTATTGATTGTGCAGTGCCAGATACACTGTTGGCACTATACAAGTAATAAATACTAATTTAGCTCTGGGATTGGAAACCTTTTCCTTCCCAGACGTCTCTTTGAAAATTAGTGCAAGCTCTGAGGGCTGTATAGAAGTTGGGGGCAGAGCAGGGGCGGCTCTACAGTCAGGGCTCTGGGGCAGTGACCCTCAAAACACACCAGAGCACCACTGCCACTGATCTCCAAATCACCCGCCTGGTTGCCGCCATTGCCCTCAAGCATGCTTAGTTGCTGAGTCCATATACAATTGCTTTATGCATGCACAAATCAATTGCCTGCACACTCGGCGGTCACACGTGTGTGAGGATTAATGGTGGCAGTGGCGGTCATCGCACATATGCGGAGGGCAGCAGTGGCAGCAACCAGGGCCAGGTCAGTGATTTGGGGGCTCCACAGGCAGTGCTGGCATGGGGAGGGGGAACTGGGGAGTGAGAGGCCAAAAGAGCATGTGTAAGAGCAATTTTGCCCATATTTTGCCCCTCTCATGCATGTTTAATTGTGTCTAAGAGTGGGGGGTAGAGGAGGGGCTGTGGAGCTTGCCCATGGATTCCTACGCAGGAATCCAACAAATTAGAACAAATTTGGGGCGATCAAGCCATCGCCCTAGCTAAAATCTGGGCAAAAAGAAGGGCAAAGGAGGGCACTGTGGAGGGGGGGCAGAGCTTATTTAAAAGCATTGGAGAAGGACATTCCCCCTTTTGGATTTCATCAGGTCAGGAAAGACGAAGAGCTACTTTTTATTACCGGGGGGGGAGCGTGGGTATTCCTTTCTGATTGCTCTTTTCTGTGCCCCTTTTAAAGCTGCTTATCAGTTGTTTTGGGGAAGAAATCGAGGGTTTCAGATTTAATCCAGGGGGGGAGGAGTATTCCTGCTAGACTTCCCTTTTGGTACCTCTTTTAAAGTTGAGTAAAAATAGTTTGGAGGAGAACTCTAGGGTTTGGGATTAACATTACTTTGTTTTTTGTTTATTCTGCCATTAAATTTCTCTTCTTGTGAAGGGCCCAGCAGAAAGCAAGTAATTGTTGGGTGTTTTTCCTTGGGGGGGGAAGAGGAGGAGGAGTGAAAATTAGACTGAGGCTCAAATATCCCCTTCCTGTAGTTTTTTGTTTGGTTTTTTTTGTTTTGTTTTGTTGGGTTTTTTTTAAATCAAAAGAGAAAAATTCTAGACGCTAATGTAAACAGAAAGGTGTCAAATACATCATAATTATTCCATCTGTGCAAGTTTGTACAGTCATCAGCAATTGG
This sequence comes from Sphenodon punctatus, assembly GCA_003113815.1. NCBI lineage: Eukaryota > Metazoa > Chordata > Lepidosauria > Sphenodontia > Sphenodontidae > Sphenodon > Sphenodon punctatus. Next base: position 1,522,261 of record QEPC01009281.1, read on the forward strand.
CAGATGTGGACTCAGTAATTATATGTTCCATATAATTAACAGGTAGCACATTACGTTCACCAGCACTCTGGAAGCCATAAATTAGGGTATAACAACAGAGATCCAATACACAGCAGATTGCCTATAACCATAACTAGCTTACATGGAAAAAAAATATTATACATAGTGGCAGTTGAGATAAACGGTTGATGATAAATTTACGGTGAAAACACATTCTAGAATCCAGGAGTATAATGATCTCAATGTAACTGATGTAAACTAGATGTATACAATAGTGTACACCTAAGTCCTACATGAATGTGTTCAATCAATATTGTTTTGCATGTAGTATACACTAGAGTTGCGCACACAGTGTTTTGTTTTTTACTTACCTGGGCTTGTGAATTCTGGAATGGAAGCTCACAATCATCCGCTTGAGGATGTATTGTACCTTCACATTCAAGGATAACTGCAAAACCCATTTAACCAGTTCAAAAGTATTCAGTACACACACACACACACACACCAGTGCATACAGTTTTGAATATGTGCCCAGCCATTATGATATCATAAGCCCAAATGAAATCCAATGGGCAATAAAATTATTGTAATTAGACATCCATGCCACAAATAATCAATCCTTATATCGCAATTATCTCTGGTTCATCATACAGGTTCACAATGACCCCAGCATGTGGCACAGTATCTGTTGTACGTACCCACTATCGGAAGGGTCAAAAGGAACAAATTAAGTTTATCAGGCTTTTATTTTATCCTGTCATTCCAGGGCATACTTAGAAATACAGTCTATAAAGTGGTATAATATGCACAGTAAAAAGGAAATTTAGATGTAGTAAATAATATGAAGGTGTAAGATACATGAAGATATAACTTACAGACTTCTTAACACTACACAAACATGGGATTGGAAGTATATGCATTGTTGTCTCAAGCAAGGATAAAGTTAAAATATTGGGTTAGGAAGGGCATAAATAAAAGCCAAGTACTCTAAAAATAATATTTGAAGGGGGCAAGTGAAGACTACACTATGCTTTAGGCACACATCTAGGAATGAACAAAGGAAAAAAACAAGATGAAATCCACTGTTTAAATACAAATTGAAAAACAGCTGAAGAAAGTTCTCTCGGCTGTGCCCTGACAGCATCAGCCTCCTATAAAGCGAAGTCAAATTCTCTGTAAGGTTTCAAGAAATGAGCAAGTAGCTAAAGTTAAAAAAGGCCATTATCAAAGTAATTAGATTCTAAATAATGACCTTCTGACTTTTCTCAGATATATTTTCACATTACCTTCACCAAACTTTCACATAACTCCCCATCACTGGTAAATACTCCAAAGTGTAGAGAAACTCAAAACACCTATTAGAGTAGCCAGTCAGTAACTGCTAGTCATGGTAAGCAATCCATTGCACTCTCCCCAATTAAAAAATATATAATACCACCACATTCACCAGTTACATCACCAAATGTCAGAGTAAGTTCACTGTGCATTATGTCTGAAGAAAAGATAAATGATTAACTAGAAAATTTAGAACTTTATAAATAAAAATATTTCATCTGGAAATCCTAATAACGTCAATTAATTGTTAAGACTCTTGAGTCTTGGCAATGGCTCTTGGAGAAAAATATGTGCAAAATCCCTATACTTTGTGCTCAAAGTACTCAGTGGTAAGTTTGACCTAACCTCTTCTGCAAAGACCCTGTAATTTCAGCAATACTCTGCACAGCAAACTGGAGGAAAAGTGGGTAGTATTAGCTCAACTGAAACAGAAGACAAAGAGTTAATATGAACAATTGGGGGTAGAGAAACCATCATTTGCTGAGTATACAACGCCAGAAGTTAAAAGCTGGTCACTAGGATGAAACTCTAGTTTGCCAAGTGTGTAATGTCCTGGGGTTAAGGATTGGGCTCATGGGCCATTAAAACACGGATGGGGGTTGGTGGGTGTCGGTTTACTGTCTGAGGGCAGGGGCTTTGGGACTGGAAGGTGGTTTGGCTGTGAGGGGATAGTTTGATAGGTTAGATGAGTTTTTCAGTATTTTGGTGTTTGAGATCAAATTCCAAATCCAGTAACTGGAAAGGGGTTACATAAAATCTTGCTGAGGGTTGCATTTGGCTCCTGGGCCTGAGGTTCAGTTTTTCACTTCTGCTTTCCTGGGGGGTGCTGTGTCTGGGCGGGGATTGTTTGATCAGCTGGATCTATGTTTGAACTTCTGTGTTGGGGCTGGGGTGTAATAGGGATAATGCTCAAAAGACGGCAGGTCCAGATCATGGATCTGTGCCATAGATCTATCCCTATCCTTGTGTGCAGACCCTCATGTGTTTTTAAACAACAGTCACTGCCTTTTAACCGTATCTGTGTCCTGTGCTTTCTTTCATCTAAAACAAATTTAAATGTTCTTTGGTGGACATTGTACCGACAAGATAAAAATAACTTATATGACAATTCTCTGTAATTGACAAAGGAAAGTGGGCAGGACTGAGTCTGTCTCCCTCCCCACCCACGCATTTTGTCTTCACCCTGGGTCCCGCAATTTCTAAGGCCAGCCCTGACCAAGAAAAAATAGAAATCAACAAATCAATAAGGTAAGTAACCAAAACTACGCACAATTTATTTGTAAATAGTGGCTAAATCATCATGTGTCTAAGGGTATGTTAATGGAAAACCATGTAAATACGTGACTACTGGTGAAGGAGTGAAAAATGATGGTACTAAAATAAGACAGAGTGCCAACTTAAGTGGAAGTGACACGCTGTGCAAGAGAAAATTGACAGTGTGGATGAAACCTGGCTGAACTAGTCTCCCTGAGAAGTTATAGAAAACCTAGATCGGATGGTATCAGTGCCACTTCGCCTCTCGGTCATTCTATATTGATACTGTATGATCTTTTATATAATCATTCATAATTAACAAATACAAAGCTCAGTTTTCTTTAAGATTTGGTGGTTTCGTTATTAAAAGGAAATCAGACAAAAGATCCTACTAGTTGTTGGTAATAGAATTAAATGTTAACATATCAATATAGCATTTCTTGTGTGGAATTTAATATATTACATTTAATTTGTTGTCCTACCCCTGAATGTTTTATTTTAATCAACTGCAGATTTTCGTAATTAAAATAAACAGCAAGAGGAGAAGTTGATGGGAGTACTTTGTGGATAGTCGACAGCAGGAATACAAACATCTGAGAGCTTATTTAAATTTTTTCCAATAGCTGTTAACATTTTCTAACACACCTAAAATTACATGGACGCTTAAGTGTGTCCTGCTTGAAAGTCAAAGAGGTACTTTTAAAAAATTTACCCAAGAACAGTTCCCAAACGTTTCTGCCAAAATGATCAGCAGTAAAATTGTTTAAACCTTGACTTTAAGTTACGTTCCAAAATTCTCACATTCTTCATACAGTTCCTTAATATGGAGGGTGATGGCTGCAGCGGTATTACAGAGTTTTAGATGAAAGTGAGAAGTATCTCCAAGTGGTTCCTGTGCTAGAGCCAAAGGGGCCCATCAGCAGGTAAGGTACTGCAAGACCAGCAGACGACACGGGATCAAGCTTCTGCTCCACCATCATCACATCCTACACCCTTACCCCCCACACCTTTTTTTTTTTTTTAAGCCCAAAGTCAGTATTGGGTAATGGGCTGTTTTACATAAACAAATACATGCAGATGTATGCAAATTACCAATGTCCAGTTTTCATTCCTGGGATGGGCGGTGGCAACCCTACTTTCCAGACTTCCGCTTTCCCATGAACTGCCTTTTACCGAAAGTTCCCTTCCCACGAGCACCCTTTGGTGCCGTGGGAGCATGCGATATTCAAATGTAGCACAGCTCACATCTTGTGGGAAAAGGAGGAAGTGCGACTCTCCCGCCAGCAAGCTCACGCATCTGACACAATTGTCCTACCCTGTCCGATGCGTGAGTTTGCCGGCGGGAGAGCTGCACTTCCTCCTTTCCCACAAAACAAGAGCTGCGCTACATTTGAATAGTGCATGCTCCCGCAGCACCAAAGATTGCGCAAGCAGCATTGTGGGAAAGCAGCCTAAGTCAGCTGGATACATTCTTAACAAAAGAGGACAACGTTTATCGTGGCCAAAGAGCCTGAATCAGAGCAGAACATTTTAACAAAACTGCTCCACTGGAGACAGATTATTATTATTTTAATTTTTACCCCGTCCTTCCCCTCAACACCGGCTCAGGACGGCTTACAATAATGATCAAAAAATATAAAAACAAAGAACACCCTGCAACCCTACACCATCCCCCTGGCCCCTCTCCACCCCAACTCCCCAACCTCCTAGCTCACCCCTATCCCTTCACAATACCTCTCCTCTCCTAACCCCCACTGCCAAATGCTCTCGTGAATAAGAAAGTTTTGTACTGCCTCTGTCACAGGTGCACCCTCTATTTCCAGACTGAACTACTTGTGGTGCGATTGATTACACTGTCAGGAAGGGTGACGACTGCAGTTCTTCTAATTAAATACTATCTCCCTCAGCCAGCAGACTTAAAAGAAAGAGAATCACTCACTTCTGCCAAGGAGAGAAGTGGTGCAGGAAGACAAATAAAATAAATGTCAATAATCCTTTCATAAAAGGATGATGAAAAAGAAGAATCAGCTGCAGCATGGCACAGTGACAGGGCATTTAACATTAGTCATTTTAAAGTAGCCTTTAAAGTCATGTTCACACGCTATTTTATTCTGCAAGACTATCTCAATATTAACTAGAACATAAAAATAGAATTGTTATACTGAGCTAGTCCAACAGTCCAGCATTCTGTCTCTGACAGTAGCCAATTTCAGTTGCTTCAGAGACATGCACAAAAGGCCATGATGGAGTGATCCATTCTCTGTAATTTATTCCAAGCCTCCAACAGTCAAAGTCTAATTCTAGGGCAACCTTGACTAATAGACATTTATGTTCCAATCATCCAAGAACTTATCCAATCTTTTTTTGAAACCAGTTATGCTACTGGCCTTCACAACATTATCGGACAGTGAGTTCTACAGGTTAATTGCATGTTGTGTGAAAAAAATATTTCCTTTTATTTGTCTTAAATCTACTGCCAGTTATTAGAACTAGGGGACATCCTATGAAATTATTATGAGAAGGGCCCTTCTCTGCATTTCTTCCCTTTCTAACATGTCCTTTTGAAATGGTGATGTGACCAAAGTCGCACATAATATTCAATGTGTGGGAACACCCTGAATTTATATAGTTTTATTATTATGATATCCACCCTCTTGTTTTCGATAACTTTCTGTATAATATCCAACATTGCTTGCACTTTTAACCACTGCCACACTAATGTTTTTAATTAACTATTCATTCCACAATGATTGCAAGATCCTTTTCCAGAGCGGTTACACCTAATTTGGAACCCAATAATATGCATCTATAATTAGGATAATTCTCTATATGCATCACTTTTCAACTATCAACATTCAGTACATCTGTAATGAATAGGGTAGAGACCCCCCAGAACAGTTAAATGGGTGATAAGTATGGTCAGCTGCAAAATTATACTTTTGTTATTCACTATATAAAAAGTTACAGGAAGGTAGGATTGCAAACACAGATGAGTATTAATGAAGTTCTCTATGACAGTGGTTCTCAAACTGTGAACTGTGATCCCAAGTGGGTTGTGCTATCTGCTGATGGGGCTGCCATCCCATCTGAGATTCAATGTACTTTGCAAGTCTTTGGGTTTTAAACAAGAGGATAGCCCACTGCAGTCCGGTTCTGTCTGTGCAGCCCCCACTCACATGTTTAGCTTATAGAGTCTAATAAACAGGCAGCTCCCTACATGTATTTCATGTGCACCCGGGGCAGCCTCCACTCACAAGTGTAGCGCAACAAAATATACAGGCAGGCGTTCTTCCCAGCCATGCTCCACCCACCAATCCCCTCCTTCTCAGTATCCCACCCCATGTTAGGATTCACAGCTGTAGCAAACCATGGCAAGAAGTTGCCCCAGCAGTTTCTCTTTCTTCTGGGTTCCTATGACTCCAGGAGGCGGTCCAGTGTCTGCTATCCACACTCACCCACAGAGGCTCATACCTGGGTTTTATACCTACCAGTACTTGGCAACTATAATTAAATCAGTTGCTATGCACATAATGCGTAGTTTATTAAGCAAATCACACTGTCCCGCACCCCAGAAGAAAACAAGCACACACATGCAAGGAGCACGTGGAGTTTCCATGTCGTTTGTTTATAGACTGTTCAAAAGTAGAAATGAATGCATGATGTTAGCAGTCTAACCGTGCTGCAGTAATGTGCAAGTGTAAACTTGCTTCATCACTATAATGATGCATGTTCCCTGTCATCAAAATTCATAGTTAGGACTCCTGACAGCACCATGGTGGAAAAGTAATGAGAAGAGAGTTTAAACTACAGCAAGATACCTAAACAGCTCTCTCTGCATATTAAAATATTTTGTAGAGCCATGTGCTACAAACCGGAAGCCCTAACAGGCCATCCCTTATTCTGTAGTAAATATATGTTTATTTTATTTATTTAAATTAATACCTTTCCCTTAATGCTCGGGGTGGCTCACAACATAAGAACGTGTTTAAAAAAACCATTAAAATCCCTTCTAAAAACCTACCCTCAAACCTAAACAACCCTCACCCAACCCCTACCCCCACCTGCCAAGTGCTTTTTTTAAAAAAAAAAAAGTTTTTACACCAGCTCTGGAATATGCTCACACTCAGACTCTGATGGACCTTCAGGGGAAGGGAGTGCTACAATGGTGGATCATCAACTGAGAACACGCCTCTGCATACCCAGATCATATGAACTTGG
>QEPC01009281.1:1532167-1558833 GCA_003113815.1 Sphenodon punctatus
GTTACAAGTTACTAACAGTAGGTCTGTGATTTCATATTTGAGTTCCTTCAGAACTCTGGGGTGAATGCCATCTGGCCCTGGTGACTTGTTAGTATTCAGTTTGTCAATTTGCCCTAGAACATCCTCCAACGTCACATTCATTTGTAACAGCTCTTCAAATTCCTAGCCCACAAAGCAAGGATTTGGCATGGGTACCTCTCCAAAATCCTCCGCAGTGAAGACAGACGCAAAGAACTAATTCAGCTTCTCTGCAATGTCTGTATCCTCTGTGAGTGCCCCTTTTACTCCCTTGTCATCTAATGGTCCAACTGACTCCCTAGCAGGTTTCTTGCTTCTGATGTATTTAAAAAAGTTCTTGCTTGTTTTTGCCTCTTCAGCAAGTCTCCCTTCAAAAGCTCTCTTGGTCTCCCTTATTAACACTTTACATTTACATTGCCAGTGTTTATGCTCTTTCATATTATTTTCATTGGGAATAGCCTTCCATTTCTTAAAGGATGCCTTTTTGACTCTAATAGCCTCCTTCACCTCCCTATTTAACCACAGTGGAAGACATTTGGTCTTCCTGCTTCCTTTTTTAACTTGCGGGATGCATTTAATCTGGGCTTCCAGAAGGGTGCTTTTAAACAGTCTCCACGCCTCTTGCAAACTTGTAGCCCTTGCAACCCACGGACGATCTCAGGGGTTGCACGGGTACATGGGGAGTGAGGCGATCCCGCAGATAGGCAGGGCTCAGGCCGTGAAGGGCTTTAATGGTCAAAACCAGCACCTTGAGCCTAGCCCAGTGCTTTATAGGCAGCCAGTGCAGAGCCTGGAGCACAGGTGTCATGTGCTCCCTGCGGCCCACCCCAGTAAGGAGACGGGCCGCAGCATTCTGCACCAGCTGCAGCCTCTGGACCAGCTTCTCGAGCAGCCCCACGTACAGTGCGTTGCAGTAATCCAGCCTCGAGGTGATGAAGGCATGGATGACAGTGACGAGGTCAGAGTGAGAGATACGGCCGAAGCCGCCGGACAAGATGTAATTGCCAAAACGCACTCCCCGCCACGGCCACAATCTGAAATTCCAGGCTGAGTCGTGAATCGAGGAGCACACCCGGACGCCGTACCTGCGAGACCATGGGAGGACAACCCCCTCCCCCACAAGGGGAGATTCAGCCACTCCCAGGCTCCCACCCACCATCACCACCTCCATTTTGTCAGGATTCAGCTGCAGATGGCTCAACCTCATCCAAGCCCCCACAGCCGACAGGCACTGGGAAAATAAGGAGACTGCATGGCCTGGGTCGATGGAAAAAGAGAGGTAGAGCTGAGTGTCATCAGCATACTGATGACACTGCAATGCCCTGAAACCCTCTCACGATCTCCCCTAACGGCTGCATATAGATGTTAAACAAGAGGGGGAACAGAACGGCATCCTGCAGGACTCCATACGTGAGGTCCCGGGGGGGAAGACGTACACTCCCCCAATTCTTAAATTGTTAAGAAATAGGATTATGTAAACTGTTATGGTTTGTTTTTGTTCATGATGGATTGTCCATGATGGGTCTTTTGTGGACCTTATCCTGTTTGTATTTTGATGTGTTGGAAGCCGCCTCGAGCCACCTTGGGCGGGAGAGTGCGGGGTATAAATTAAAAATGAAGTGGAAATGAAAAATGAAATATTCATTTATACAGCCATAAGAAACCCTAAGAAATATCCAAATCACAAGGTGGCAAGTGCTCTCATCTACCACAGTAGATACTGAAGGGCTGGGCTCAGAATGGGAGAGAATTTGATATCATCACAACCTCCAGGTGAGAGTCAGGGGAGGGGAAACTCCTGTACAGGAGAGGCATGGAAAGTGGTATAGGATTTTGTCGGGGGCAGGGGGATTTATAGATGATATTACTGCATTGTATTTTATTTTTTTTAAGTTATATTTAAGCCACCTTGAGTCCTCAGAAAAAGGCAGGGCATAAATTTAAATAAATCACAGTATTACCCTGACAATACAAAGTAGGTAAGTTAGAGAACTGAGAACTTGCCATTATTAGTTTTCTTAGTCCTGAACCAAACAGAGGTTAACCACGGAAAACATTTCTTATAGTCTTGTTTTCACTATGTAATCAGATGATCACCACCACTGCCAAGATATCACTGTAAGGATCAGGACACTTGAAGATTCATTGGACCAAACTAAAAAGGCAAACTGGGATGTGGTATCAAGTATAGGCTAGAGGGATAATCAAAATGCAGCATCCAAGTCCAGGCCAGGGTCAGAATCAGGAGTCAAGATGAAGAAACAAGCCAGAGGACAGTGTCAGGTTCGGGCCCAGGAGGCCAGAACCAGTTGAAGTAACCCACAGAGCAGGCTGGGTCCACATGAGGTACATGCAGAATAGTAGATGATCAAAATTGCCACAGTGCTAAAAGTTGAAGATCAGGCACAGTAGAGAAAGTTCCCAATAAGGTACTCCGTGGAAAGTACCTCACCTTACAGAACCTAACAGTAAGTTAGTTAGCAGTACTTAACAGTAAGTGACCGCGTGGTAAGTACCTAACCTACCTCACAGTGTTGTTGTGAGAATTAAAAGTTGTGTGTTACATGTAAAATGCTTCGAGTGCCATGGCAGGGGGTGCTATATAAAAAGATGATTATTATTATTTAAAAAGGCAAGGCAAGATAGCTGGGAGAACCAAATCCAAGGAAGCAAGGCAAAGAGAGCATGACTATGACTACACTTGACTGCAGGCACATTGATCAGCTTGCAACAGTCACTTCCTCATCTGCTCCTCCTCTATAGAGGATGCCACAAGGCTTGGCCAACCAGGTAGTAAGACTGGGCTCAGGAGTTTCAGAAAGATTAGTTGGGTGGAGCAGGCAGGGATTGCTACTGCAGTAAGATTCAATAGGGACCTGCAAGCTGAGCTCAGAGGCATCAGTTCACAGGCATCTGGCAAGTTTTAACAATCTATTGTTTTAACACACTTCACATAGCTTCAAAGGGAGTGGGGGAGTAAGGAAGGGGTTAATACAATGTAACTAATAATTTGTCATCTCACACATACTTTTACAAAATTGTACTTTTCCTTCAGAATTTCTATGACAGGCATGTGTGCGGGTACATTACAGAGCTTTAAAAACCTATCCAGAGTTGAAAAAACTTAGCGAGAGCCATGTTTCATTTCAAGAAGCAAGTTGTCTCAGTCCCAACAAGCTGTTAATCTCATTAGCACATTGCCTGTTCATTTGAAAATTGTGCGTTGTCGCTGAATTAAACTGATAGATTTACCTTATGGACCGTAATTAGATTTTCAGAGAAACTTAATATTTATAAATGATTTGTTAAATAGAGCACTATTACAAAGAAAGCCTTTGAATCTGGAAATTAAAAGTTAGCATGTCAATAGGATTAGAGAACTTGTTACTCATTGCCTATGGAGGAAGCGTGTCGGAGAACAAGGAAGTGAAAACGAGCTGCAAGTGCCAGTTTCTCTGCAATGGCTTTTCCCGTCCACCAGAGACCACTGTGGCACAAACAGAACAACGACCATCTCTCCTGTAGTTACTTAGACCTGAAACAAAAAATCTAGGCGAGTGCTGCTTCCATCAGAAGCAGGGCATTCGCCAAGACTTGCACAACATGGATACTTAGCAGCTTTTCCCACTGTTCTTGCCATTTTCTGAATGTTTTTGCAAGTTTCATCATGGGCCAATCCCAAGCGCTGTGTGCGCTCCCTGTGCACACCCCTGGGGGCTGTGGAGTCCCAGAAAATGGCAAAAGTGATGAAAAAAAATGGTAGAAGCACAGAATCACCAGAAACGTATGAAGTACCGAAAAACACTCACAAGCACTCCTGAAAGGTCAGTATCTTTCTTCGGAACAGGAACGCTTGCTCTCGCATCAACCCTGGTTACAATTATCCTCTTCAGGTGTCCGAGCAAAGCAAAGGCAGAAGTAATACAGGGACAGAAAGCCTCCAATGGGAATACATTCTAGAGAATAAACAACCTACAAGGAGTAACGTGGGAAGATACACAAATTGATAGTAACTGATGGTGTACAGGTCAGAACAACAACAATTTTATTTTTATACTTCCCCTATTACCCCCAACAAATGGCACTCAGAGCACTTTACAAAAAGCATACAGGGATCGGATGTTGTGGCGATTAACGTAGTATGCTAAGCATTAGTATTATTCTATACTCAAAAAAGTTTGGTTTAAGAGATGTTAAGGCCCTTACAAATTCAATCATGTTCTAAAAAGCCTGGAAATTGTAAGTTAAGGCTCCCGCCTTAACATGTGATCCATGTAAGCAGTAAAGACATTGTACAGTCTCACATTGTGCTCACTTACAACTTAGGCTCCATGCACCCACCCTTTGTCTTGGTCTTTCAGCCCTAATCCTTTCTCTGCAGGTTGGGGGCAACACTGAAGCTGAGGACAGGAAGGGGTGAGGGGGAAGCTCACTGCCCCCTCCCTCCCCCTCCCCCCTTTCCCTATATCCTTTCATCTGGGTTGGGGTGAATGGGAACACGGAGGTTATATATAGGAGAAACAAGGTTGATGGATGCTGGATGTGTACATGCAGACAAGAGTGGGGGCAGTTGGAGAAGTGTTTGTATCAGGAGGGGGAAGCCAAGTGTTGGAGGAGTCTTTATGGATAACAATTCAGAGAAATTGGTGTTCTGTTTGCATAGATTAGGCTGGAGAACAGGCATGAGTAGAGGGGACGCGTATACATCAGCAAAGGGCAAGAAAGTGTTGGGAGTTGTGTATGTTCAGGGAGAAGGCTGGAGAGATGAGTGTGTATTTGGGGGCAAGTTTTGGGGGACAGCGAGGATCAGGCAAAGTGTATGTATTTTTTGTGTGCGCGCTTTGAGTTGACTTGGGGTCAACAGGACATCTAAGAACTCTCAACCCCGTAACACAGAACCACGAGTCTCAAAGGCTTTTTGGAGCATGAATTTGCAAGGACCTTAACTTCTTTCTTAAAATCAAAGGGTTTTTTAGTATAGAATTTCCTACTTTTTAAAAAATGCAATGCACTAGATTCCCCTCACTGGCACACTACCAACCTGAGTTTGATTAGCACCCTGGCAGTGGAATTTCAGAATTCTACAGGGACCCCTTAGGGGCCCTAGGAATGAGGCGGTCTCTCAGATAAGCGGGGCCCAGGCTGTATATGGCTTTAGAAGGTCAACACCTCTGGGATGGGGAGAGGCCATATATACTGGAATCCCTTACCATGTACTAAAACGTGGCTGCCTTTGAAGTGGGGGCAGTCATATATACCGGAATCCCTCACCATTTACCGAAATGTAGCTGCCTCTGGGGTGGGGGTGGCCATATATACTGGAATCCTTCAAACTGTCACCATATACTGAAATGGAATCACAATTCTACCCTTTTCAAAAATCCTAAAATCCCGAGACTTAGTCAAATCTCAGGATTTGAAACTTTCCCATTTTTATCCCCAGCATCACAAATCTGCCAGCTGTGTTGTCTTTATACATGAAGCTTATGGGAGTCATCACTGACCACAAATTGTAGTTCACTGTTACTGTGAGGTGCGCTACACAGCTTGGGATGTGCATAAAAGGTGTTCTAAAATCCTCTTTGTCCCCCACAGGATGAGGGTGTATAAAATAAAATAAATAAGAAGTCCCACCCACCCAAGTCTATCAATAAAGTCTGGGTGCTGTGTCAGGCTCGGGCCCCCCCACCCCTCCGCTGCCTGACACAGAAGAAAGAGGTAGAGGCCCCGCCTCTCCCTCATTTCCCCTGGCTTAAACATCCAGGCAGGCAGTGGAGGGGGCCAGCGGCGTGAGGGAGAAGCGGGGCCTCTGCCTTCTTCTCCCTCACTTCCAGTCTCTTCCTCATTCCGTGGGCCTCCCGCCCCCCCGTCAGTCTCTCGGCCAGGAAAAATGAGGGAGAGGCGGGTCCTCTGCCCCTCTCTCCCTCATTTCCCCTGGCTGACACTGTGCTAGGCAGCGGGGGGCGGGGCATGGAGTGTGGGAAAGGCAGGGCCTCTGCCTCTCCCTCACTCCTGCCGCCCCCCCCACCCAATCCAAATTTATTTATTTTATTTTTAAAAAAATCAAAGTTAAACCCAAACCCATGGGGGGGGCCCAAGCGGTCACCCCTAGCTGCCCCACGGTAAGGCCGGCCCTGAGGATTATTAATTTCCTCATGGGTATTCTGTGGCACTAACCACTATAATACACAAGTGCTTCACAAACACTTAATTTATCCTCACAACACCTTCTCTATATATTATTGATGGGGAAGCGCAGTACAGTTGTTAAGGCCAAAAGTATCTAAAGTGGTAACAATTTTTAGTGCCTGGAGACCCGATTTTTTAAAATTTATTTTTTAAATCGGAAGTATATACAGTGTGTAATCAAGCTTAGGCCATACATAAGGAAAAACTGCAAACGAGAAAAAAACAAAACACAACATACTAACAAACCAATTAAACTCAACAATCTAGGGCAATTCATCAGACTGTCGTACCATATTTTGTCATTTCAGGCATGAAACAGGACAGAGAATCTTTTAGAAATGATAGTAAAATAGATACAATTTTTCATCCTTCACTAATTTCCATCCTTGAACGTTGTTCAAGCAGGAGAACCACACCACCTCTAGTTCCTCGTACTTATTATTTAACTCAGTTAGTAGTTTTTCCATTGTGAACCCAAATCATAATCGGTTTATCCATTCACTAAGGGGTGGGATTCTGGGCAAAATTTCAATTCTCATTGAAAAGTTTAAATTCTTATTGTATCGGTTCTTCTTTCGGTTTTCTAGGTATCGGATTTTTAATATAGTGGTTTTCCCCATTGTGAGGAAAACCGCAATGTTAAAAATCCAATTAAAAAAATAATGCAAAAGCTCAGATACCGAGAAAGAACTGAAATATCAGATTAATCTTATATAGCCATTATCGGGTACTTTCAGTTCTTTCCAAAACCAAAAGTCCCATCCCTACCATTCACTTTCGGTGGGACCCATTTCTGCCTTCCAGTGCCACAAAATGATAACAATTGCAGCCAAAAAATAACTTTTTACAAGGATCCTTGAAACATTTTAGGATAGGTTGTTCTGGAAACAGCCCCAATAAGGCAATTTCGCATTTGTATGGAATTTTGCACCCCATCATTGTTTTCAAGCTGTCCCACACCAACCGGCTGAGTGGCTGGACCCTATCACAGGTCCACCAACAATGGCAGTATGTGCCCACCTGCCCACACCCTCTCCAGCACAACCCTAATGTGTTTCAACTAGCCTTTTTGAACTGATAAGGTGTAAAGTAAAATCTTGTTGTTAATTTGATTTGACACACTCTGACTTCCACAGTGACACACACTTGTGCATATACACCCATATTTTTTTGGTCTTTTCCTCACTGATCTCAGTGGTCAAGTCCCTCTCCCACTTTTCAATATACTTTAATTTTTGAGGATACCACAGACTTTTCAGTTCTTTATATATCCTCACTAGTCTACCCTCGTTACTCAGGTGTCCAAGCATGCATCGTTCTACACTATGTGGGTCTCTACTGAAATTCCTGACTTTCTTAACATCAGTAAAGATGCTCCTTAATTGTTGGTATTGCAGAAAGTTAATTTGGTTCTGTATCAATCCTTCCATCTGTTACTGGGAGTAAAACTTTGCTTGTGAAAATAGCTGTTGAGCTTTAACAATTCCTTTTCCTCTCAACTGTGTTCTGAGAGCATACACTATCTTCCTATCCACTAATGCTCTTCAATCTATTGGAGAGAAGGGGGAGGCATCTCGACTCCCACCAATCTCTCTCAGGGTTTCTCTCCAGACCCTGAGAGAGATTGGTCAACTTTTATGGAAGATACTACTCTTATCACAGGACGTCTTTGAAAGTTCTGTAATAAAAATTCTCCATGTCAATCAAATCCTGATATCTGGGTTATGAAACCAAGCATTTAAAGCACAGAAAGATGCAGTGTTGTGATACAGCTTGGTATCTGGTGTATTAAGGGCTCCCTTATCCATAAGTTTAATCATTAATTGTCACTTCACTCTGGGGTTTTTTCCCATTCTAAATCAACTCTGCCATTATTCTCTCACACTGTCTGAAAAAATCCTCAGGGAGATCTATTGGTAGTGCCAGGAATTTATGTAATATTTTCAGGAGTGCTATCATTTTAAAGAGATTGACTCTCCCCATCCATGAACACTACTATTCACTTCCATGAGGCTATCTCCTCTTTAATTTTCTTTAAGAGGGGTGGGAAATTTACGCTGTATAAATTCTTTACATTTTTGGTAAGCATGACTCCTAAGTATTTGAGGCCCTTCTTGTCCTCTGGAAAGGGGGTTGTTGGGTTTTTTTGTTTTTTTAAAAGAACTGTATGTTCAAAGCATAGCTTTCATTGAGTCCAAATGCACATGGAAGTGCTTAGCACTTCTGTGAATCAGAACATGCAATTACTAGCCAACTATGAAAAGCTTGATTTAAGTCGATTGGCCACAATCACTGAACTCTCTGGCAGAGCTTAAGTATTCAGTCCAATTCTGTGCCCACGAAACTATCCTTCCTCTTCCAACAATCACCTGTTTTGATCCCCACATACCTTCCACTCTCTCCAATATACAAGGCAGTCAGTGGTCCTAAAAAGAGTACTATTTTACTCACTGCACCGTTTTCCAATTAATTCCCTGAACATTATAAATCCTATGCACCGAATGAGGCAAAGGTTCTGTGGAAAAATTGTATGCGAATGCCAGAAAGACTGTTTGAATGATGGGTCTGGTTTTGAAAATCAGAACATACAGATAACTTTTGTCCAGAATAAAAGCCACCCCAAAAATAGTTTATTTCTTCTGCAGACAGAGGAGGGTTGCTTATAGTAACCACCTGTCCAGCCTTAGTACTGCAGTATTAAATTCACTTCTCACAAGTACAGGGTATAATACAATGCAGTACCCCAAAAAAAATCCATTTCCACTCTCCAGCTGCTGACTTAACCCTAGGTTTGTTAAAATTAAAAATTGATTAATCCATTTTTGGGGTAGAATGTACCCCAAGTAATAAATAGACAAAAAATAATGAATGCGATTGATTTGAAAATGACTCCGAGTTAACATTGACAGTCTATTAAGGTAAGAATTGAGGAACAGAAATACAAAACATATCCCCCAGGTATTGGGGGTCACCATGAGCCCCAATGTTAACAAGCATACTTAACAAATATGGTGCAGGGGGTAGTCTTGATCCCATTTTTGTAACAGAAACCTTACAGAACTTGAAAATATAACATTTGACACTAAATACAGAACAGGACAATAAATCAAAACAGTCAAAACTTTGGATTACTTCAGGTATCCTTCATACACATTTTTAAGAATCTGGTGCATGTGCACACACAGCAATTTACTACTGGTGGGGAGAGCACACGAACAGTTTACATGTTGCACAGCGCTGCTGTGTTTTCCTTCGGGCTCATGCTGATCTGTGACAGCAGCAAACGTGCCTAGAGGTTCACAGTCACTGTCCTCATCAGCGAAACCCATAAAGCCAGATTCTTCCGAGTCTGTCTCGCACCATATGTTGGTGGCTGCTTCTGCAGTCATCTTTGTAGCCATGTTGCCTCCCAACAGCACAAAAGTCATAAACAGACTCTTGCCTATCTGAGTCTGAATAGTGCAAAATCCAACGCTTAAAAGCACTACACTCTGGTAAAAAAAAAAAGATGGGGGGGGGACAACTGGAGGATGGCCAGGTATGCAAATTTTAGAGGACACTTATGAGGAATACAGATTGCAGGGCTTCATTGTTTCCAAGTTGCAATTTCCTCTTAAATGTAACCCTAGAGTTTAGAGAGTTCAAAGGGTTCCTAAAACTCCCTGAGGCAGAACTGATAGCTATCTTTCCAACAGAAAGCTCCTGATTATTCAGTAAATACATGGGGTTGTAAAAACCCCTGGTGCAGAATTGATTGTTTTTTTTTAATCACAACCATTAGCAGCTTTGTGTTAAAAAAAATCCTGTGTCAAGAGTTCACATTAATAAGGTGTGAACTGCTGTGTAAAGATAAGGAACAATAGAAGTTGGGAAGTTGGCTTTTCACCTGGGGTCAATGTAAACCCCCCCAAAGCACTTTGATGATGACATTTTCCTAAACATACCACAAATGACCTTTGTGAACTCAAACAAAGTGCTACATTTTGTCCTTCACCCTTATTGAGGGGTTTAATTAGGAGAGCAGGTGCTGGGGTAAGTTTCATTTCTAAGAAGACACATGTATTTTTTTAAATATCAACATGACCCTGAATGCAAAGGGCGTACAGTGCTTTCATTTTCCCCACTGACTTCCATTGGGAATGTAAAGTACACAGATGACAAAATGATAAAAACCTCAATTTGGGGGTCCGGAAGTCATGGAACAACACAGGACAGTTGACCTCAAACTTCTTGAGGAATACATGGGGTGAGGAGTGGTTCAGGCTTGCTAAAAAGGTGTTATGATTTTTTTTTAGCTGCCTTTGGGGTCATAAATACCAATGTTATAGAGCTAGGGTTAGTTATCCCTGCTCTGCCTGGTTATTGGTTGCCTTGGAAATCCACCTGATCCCCATGTGTCAGGACTCTGCTGCCCCAGGAAAACTACAGTCACAGTGACTTTATCATAGTTCATTTGAATGCCAGGCAGGGAGGCTGCAAAGACAACATTACTCATAAGTTTGCCATCTCGAGGGCTTGGTTTTGCAGTCTTAAGGTTCTTTGAATATAGTTTTTCACATGTAATAAAGAACAGGTTATGTCGGCTGCTATCGCCTCCATTTTCTCTTATCTAATGGAAGAATCTTCATTGCAACCTACTGTAAAGATATAGGAGTGTGAAATTTGTGTTGCTGCACAGAGTGAAGATTAATTTAGCAAGAGGCCTCAAAATTCACTCTACACCATCAAAAATGTACTTTTTAAAAGAAAAATAATACATTATTGTGGCTTTGCTACAGCAAAACATGTCAGAAATTTTGGTTAGACACACTGTAGCAAAGCAGGATATTGGCCCTTTAAGGAGCCAAGTATTGGGCCTCAGGGGCACACCCAGTAGGTGTGGCTCAGCCAGCCACGGGGGATAAAAAGCTTCTGTGTGAACAAGAAAGGGAGTTAGTCTGTAAGCCAGGGAGAGACTAAGAAAAGGGTTGGTCTGGGAGTCACTATGGCCTGTCTGTTAGAATGGACACAGAGAGCCTCAAAGAACTGGGAAGAGCAGGGGCTCTGTACAAGTGTGGCGACACCAAGAACTGTACTGGTTGTATATATATGTTTGGCAAAGGACACTGTAAATAAACAAACACTGAAAAGTGAATACTTAAAAAGCATGGACTGGTGATCTGGGAGCCAGAGCGGTAGCAGCAGCTCCGCTAATTTCCTATGGAGAGCACTCTCATGAGAACAGCACCAGGGCGGCTGCTACAGGGCATTTTCAGACGTTACGAGGTCACGCTCAACCACAGTCAATACCCTGTGGTGGGGAATGGTCCCGTAACATCTGTTGGGGAACCGGAAGTTCCCCCCGAGATGTTAGCCATGGCCAATCGCGGAGGGGAATCACATTCACCACGCGATTCCCGGAACCGGCAGGGCCGGCGCCGATCGCATGGAGAACGTGATTCCCCGCCGCGATGAAGGGGCCCATCTCGTCTGGACGGGATTCCGGGCCGTGGTCAATTCGGGCGGGCGTTGCGGCCGCATTGCGGCCGCCCCGTTTCATCTGAAATCACACACACCCCTATCTGCTATGGTTAAGGTCACTGTTTTGATTCTACAAGTGTACACACATTTTCAGCTTCATATGGATTCCTTCTGTTCAATGTTGGACCAAATCCCCAATCTGTCTTTACTTATACAGGTTAGAGCATACAGTCCTTACAAACTTGGTCTACTATTACTACTGGTGATGGGAAAGGCAAAGCAAAGCAGATACCTTAGAAATCCTATTCCGTCAAATTCTCCACTGCAGTCTAAGACTAAAAATGAAGTCCTGCTAGGTAGGACAGCTGTTGACAAGTGTGGAAAGTAGCAGTAGGGACGTAACCTTAGGAAAAGCAAAATGAAACAGTTATTTCCTGTAATAAACTGAGTTCCACCCAGTATTCTTGACTGCATTTTAAAGATTTTTCAGTGTTTGCAGTAAGGGGCCTGATCCAGGAACTGGAAAGGAGCCACATAAAAGCTAGCCACAGGTCACATCTGGTCCCTGGTATAGAGGTTCCCCACCCTTGGTTTATACTATCATAGACTGGGATTCATGTTCACTGCACCATAAATAAATAAATAAAATCAGCAACCAAAAAAGCAAAATTCTGTTATTTGTACATCTAGGACTCTTTCACCAAAACATTTTACTGTCTGATTTTGATTCAGTGTGTTGCAACAAATAAAAAAAGGCCACATTAGTGGTCAGAATGGCTTCTGATAATTTTCTTTTTGTCCTGTTCGGTATGGGAATTAAATTTAAAGACAACAATTCTTTCTGGGCCACAGCCAACCATTTCATGAAGCCAGAATTAAGCTGTATCAATCAGATATCTACTCGCCAAATGTAAAGCAGTTTGTACTCCTTAAAATTTAGGCAAAGTGTTTTTACCAGTTAAACAGTATTAATTCCTTTCATCTTTTTTCTTTATGTGTGCGCCACTTCAGAATAACTGTTCTGGCTTACTGGGAAAAGGGAAATGACCTAAGCTTCCAAGAAGGCTGACAAACTCAGATTCATGAATACCACTGATGAAACTGCTCTCCTGGGAAAAATTCAGAGAAAATCAGCTCCACAATTACTTGAGAAAGAAACCCCAACATAAAGGTTTTCCTTCAAGGGAAGTTGGTGTAATACACTATATCAATCCACCACTTCCTAGGGGAAAGAAATCACACACTATATGGCCATTCAAAATTCAAAGTAAAAACTAGGGATGGGCATTGGGGTGAAATTACAGATTCAGATCTGTAATTTCTGTATTTTCAGTTTCATTTTTACGGGTTCGGTCTTTCCTACTGACATCAATGGGAAATTTTCCCACTGAAGTCAATGGGGAGAAAGAGGTCTACTTCCCAATTTGTATTTATTGGTTTATTTTACTAAAATTAAAATTTTA
Source organism: Sphenodon punctatus (assembly GCA_003113815.1). Lineage (NCBI taxonomy): Eukaryota > Metazoa > Chordata > Lepidosauria > Sphenodontia > Sphenodontidae > Sphenodon > Sphenodon punctatus. The sequence continues at coordinate 1,545,298 of QEPC01009281.1, forward strand.
AACATGGCAACTTGGGAAAAAGCCTAAATTATGCTGAACCTAACTACTGAATTAATAGTCACTTCCTCCAGAGAGAACCTCCAGGTCTTGCTGTTTTTTAATAAATTAAATAAATAAATTAAATAAAGTGTCCTGTTTAAACAAGCATTTATCTGGCACACTAGTATTTCAGAAGGGGCCAGAGAGTTGCATTCGCATCATCCTCAGTCACATACAGCATCCCAATACTATTTGAAGTTGTTCACAGGAGAGTATAAAATTGTTATCTAACAGAACATACATGTAGGTTCATAGCAAGAAAATGATTTCTTCTTCTACTTCAGTAAGTTAATAAACAACCTTCAGTAGGCTTTGACCAGCAATTATTATTATAAACTGGAAAATGAAATCCTGACATTACCTGTATTGTGAAATTTAGTGTACCATCTGTATCCTGGAAAAAGATCAACATTTAAAATAGCTTGTTTCATCACTTCTCATAAATCCAATTTTTTTCTATTCTGAATAAAAACACTACCTTGCCTCTGCAAAGGCAAAGTAGACGATTTGGAGAAAACATAAGCAATGTAATTAGTTAACGCTGAAATCATTAGTGATAAACTCTAGTTTGATTGGTAGTGGGTTATGGAGCAGAATCGAGGATAATAAAAAAGGCAGATGAAAAAAGAAGAAAATTGCAGTTTTGAACTCTGAGAATGGAAAAAAAAAATGTATTAAGAGTGTGATGTCTGGACAGACTGATCGCTGGGCTCAGTAGAAGCTGTGGAGCAAGTAAAATCAACATTTATTTCTTTGATTAAAATTAATACACCACCCCTTCCAGCAAAGGCTCTTGCAAATTCAAACATGCACTAAAGAGCATGGAAGTTGCAAGGTAAGGCTCCCGCCTTAACGTCCGTGAAATGTTAGCAGTAAAGACATTGTAAAGTCTCACATATTGTGCTCACTTACAGCTTAGACTCCATGCTACACTTTGCCTTTGTCTTTCAGACCCAATCCTCTTCCTCTTTACAGGTTGGGGGCAACACTGAAGCTGGGGGGGCAGGAGGGCGATAGCTGGCCCCTCACCCCCTCCGTTTCCTCTTTAAGAAAGGGAGAATTTAGGAGTTCTGGCTCCCATCTTTTCTCCCCCTCAAATCTACTTGGTCCCAGCCCTGTAGCAGGGAACTCGGGACTCCTGGCTTCCAGCCTCTCCATCCCACTCTAATCCAGTAGGCTGCACTCCCTTCACAGGCAACTCAATAGTCTTGGTTCCTAGCCTGTTCTCCTCTCCCCTGCTCTCAACCTTGTAACAGACAACCCAGGAGTCCTGGGTCGAAGTCGCCCCTCTAACCCTGTAGCCCCCACTCCCCTCACAGGGAACTCAAAAATCCCAGGAAATACGTTTGTCTGCATGTGTNAAAAAAAAAAAAAAAAAAAAAAAAAAGGAGGAGGAGTGGGTATCGAACAACACGGAGGGAGGCTATTGGGAGTCAAAGGATAGGGAGTCAGCTATGGTAAGTGGGTAAAACAATAGGACTGTTTCCTCAGATATCCCATCAGTTATTTCACTCAGAACTTTATTATTGTAACTATTTCTAATTCCTCCTGTCATTCCACCCACTTACTTAATTCTGCACACTCTTTGTATTTTTCCGTCATTCCAACAATTCCACCTACTGCATCTGGTGCCTTCTTCATCATTTCACACCCTCTTGCCTTCCCTATGAACTCCCAAAGATGCAACTGTGTTGTATAATTTCACACCACTTAATTTGATGTGGAATGACAATAGTATTTATTTAGAAATTGGTACTGCTGTTCCCTCCATTCCTTCCAATGGTCATTCCATTTTAATAATTTGAATGCCTACCCAACTTAGTTTTAATTAAACATTTGTACACGACTCTACCCAGCTTCACTGTGCTCTGGGAGGATAGTGGGTAAGAGGGACAGTTGTGAGTCATTAGTCAGCTGTCCCATTCTCCCCAAACTGAAATGAAAGGATAGAAAGGAAGGGGTGATAGGTCACCTCACACCCTCCTGTCCCCAGCTTCAGTGTTGCCCACAACCTGCAAAGAGGACGAGGACTGGGACTGAAAGATGAAGGCAAAGTGTGGGTGCACAGAGCCTAAGTTGTAAGTGCGCACAATATGTGAAACTGTACAATGACTTTACTGCTAACATGGCACGGAAGTCAAGGCAGAACCTTAACTTGCAATTTCCGTGTTTTTTAGTGCATGATTGAATTTGCAAGAGCCTTGACTCTTCTTATAAACTGGACGTTTTTTGATTATGGAATGCCCAATTGGGTTCTTACCTGGGAATTGGGATTCTGGTGGATATGTAGGGGAGGTAAGTCGGACAACAGGGTAATGCCTGGACTCATCCACTAGGAGGCAGCACTAGACTGAAATCCTGTTGCAGGGACCATCTTCCCGCTCACCTCCAGTTGTGACAAGTCGAAGAACATAATAACGTCTTTAATATGTGAAACAAATAAAACAGAGAAACTCCCTGCTGCTACTCTAACTCCTATCGGGCCTATAAATCCCCAAAACAACTTTTTCCTAAGAAAATAACGTCTGTAGAACGAAGGAAGTAGTGTACCCCATGTATATCCCATTTCATAAGGAGGGTCCACTTACCTCCCCTACATAGCCACCAGAATCCCAATTCCAAGGCAAGAACCTAATTGGGCATTCTAGTGGATAAGGTCCGGTAAGTCGGACAACAGGGAGGTAAAAAAGCAGTAATGTCAGCTTCGGGAGGGACACGATGGAGCACACTACGAATTAATCCGCTATTGAAGGATTCCCTGCAGAATCTGGAGACCGAAGGCCACCTCCGCAGAATCCAAAATGTCTATTTTATAATGTCTCGTAAAAGCATGGACAGATTTCCAAGCCGCAGCCCTACAAATTTCTCTGCAGGAAACTCTATGCCGAAATGTCCAGTAAGCTGCAGCTGACCTGGTAGATTGAGGATGAATTCTAGCAGGGGGTTGGAGACCTTTTGCCTTATAAGCCTCTCTTATACAACTAGAGACCCACCCCACAATGATGGCTTTGGATGCCTTAAGACCCCTAGACTTAGGGCCATAGTGGACAAATAAGGCTGAAGACTTTCTAAACTGTGACGTCCTGTCTATATAGAATTTCAAGGCTCTAACATCTAAATGGTGCCATCGCCTCTCTAGCGGGTGCACCGAGTGCGGACAAAAAGAAGGCAAAACCAAATCTTGTTCCCTGTAAAACTGAGAATCCACCTTTGGTAGAAAAGAAGAATCTAGAATCTAGACTTAAGAAAACGAATTCCTTCTGAAAAACACAAAGTGCTGGGTCAATGGAAAGAGCTCCCAGTTCAGACACTCGACGTGCTGAAGTGACAGCAACAAAAAAAGCTACTTTAATTGACAGAAAAAATAGTGAAATTTTGTGTAACGGTTTGAAAGGAGGGTCTGTCAGAGCCTGAAGAACTAAATTCAAATTCCATGTCGGGAATCTATGAATTACTGGGGGGGGCTAATTGGTGAGCTCCTTTCATAAACTTCTTTAGATGGGGATGACTAGCGAATTTCTGATGACCCATAGACAGGGTACTATCAATCGCTGCTAACTGTCTGGCCAGTGTATTGGGACGGAGTCCCTTGTCTCTTCCACTCTGAAGGAAGGCCAGGACATCGCCCACTGATGGAGATGAGGAATTTACTTGGATTTTGACTGGCAAATAGATCGCCTTCCAAGAGTTCTGATAAATTCTCCTGGTTGAACTTCTCTTTGAAACCAGCATGGTTGAGATTACTTCCGCAGAGTAACCTGAGATAGAGCGTTGGATTCAAATTCCAGATAGTTAATTTGAATAGATCGGGATTGTCGTGCCTGATCGGACCCTGGGTTAGTAGGTCATGATGTGTTGGGAGTCACCAGAAGTTGTTTCGAGAGAGCCGCAGCAGGTCTGGGAACCCCAGCCTGCGCAGCCAATACGGGGCAAGAATAATAATATGGGATTGCTCCAGTTCTATCTTATGGATGGTTCGATGAATCAGAGGTATTGGAGGGAACGCATACAGCAGCCTCTGGGCCAAGCATGCAACAAAGCATCTACCGCTATTACTTCGGGGCAGCAGTGCCTGGCAAAGAATGCTGGTCGCTTCGTATTGGTCGGCGAGGCAAATAGATCGCAGACTGGATCTCCGAACTTGTCTATCATCTGAAGAAACACATCTTGTTTCAGAGCCCACTCGGCCAACTGGATGAACTGCCAGCTGAGCCAGCCGGCCTGCACGTTGGTGGAGCCCTTGATATGTCGGGCTGAGAGAGACCCCAGGTAGCCCTCTGCCCACCTGAAGATGCGTATCGCTTCTGTGTGTAGCTTGTGTGATCGAGAACCCCCCTGATTATTTATGTAAGCTACTGCGGTAATGTTGTCTGACAGTAGCTGTATATGTTGTCTGTGAATCTGTCCTGCAAACGTCCGTAGAGCTCTGTGGATGGCCGACAGCTCCAACCAATTGATGCTGTGGTTCTATTCTGCTGGAGTCCAGAAACCCTGGACTGATTTGCCGTCGAGAGTGGCTCCCCAACCTGACAGACTTGCGTCTGCGGTAATAACAATCTGCTGAGGCGGATTCAGTGGCACTCCGAGGCTGAATCTCTGTGGTTCCAGCCATCACTGGAAGGACTTTATCATAACCACCTCCCTATTAATTACAGAAAAATCGAAGGTCCTGGTATTTTCGGCTCACGCCAAAATCCAGAATTGGCCCATAGGGGGCATTGTTATACAACAGGTTAGGGCTTTTAGGTATTTGGGCATTTTGTTTCACGAATCGGGGCGTTGGAAGGAGCATGTCAGCAGAGCTCTGAGATTAGCCCAAGCAGTGGCTTTGACTATCTCCAGGCTTTTTGCCAAGCAGGGTAGAACGGCGGTTCAGCAGGCCATGTTGGTGTTTAACTGTAAAGTGAGGTCCCAATTGCTTTACGGGGCTGAGCTGTGGGCCCCCCTTTTTTCGGGGTCATTGGATAGGATCCAGTCCAAGTTTCTACGAGGACTTCTTGGGGTTCCAAGAGGCACCCCCCTGGCAGCCATTCGAGCAGAACTGGGACAAATATCTTGGACCCAAGCAGCTAAAGAAGCCAGCTTTAAATACTGGTCAAAATTACAGCTGGACCAGGAATCCCCTTTAGTGAAATCAATGCTGGATGACCCCTATAGAGACCCCTGGGTAAGGGAAGTTGAAGCACAGTTGGAGAAGATGGGAACTCCTCCTGTGTATTTAAAGCATAAACGCCCGGGTTCCATCAGGACAGAGATCTCCACGAGGACCAGGGATATAGGGCGTCAAATGGAACTTGGTAAAATTAGATCCTTTCCCCACATCCGTGAATATTTACACTTTGTTCCACCTATGGGCCAGATGGCCACTTATCTAATTACCCACATATCCGGTAGAGCAAAGCAATTGATGGCCTGCGCGCGGCTCAACGCGTTCCCGTCTCGTGTCCTGGAAGGGAGGCTCCAGGGTATACCATTCCTTGATCGTTTATGCCCCTTTGACAATGCCGCGGTTGAGTCTGTCGGACATATAATGTTACATTGTCATTTATATGATGAGTCCCGTTATGACCTCCTTGACCCAATAAGGGATCAGTACCCTGGTAGGGATGACTCTGTGATTCTGGCCGTACTGTTGAACAGTCTGGATTCAGATATCATTCGAAGGGTTGCCCTCTTCTTGCTGGGGGCTGTCCATCTTAGATCCCAGTTTATCAGTAACCATTGAGTAAGTTACCTTAATTATTGGACATTATTTTTCAGAAGGGGGCACTTGGATTTCTACTGTATAATGCTGAAATAACTTGTATTATGTTCGTTTTGTGTTGTGGTTGATAGATGTTGTACAATGATCATTGATCACGTAATAAATGATATTGAATTGAATACTGGGGTCCAAGTGTACAAATACCTGGCTGTTGTTTATGAGGTGATACTGGAAAGGCCTCAGTAGACGTTGAAGAGGTCTCGCGTGGAACCTGCTCCACTGAAGATGGCTGAAACAAGACACCATTAGTCCCAAAAGATGAGCGAGAGTATGAATGGGAATCTGCTCCATATTCAATAGTCTCAATATCAGTGTTTTGATCTGGTCTTGTCTGCTTTGCGGTATGAATAGTCTGTTCTGAAATGTATCCACTATGACACCCAGATGTTCTAACCGCTGAGTGGGAACTAAGTGGCTCTTGGCGAAGTTGATCACTAAACCGTGCTGAGTCAAGTATGTTACGGACTTGCGTATGTGCTCCATGCACAGTTCCCTGGAGGACGCCTTGATCAAGAGGTTGTCCAAATAAGGAAAGATGGACAGCGCTTGCATACATAAGTTGGCAATTAGTGGAATAAGCACCTTGGTAAACGTTCTGGGGGCTATTGCAAACCCGAACGGGAGAGCGCTGAATTGCCAGTGCTCATGATGGTAAACGAAACGCAGCCAATGCCTGTGAGAGACTTGTACCGGAATATGCAGGTAGGCATCCTTTAAATCTACTGATGCCAACCAGTCGCCTGCGTGGAGAGAGAGAGGGTGATGGAGGCTAAGGTCTCCATCCGAAACTTTTGAAGTTTGACAAACTTGTTGAAATATTTGAGGTCCAAGACCACTCTCCAAGACCCTTCGTTTTTGTAAACCAAAAATAAAATTGAATAAAGGCCCAACCCCCTCTCTCCATGAGGTACTCTTTCTATTGCGTGTATGTTTGCGAGCCGCTGAATCTCTAACAACATGGCTCTGTGTCTTAAAACACTGGAAGATACTGGGAACATTCGGTATAGATCTTTGGGCCTTGCTTTTAACTCTATTGCGTATCCCCTGTTTACGATGTTGAGAACCCACCTGTCAATGACTGTGATCTTCCAGTGATGATAGAACAGGTGAATGCAGCCTCCTGCTCTTGTATCGTCTGTCCCAGAGCCATCTGAATAGTCAGGAATGCTGGTTGCCAGGTGGTGACCGTCGAGTCTGAGATCCACTTTTAACAGCTTTCCCTGATCTGTATCCCCTTCCTCTTGTATCTCTGGGATGAAAGGAGTTATTGGACCACTGTCTGGAAGGAGTAAAATCCCGCCTGTTGCTCTGGTAACGATGGAAAGGGTGGAAGACAGACCTGTAAGACTGCACTTGATGAAAGACTGCTTTTATCTTTTGTGGAGGCCTCCGCCAGAGCTTTATCTAAGGCTGATCCAATTAACTTTGGACCCTTAAACCTGCCATGCACTAAAAGATTTTTAGCATGGTTATCCGCTCTCCATGAACGGAGCCAAAGACACCTCCTTGCTGCAACATTAGCCGCCCCTCTCTCCATGAGGTACTTGAGGTACTTAGCAGCCCATGTCAGAGAGTCCATAGCAGCGTCTGCTATAAAAGCATTAGCCATTGTAATGTTATTAGCAATCTTGGCCGATGCGGCTGGGCTAATATCTGGGTCTTCTGATAAACTAAGTCACTTTAAAACAGCACGGAACGTATAGGAAGCTGTGGTAGCAATCTTAAGAATATGTGATAGTGCTTCATAACACCTATGCAGACCCACTTCAACACTCTTATCTGTAGCATCTTTGGGGAAAAGATCCCCTTCCGCGAGGAAAACTGACTGACGGGCTAAAGAAGAAGCTGCTGCGTCTACTCTAGGTGTGAAAAAAATATCCTGAGCACTCCCGTGGAAGGAGTACAGCAATTGTTGGACTCTAGACAGCTTAGAGTGTTTAGTAGGAAATTTCCATTCAGTTTGAATTATTCTCTCAAAAGTTTTGTCTAGATGCAGGCCCTTACCGGCTGCATCCACCTTAGGCATATATTCTCTTTCTGAATCAGATTCCTCGTCTGAGGAGTCTGACTCCTTTTCATTACAAGCCTTAAGGGTAATTCTTAGTACCCTAGAAGCTCTGTGCAATTATTTAGCTCCTAATGCAGGGGGAAACTGTCAGCCCAGTTCCTTAGATTCGTGGGCAGGCTCAGGTAACGGAGGATCTGGAGCTTGTAAATTCATAGAATAAGAGGATTCCATTTCCTCCCTAGCAGAGTCCTGTTCCTCCTCAGATTTGTCAGAGAGAGGTCTGTGTGCTTACTCTCTATTTTCTACGCAAAGACTGGGCAGCAACACTGTTTTGTGGATCTGAGTCTATGCTGTCAGACTCAAAATCCATGAACTCTCCTTCCTCTGAGGAGGAGCCCATAAGATCCCTCATGGACAGTTTCTTTTGGGGGGGGGGAGGAGCTTTAAGCTCTCCTTTCCCCGCTACTCTGGACCTGCCCTTAGGTTTGTGTGACTGAGAAGGAGATAATCTTTTATCCTGCGCTGAAGAGATTCCCGCCTTTTTTCTAAACCCTTTACCGCCTGAGGTACATACTCCATGATTTCCAATTGTCTCTGCTGAAAGGGGTCGGGACCGGGGTGGGCTCTTACTGTTTGGAGAGACTCAGCTGACTGCCCTTCCTCCGCTTTCAGGTCACTGCTGTTGTGGTGCTTCCTGCACCGAATCAGAGACGGAGCTCGCTCAGGGAGCTACCTTTGAAGCTGAGGTAGCATCTGAACTCACTTGCAAATTGCGTCGAGTCTTGGCAGTTTCCGCCATCTTGTGATCCCCCAGTGGCCGCACTCAAGGGTCCGTACCCGGAGGCCGGCCCTGGCACACAAGCGGCAGGTCTAAGTCCCAAAAGACATCCGAATCACCTTCACTAAGGTGCCCAAGTGACTAACTTGAAGAAGGATTTCAGAAGTGAAGGGCACTTCCCCCCCTTTTAGAGGAGAGAAGCTGAGCCCTCACGGCAAAGCTGCCAGTAGTGCTGACACACACACTAAACTAGAGTGGGAAGATGCTCCCTGCAACAGGATTTCAGTCTAGTGCTACCTCCTAGTGGATGAGTCCAGGCGTTACCCTGTTGTCCGACTTACCGGACATTATCCACTAGAATATCCACGTTTTTTGTTAAATAAAAAGCAATGGAGAAACTTTGTCCTGCTGCCACAGTAGAATGCTGAGCAGCATAACCACTATGGGACCAGAGCTTAGGGGAGGCTAAGGTGGAAGAGCTGGTCCCTTCAGTTTAGAAGGTTACTTCCTTCAAACAGCAAGCAAGGCGAAGCTAGATTTTTAGTGGTAGCTTCCTGCTTTACTAAGAATACAACAACTTTGGTTCAGTTTAAGTATTGCAAACTTTAAAAGATTGCCCTCTATGATCTCTCTAGCTCATGGCTTGTACAGGAGTCTCTCACTCTTCTTCCCACTGTCAGAGCTCTTTTCCTTCTGCTTTCTATAAGGACCTCCACTGCACAGGACACCTTGACTAGTTCACTCCTTGTCCAGGGGTCCTTAACTCTGCTGTGCCCACGTATAGGACTCTCCACCTGGAATACTGCTGCCCATCCTGCAGCTCCCCCCCCTGTACAAAGCTCCCTCACATTCATTTCTCCTCTGTCCAGGACTCTGCCCTGGCACAATTAACACCATTATTCAGCAGCTCTCTGTCTCTACATGACTCTCCCCACTTTACTCCCCCTTGGACAGGGCTCCCTTTCTTACATAATGCTACCCACTCTAGACCTCCCCCTGTTCTGGGTTCCATATTCTGTATCCCCATTAAAGCTGCTCCCTGTAAAGTACTCCCCTTGTGCATGGCTTCCACTGTGGAAGCTATTTACGGAGGCTTTGCCCCTACTCTCTCCCCTTAACGTCCCCTTGTGCATGCTCCCTCTCTCCCTACTCTCCCATAGGATTTCCCTCCCCGGGCTGAGGCTCGCTCTTAAGAGTTCTCCTTAGAGGACTACATTTACCACTCTGCCCCACAAGGCTGCTCTGCACAGGACCCCACCATCGCCCTGCCCCCCTCCTGCAGAACACCCACTGTATCAGCCAAGAGCACCTGCTTACCCCTCATTCCTTAGTGGGGTTGAGGAAGTTGAAAGGAGAAGCACTGAAAGAAAACAGATTCCATCCCACCTGTAGCCTCCTGTCCCTGGGATAAACCCCTGCCTTCTTCCTGCACCTGGGACCATTCCAAGCAAATTCCAGAGCTTCAGCCCCAGACATACTCCTCCAATGGGGCACGCCATTGGAGCCGCAGCCCAGACACCCCACGTTTTTGGAGGAGGAATGGTTGTCACTGAAATCCATGCGCTCTGTGGTTCTGGGCAGGTTTAGGAGGCAAGATCAGTCACCCTAAACGTCAGTACAGTATTTGCTAGCTCTGTTTAGCCATCTCTGCATCTCTGGCCCCCAAGCCAAGGCACCTGCTGTGTACAATCATATCAAAATGACCTTCAGCTCTCTCCCTTCCACATGCCTTGCTCTCCTCCTCTCCCCACCAGATCTGTTCTAAACATGGCTGGCCAGTCACTCACACTGCCCCCTGGGAGGTGCAGTTCCCTCTTTTTCCCCAGCACTGATAGGCTCTAGCAAGCAGTGCCTGCTGGGAGTTGTAGTCCCCAGTATTCAAGACTGTTTACTTTTAAACAGTCTCTGCATTACACATAGAATATTGGCAAGTATTCCACACTCAGGATGGTTTCCATAGGCCAACACCGAATTTTCAAGATGCAGCCTCCTTGAATTTTCTAAAAGGCTTACACCTCCTCCCAACCAACACAAAACACCTTTACCCTGCCAAAATTGAGACGGCCTAACTTTTGAAAACACAGGCTTCAAAGTTTTCAAACTGTGATATCTCAGCTGTTAACCAACAGATTAGGCCACTTTTTGAACAGCATGAACCGCTTACTGCAGTGGTCCTTCACAACAAATTTCACAATCCTAATTTTAATCATGTCAATTTTATAATGAATAGAATGTTAGGGCTTTATAATGAAGCGTGCAACATGTCTTAACTATATAGAGTGGCCCCTGCCACTCTATAATAGTAAAATTGATGCAATAAAAACTCCCCCACACACCCCACAATCCTACCCAATCCCTATCCCTGTCCACCAAATGCCTTTTCAAACAAATACGTTTTACACTGCTTCCAGAAAAAGCTTAGTCTCCGGTTCATGCTAACCTCCTGAGGAAGAAAGCTCCATAAAGCCAGGGCAGCAACCGAGAACACCCTCCTGGGTATCCCCTTACTACAGAGAACGGTAACAAATGGAATCTGCAAGAGGGTGTTCCCCTGTGACAAGGTAGAACAAGAAGTCTTTCAGACATATGAAACCCAGACAGTTTAGAGCAGGAGTGGGGAACCTCAGGCCCGGGGGTCAAATGCGGCCCGTGGCAAGTTTTTATGTGGCCCCTTTCCACATCTCAGCAGCTCCAATAACTGAAAAACTGAGCTCAAGGGAAGGAAGCAGATATGAGGTCATGCAAACAAGGATAGGGGACAGATCCATGACACAGATCCATGTTCTGGACCCTTCTTCCCTTGAGTGCATCCCTTAAGCACACCTGCCCCAACTTCTGTGCGGCCCTCAGAACTCCTGCAAGCTTTCAAAGTGGCCCCCAGGAGGGAAAAGGTTCCCTACCCCTGGTTTAGGGCTTTTAAAAGGTCAAATGCAGCATCTTAAATTGTGCTGGAAAGCTATAGGTAGCCAGTGCAGACTTTGGAGCACTGGCGTAATGTGCTCCCGGTGACTCTTCTCCAAAAGGAGCCAAGTCACTGCATACTGCAATAGCTGCAGCTTCCAAAACAGACATCAAGGGAAGCCCCACTTAAGAGCACATTGCAGTAATCTAGCCTCGAGGTCATAAAAGCATGAACGACAGCGGTCAGATCCAAGTCAAAGAGAGAAGATTGCAGCCTCCTCACCAGATGGAGTTTGCAAAAAGTGCTCCTGGCCGCCACCACCACCTGATTTTCCAGGTGCCCCAAGGGGTGCAAAAGCACTCCACGGCTGTGAACCTGATTGCCCAAAGGCCCGGGGGCCAGACTCCCATCAAGAAAGAGTATCCTAATCCCTTCCAAATCACAGGACTGGCCAACCACCATCATTTCAGTCTTGCCAGGATTCAGCTTCAAACAGCTCACCCTTATCTAGTCCCTAACAGTAGCTAGGCATTGGGTAACCACCAAAAGCACTCCAAGACTGCCAAACCTGGGTTTGATGAAAACTACATCCCAAGCCTGGGTTTGATGAAAACCACATCCCAAGCCTACTACCACTACTACTTAACATTTGTATAGCACTAACTAGGCATCCTCAGCACTTTACAGTCACAGATTTTTAGAGACGGGTTCCTGCCCAGTAGGCTTACAATCTAAGATGGGACACGGGTGAGGGGAACATGGGGATAGAAAGCCACACACATATTCCCATTTTACAGATGGGGCACTGAGGCCGAGAGGTTGTGACTTACCCAAGGCCACCCAGTGAGTTCATGGCTAGAGCAGGATTCAAAACCTAGCTTCCCAGGTCCAAATCCAGCACCTTATCCATCTTACACCACTCTGGTCCTCCGAAAGGCCTTGCCCAGCAGCCTCAGATGTACACTGAACAAGAAGAGAGAGAACAGAACCCTGCGGGGCACCATAGTGGAGGTCTAGAGAGGATGACGAGCAATCACCCATCACCACCAGCTGGGACCTTCCTGACAGGAAAGAACAGTCCCACACACCCCTGCCAGGTCCTGTAGATGTGTCAACACCACTCTGTGATCAACTGTATCAAAGACCGCTGAAAGATCTAACAAAATCAACAAATCAGAATTCCCAGTGTCAATCTCCAGGCACAGATCATCGGCCAAAGGCACAAGCACAGTTTCCATGCCATACCCAGGACAAAAACCCAACTGAAACAGATCCAGAAATTCAGTAGCATCAAGATGAGTCTGGAGCTGCCAGGCAGCCACCCATTCAAGAACATTCCCTAAATGAGGAAGATTAGAGACAGGCCGATAGCAGGGCAGGGAGTCAGCGTCCAAAGGTGGTTTCTTAAGCAGGGGCCGGACTACTGTAGTTTTCACGGCGTCCAACACCCTTCCCTCCAGTAGGGAGGCATTGACCACCCTAACTAACAATGGCCCCAAAGTCTCCCAGCTGGCATTCACCAGTCAGGATGAGCAAGGACCCAATTCATAACCTGTTGCCCTCATCCCAAGCACCTTCCTTGCATTGGTGAGCAACCAGGATGATGTAAGAAAGTAAAACAAACAGGAAGAAACTGAGCTTCCATAACCCAAAACTCTGACTGCAGTTGAAATGGAAGCACTCAAGCCGTGGTGAATAAGCGTTATTATGCCTGCAATGTAATTAATAAAGACATCACAGAAAGCATTAGATGACTCCATTTCCTGGCAGAGAAAAGCCAGATTAACCAGGCCCCTCACCACCCAAAACAGCTCTGCTGGACATGATTTTTCAGATGTTATGATAGCAGAGAAGAAAGCCACAGAATAGTCCTTCAAAAATTTTATATATAAACTTTTATCCCGCCCCTCCTGCCATGCAGCTCGGGGCGGCTCACAACATTTTAAAATACAATAAAAACAATTAAAATAATCATCAATAATATAAAACAATCAACAGGACTAGCAAAACAATCTAAAAACCAAAAATAGGTGGGGGAACTAAAA
>QEPC01009281.1:1559448-1574015 GCA_003113815.1 Sphenodon punctatus
CCCCTTCGCTCTCCCCACCAACATCACCTCCGTCTTGTCGGGGTTAAGCTTCAGTCTGCTCAGCTGCATCCACTCCGCCACGGCCTCCAAACATTGGGAAAGCAACGAGATAGCAGGGTCTGGGTCAGTAGAAAAAGAGAGATGCAGCTGAGTATCATCAGCATACTGGTGACATCGCACCCCGAACCTTCTCACAACCTCCCCCCAGGGCTGCATATAGATGTTAAACAACAGTGGAGACAAGATCGAACCCTGCGGAACACCACACGGTAAAGCGCGGGGGCACGATGTCTCCTCCCCCAACACTACCCATTGGCTCCTCCCTGAGAGGAACGAGCGGAACCATTCGAGAACGGTCCCGCCCAAACCCCCCAGGTCACTAAATGGTGACACTATATAAATGTTAATAAATAATAATAATAATCTATGCCGAAGTCAGTGCAAGTCGAACACCACCTGCTCTCTACCAGCTTACCCTCCCCACTTCAACTGCCTCAAGTCCTCCATATACCAGGGGACCTGTGCTGATGAAGTGGTGGAAGCGGACACGTGGGTGTAACCATGTCAATGGCCATGGTCAAAGATGTCATTCCACAAGGTGACCAGGTCATCAAGAGAACAGCTGTCAAGATCAGTGGATGTATTCCTCCCCCTCCCCACCCCACCCCCCAAGTGTTCTGGAAACCAATCAGATCAATCTCTGGGGACAGACCAACCTAATGGATCCACCACCCTGACGAGGGCGTAGGAAGTCCAGGATGCGGGCCTTCAGGAAGTAAAAATCCAGCCACGACAATGGTGTTATAACACACCCGATAAACAGATTGCCCATTTCCAGGCTGGTGAAAACATCAAATTCAATGCATGTCCCGCCTCATGTGTCGGTACTAATATTATTTGGGATAGGTCCATGGTTGGCATGGCAGCCATGAATTCCTACTTCGCCTTTAAAAGGCCAGCCTCCGTGTATATGTTGAAGTCACCTAAGCTTATTGTCTTGGGCGCTTTCAACACCAGCTCAGCTAGAGAAGTCAGGGAATCAACTGTTCAGCAGGGTACTCAGTACACCAAGAGAATCCCCAATCTATCCACAGCCAAATCCATCACAAGGTGGGCACACTCTATATTAGATGAGTTAGGCACCAGATACCTCTGAAAGGCCAAGGGGTCTTTAGAGTCTATAGCCACTCCTCTCCCCCTCCCACGCCTCGGCTGATGCTGCACCGAGTACCAGGCTGGCACGATCTGGGACTGATTCAGATCAAAGCTCCACAGCTTCTGTCATTTTGGGATGGTTCTACTAGTAATTGTTTAACTGATTTCTTCCCAAAACACACCCCAAATATGGACACAATTCTGTTTCCTTTCTACCAGTGCTATTGTTTAAGACAACTCCAGTCTGTACTTCAGTAACAGCAGAATCTCATGAACCCTCATCTACTAACTCAAGAGTAGAGTTTATGAAGCAGGAATAAATCAGCTATAATTTAATTCCATGCTGCACCAGTGAATCTGTGCTTGATAGGAGAGAGGGGCATTTATGCAGAAGCCTTAAACAAGTTGCTCTCTGGCTCTGCGTTTTCTCAGTAACAAGGCAGCTTTTACGAGGAACCCCAGCCTCCTAAAAAGTATTTAAGCTGGAAAGATAGAAATTCATGGATTTTATAGTCGTTTTCCATTTTGTAAGGAGCAGGCACAGCACTTTTATTAGCATGCTT
Source organism: Sphenodon punctatus (assembly GCA_003113815.1). NCBI lineage: Eukaryota > Metazoa > Chordata > Lepidosauria > Sphenodontia > Sphenodontidae > Sphenodon > Sphenodon punctatus. The sequence goes on from QEPC01009281.1 coordinate 1,561,167, forward strand.
AAAATCCACAACAGACTAGAACGCAGATGTAGTCCCTTGTGTTGAGGGGTTCCATGGTTGTGCAGTACATACGTGAAGAACAATGCAGACACTACACTCTCCGAATTAGGTCACAAGTCTTATTGATTAGGAGCTGGAACAGGACATTGGATCCAGATCGGTCCCTGACCAGGAGAACCAGCAACACAGACCCCTCTTAGCTAGCCAAGATGGTTCTGAGGCTCTGTACAAACTAAGGGTCTCTTATACAGAACAAAGGAGAAGAGGGCAAGTCAAGAATGTTGATTAAATTTCAGCTCCTTCAGCAGTATGAAAGACTCTGCATCTCAAGCCAGAGTGGTGTCCATGGCCACTAGACTGGATTAGGGAGCCACCCTTTCAGGCTCATGCAACAACACCTGTCTTTACAAGGCCTTTGCCAATTTATCCATATATGGAGTTGTAGACGGACATGCCAGACCATGCCAACAACGAACAGGCCTGATCGTAATTAGAGAAGTGATGTCTTAAGGGGGTGCTCCAAACAGGAGCAGGAAGAAGAGGATCCAGATCATGGATCTATGCTATGGAGTCATTCCCTTTTACTAAGTGTATGCCCTCATCACTGCTCCCTTTCCCCAAGCTCACTCTTTCAGTGCTTGATGACAGGGACTAGATCCATGGACCAGACTCAGGAACTGAAAAGGAGCTAAACAGCTGTCTCATGGACGGGAGGTTCTTCAACCCAGAATAAGTAGTATTTCCATTAATACTCTTTTTGCTATTTTGTTTACAACAGCTTCTTCCCCAGATCTGATACAGGGTGATCAATTATTGGCTTGGAAATTTCATGAGCTAGTAATGATTAGACACTACCCTCTCTCCCCATCTATAATCAGCCTTTGGCTAGTATATTGATGCCCTATCTAACAGGTGTGTCTGAATGACTATATTCTGTTTATAACCTATTTCCCAATACCCATAATGCTACAATCCACTACAGAAGCTACTGGGTAGTTGGGCTGTACATTCGGGTTTTGATAAAACACAAAGACCTTTTCAGGTTCCATATTCAAAGCACAAATGCTAAGGTTGTGTATTCAAGTCCCAACTGAACCCAAATTTCCTGGGAAATGTGGTATATAAGGGCTCAACCCAGCTTCCAAAACCTGCACCACATATCCAGCTCGGAGCTGGCTGCTCTGAGACTCTCAGCTTAGCCGACTGCTTGGGGAGCCTGTAGCGAGCCCTCCCTTCCTATAAGGGCCACTGCTGTCTCAGAACTGTAGTGTCCAGCCCTGCAGCCAAACCCACCTCAGTAGAGACCAGCAAAGACAGGGGAAAATAGTGACTCCCAAAGCCAACCACTCCCAACCCAAAATAGTGACTCCTATGAGCCAGCCACATGTCCCATTCTCCTCCCCAAGCTAGCAACCTCCCTGAACCTACTCCCCAAACCCATTGCTCTTTCCCGAAACTAGTGATCCTTTCCCTAAGTCAGCAATTCCCTCTAAACTAGATCCATGCCCCCATCTCTACCTCCCCAAGCTAACAACTTTCCCACCAAACCAGCTGTATTCACCACCCTTCCCCAAACCAGTGTTCCTCTTTTTAAATTGGTAGCAGACTTAGTAGCAGTTTTCACTGTATTCTTCTTTTCTTATAGGCCTTTCAAACTGGCAGAGCCTCACTGCTTTCGTGTGTCAAAATAACCCATATGCAGGGTTCTGTGTTCATTGTGTTTTCCACATTGGCAGCAATGAAAAAAGTGCATTGAACATGGGTAAAGATACAAAGAAGCATGAATACGAAAAACCACAGATACAAATACGTGACCTTGTGCACAGCCCTACTGGATAGCCTAGAAGCTAAATTTTGTTCTTGCAAATCTTAGCTTGCGATGGTACTAGTGATTGGAGAAAATATGGCAAGTTACATTCTAGTCAGAAAACACAGTTTAAACACCCCATTTCCAAAAACAGTTCAATACAACTTGGATTTGTTTACATCAGCTGACCAAACCAGATTAGGTCCAACTATTTTCCCCTACAACTAAATTCAGACACAAATTATTTATTATTATAAGCATTTATATAGTGCCAGCAATGTACCTGGCACTTTACAAAGAATACTATAGACACGGTCCCTGCCCGAGGGCTTACAATCTAAAGACAGGGGGAGGGGAGACAGGGAAGGGGGAACAAAGTGAGCGACAAGGGATGCAACATTCATGAGGATGCGAAAGCTCAGGTACACATTCTTGGCTTGACTGCAGTAAGTTGGGAATTTACAGATAGCAGGTGGGGGATAATCCTGGTTGGGAATGGTTAGCAGGAGTTAGGAAGGGCGGAGTGGAAGAGGTGGGTTTTTAGAAGGGACTTGAAGGTGTGAAGGGTGGGAGCCAGGCGGATGAGGGCAAATGCATATGAGGTTAATTTAAATTTCTCATCATAATACAGCCCTTACATAAATCCACATTTTTTTTACTTTGTTATTTTGTAAGAATAAAAGCAAAATTCCAAGGTCACAGTGACTCACAATAAATTATTAACTACACCAGCAGCCTTACCAAAGAAAATAAAAGTCAAGCTGTTTTCCCAAAACCAAAGAATACATGAGCAGATTTTTGTGCTGTATCTGTATTTAGCATGCAGAGATCCAGCTGGATTTGAACATTTAATGCAAGTCATGTGCCTCAAAACCCTCTTTGCTAGTTTTTATCCATTTAGTCAAGTGCTTAACTCTCACACATCATTGCTCATATCTACCCGAGTCCTGCAGATGGTCAGCCAACTACGTGCTAGCTGGGTCCCACCTTGATTCTTGAACTAACCATCAGGCACATACCAGATGGCATGCTTAACCTTTAGCATCCTTCACTATCTGTATATATATCCTTTAGCTATCTCTATTAATACTTTAAAAATGTAGAAAAAGGATCAATTGAGCTTTAAAACTGGTTTATGCACAGTTGTCTACTGGGCGTTGCAGAAAGAAATCCTTACTCTGCATTGTTCTTAGATTATGCAGCGTTCCCTGCTGTGGTTAGTAAATCATTCATAAGTCAGCATTAGTGAATAGAAAATAATTTATTAGTAGCAATGTGCTCAGAGATCTCAAAGCAGTGAGTGTGAAACATTCTGAAGAACAGTAGTAGTGTCATATTTTTCTGTTTAAATAATGCATAAATGGGGAGTGGTATAGAACACATTTATCTTTGGAAACCAGGGCAATTTGAGTGGATATGAAACTCAGTCCTTTTCTATTTCAGTCTCTGCTGGAGAGGTTTCTAGTAGTGAAATGGAAGGGTTGCACTCAGAAATCACTGTGTGCAACCAATATTTGGTGTGTAAAGAGAAACTATTTCAAAAATTAAAATACAACAAATTCCGAACAATGTTAATATGGTTGGGCATTCTGGATTCGGATTAATCTGTAACTGCTCGTAATGGGAAGTTATGGATTAATCCGTATTGAACTGCAACAGTGGGCCAAGATGCCCATTGTGGTTTGGTTTTAAATCTATTAAAAAAAATAACATTAAAATATTTGTTTTTTAAAAAAATAAAAATCACTGTGCATGTGCAAAATGGCCACCAGACAATTCTGCACGTGTACCCCTTCCCAAAATGGCAGCAGCGGCATCGTCACCATTTTGGAAAAGGGCAGCTTGTCTGCACATGTGGAGTGGCCATTTTGTTCACGCAGACCAGCTGCCCTTTTCCAAAACGTTGGTGACGCTGCCAACATCTTGGAAAAGGGCACGAATCCGCAAAACAGTCGGGTGGCCATTTTGTGCATTCACGGTGTTTTAAAAAAAACTGTTTTATAGTTTTTAATTGACTTAAATACAGCTCCGTAATACGAATCCGTACTTAAATCCAGAAATTGCCAATACAGATCTGCAACAGAACTGAATCCACAATTAATACCAAATAAATAACCACCCCTAGTTAATAAGATTATGTACTTCAGAGGCTTCCCTCTCACAGCATTTTATAAACACAGCATGACCTTGTTATGCCCCCAATTGTGCCGAGACATCTATAAGTGCTCATCTTTACCACGACAACTAAGTGTGCTCGTGCGACGTACATTCTCAGCTCTCTACCTTTGCAAGATTCACAGCTTATATGAACTGGATGTTATTTCCAGCTAACAGATAAAGAAACTGAGGATTAGAAATCCTAAGAGACTTGCCCAAAATCATACTCTCTCATCTTCAGACTCTGTTCTGCACTTTAGGAGAGAAGGGCTAATATGTCTGTTCCAGGGGTATAGCTAGCATGGAACAAGAGGGCTCAGTTGAGCCTGAACCCTGGACTCGCATGCAGTGGCGCTTCACAAGCGACCTGAGTTCCAGTAGGAAACTTTCAGAGGGTGAGAGATCAGAACCAGCACTTCCTCCCCAGTTTTGGCCCACTCTCAAAATCTCCTAGTGGTGCTTAGGCTGCTTGTAGAAGGCCCTGCCAAGAAGGAAGATTTAGAATGGGTGGGGGCGAAGTGCTGGTCTCACCCACGCCTTCAAGGACTTACCTGCCAGGGTTATGGGGTGCCCACTGGGAGCTGGCACCAGGCTGCCTTCATGGGTCACCCTGCCTCCCACCCTGGAGACTCCTATAGTTTGGACAGGAGCTCAGACCTTCCACAGACAGCCTTGTTACACTTCTGGTCTGTTCCTATTAGGACAGCTATCTTTACCAGTATTTCCACCGTATTGTAAAATTCAGCTTTAAAAGAAAACACACTCCTTTTTGCTGAATCCAGCAACCTAACAGTTTTTTAAAAAACAACACACAGTTGTCTAAATAAACAAAAACGGCTATATTGGGGGAGGGGAAAATACGTCTGTTACAATATTTATTTATGAACGTATGCTGGAAACAGCCAGTTTAAATGCGAAGTTTCAAACTGTCAACACCAGAGTCCACTGGATGAGAAAGTACAGCAGTTCCATACTTAAAGTAATTTTACAACAAGGAAAAAAGAACAGTGATGATAAAACAAAAAAAGGACCTGAAAGATTTTGGCTCATGGCGATATTTTATCTCCCATGCTTACTTAGATTGAGAAGTACCTTATTCCATAAAGAGGTCCTGCTAATTTTCAAAATTAGGCCCCAAATATTGTATTTTGTTTACACATAATGTTAGGCCATCTTTGTCTCAGATTACTCACGCAGATAAGGTCACATCTCAACAACATCATTGATGACAGAGGTAGCTACCCATTGGAAGTAGGGCCAGCATTTGCAAATTTTGGCAGGAGCTTAAAGTTGGGCACTGATGTTAATAGGAATTTTAAAAAAGTCAATCAGCTTCTCTGAAGAATCAGGTCAAGTTTTCAGGCATGTAAATTTATTAATATTTTTATCCCACGGGCTCTGGGTAGGGTTACAAGGCAATGCAAGACTTTTGAAAATCACTGAAGAGGTAAGTGTCCAACTCCCATGTAACATTTAATACAATTGGATGCTTAACTCTTATGCACTTCTGAAAATCCCATCTTAAGTGTATAACTTTACCTGCCCATGTTGTAGTTGAGAATTTTTTTTAACTTATATTCAGTTTTTAAAAAACTATTTCACTGAATTTTTTTTGCCTCTGTGTAATTAGTATTTGTTCTGACACACTTTGTTTGAAGTGACTTCTCTCTCTCTCTCTCTCTCTCATTTCTTATGGCTGGTTTCTTTTTCCGCTTGCTTTTCTTCTCTGAATTACAATAAAAAGCACCAAAGAAATGTAAAATATTATTGTGTGATATGATAAATATGGCTTCATTGTACTTCATTTTTCTTGCATAAAATAAAAACAAAAGAAAATTACAAAATACTGTGCAAGAACCCAAAATAGTAATCGCAATATAAACTTTTTTAAATGCATATTTTAATGCTACCACTTTAAACTGATACTTTCAGATACTTGCTAGGATCAGGACCTTGCATTTTGCATGCTACAATTTAGGATACTAATGAAACGAAGCAAAAAATGCTGTTTGTAGGACTTTCAGAATCTACAATCTTGAGTTTAGTAGGGGAAAATATAGAACCCTGAGGGATTGATGTCAAGTCTTGGCAAGGTTTTTTAAAATGTCGCAGTCACCTTCAAACGGTTGTTTACATATAAAATGCAAGAACTGTTTGGAAGAACAGTTCTTGCAGAACAGAAATGGAAGAAGTAATTCCTAAACATACTTGGTCAGACACTTATTTGGCGTAAAAGATTCAGTGGAGCAATGTCAATTTACATGAAAGGACCTTCCTTTTCCAGAGCCCATGAAAATGATCCATCTACTAACCATAAAATGTCATATGGGCTTTACAGGACAGAATTTAAGCATACTGATGAGCCTATGAAGACACCCACACAGCATTGGCAAGAACCACCATTTAAAAAATGATGTGCCAGGCTTGGGGGAAAATATAATTATATGATTATCTTTAGAACAATTAGATTTAAATATATATATATATATATATATATATATATATATATATATATATATTAAAAGTTCTTATTACTTAACTTTAATATTTTATTCTTTTTAGGGTACAATTATTATTATTAATATAGTTTTCCCCTGCCTTGCATGGCACTCTGAGCACTTCACAGAATATAAAAGTATAAAACAAACAATTCAAAACAGGGGTCAGGGAAGGGGGAAAGGGAGGACAGAGTACAATCAAGGGAACCAGCAGTGGATTCTAAAAGCACCTAGAAAATAAACATGTTTTCAGGTGCTTTTTGATGGTAAGGAGGAAGAAACCAAGATGAACATCCAGAGGAAGCGAGTTCCACACCGAGGGGCCCGCCACAGCAAAAGCCCGGTCACCCACCAACTTAAGGAGCGATGGCAGAACACCGGAACAGCGAGCGAGCCTGGCTGTTCCGTGAGGCTTTTGGCGAGGGGGGTTTCCCCACATATTGTATTTTAAATTGTTTTTTTTTAATTTATATTGTTTTTATTGAATGATGTTTGCCGTCCCGGGCTGCCCTCAGGGCAGGAGGGGCGGGATATAAATTTTAAATAAATAAAAATTAAAAAATTCTCCACAACCATGAAAATTATTTTAAATACAACTAAAACTCTTACCTAAATCACGGAACCATGTTTCAGGCTTTGAGAAAAACAACAAATGTAACAAAGTGTCAACAACAATGTTCCTAACAAAACTCCTAATTCTTTCTTAGCGGAAGCTTTTTAAGTCCAGGTTGGCAGTTTTGACATTTGTTTACTGTAAGTAAAATTCCAATTCTAAACCCACATGGTTACTAGCTAAGCCAGCCGTTTTCATTTCATTTGAGTTCATTCTTACAGTACTGTGCTGCTTGCTCTCCTGATGCCAATATGATGATGCTTCTTTAGTGTATACGCCCATCAGTCAATCTGTAACCACAGGAACTAGATACAACCCCAGCATCATTAGGAAGTACAAGACTAGCAGCTGGTAAATTGCCCTGGGGATTGGAAGCCAAACGTTTTTTTAAAACAGTTCAATAGGAGAAAAAAGTTTTACATTTTTCTTGTTTTGAAGGAGCTTCTTACTAGCTGGGCCTGCAGAAATACTAACCCATATGTAGGCTGAATTGCAAGGAGAGTTGTGAAGATTACTAACCAAAGTAGTTCTGCAGGTCTGTCAGAAGGTAGCCACAATTACGGAGTAGACAGTGGTTCAGTTTGGAACTGCTCCTTCCATTTTAACTATCCCTTTGAACAAAAGACTTAAGAAGATCTTTGGAATGACTGCAACAGTCCAGAACTCTCAGGTAATAGTGGCAAAGAAATGTAATTGTTGTCTTAACCCAATGTGGGATATTATTACTATTTATTATTTATATAGACCAGCACTGTACCTAGCACTGTACAATCAGTAGTTGTAGACAGGTCCCTATTGCAAGGGACTTACAATCTAACAGACAAGGAAGTGGGGGGGGGGGGGAAGAGAGACAAGGGAAAGGTGAACATTACACGTGTTTAACCTAATTACAGGGAGGAGATTCTCATCGCTTATGACAAGACAGGGAAAGTCTGACAGAAGAGGTAGGCGTTCAGGAGGGACTTGAGAGTTGGGAGAGAGGGAACAGAATGTCAGGAAGCTCCTTCTTAAAAAGCCCAAATATTAGAAGCATCCTATAAAGAACAGGACATGTTAGATTCCTGGAGGTTCCTATACCCTCATGGCAAAGATTTTACTTTTCTCTCCAAGAACTGCCAAAACGCAGTTTTGAACTAGAAAGATCTAATGTTTATATCTAAACCTTTTCTACATGAAATCCTCAATGCACTAATTGGAATAATACGCATCTCCAACCATGCACCTGTCTTTATAAAAACAAAGTCTAGTTTAAAATTAAGAGAGATTTAACAATATATTGCTAAAATATACAGACTTTATTAATAAAGCTGTGGATCATATTGATAATTAGACTAAGGATAATCCCCTAACAAAAACATACCCTGGATCCCAGTGTTTGGAGGCCGTGGCGGAATGGATGTGGCAGAGCAGACTGAAGCTCAACCCCAATAAGACGGAGGTGATGTTGGTGGGGAGAGCAAGGGAGGTAGCAGTCCCCCTGATTGTGGGGGGTTCGCCCTCCTATAGCTCAGCAGGTCCAGAGTCTGGGGGTGATACTGGACGTGGATCTCCGCCTGGAGTGGCAGGTGGAGGCAGTCACGAAGGCGGCTTTCCACCAGTTGCATCTGGTGCGGCGGCTGCGTCCGTTCGTCTCCAGCCTGGACCTGGCCTCCCGTATCCATGCCTTCGTCACCTCGAGGCTGGACTACTGCAATGCGCTCTACGTGGGGCTTCCCTTATGCCTGGTTCGGAGGCAGTTTAAAATTGGAGTAAAAATTGCTTTTTCTGGCCGTTCTATACATTGTGTAATTTTGCCCAACGTACTTTTTGAAAATATTTGTGAGGTGGAATACAGTTAGAGAATTCAGGGGTACATTCTGGTGCATTCCTTCTATTTTTGAAAATCCATCTGGTAGTTTTAAAGTTGTAGTTTTCTTAGTTTCCCATATCAGTCAGTGGAACATTACGCATGCGTAGTTCATTTCCCAGGTTAATGAATGCAGAGATCCTAATGGCACGCATATACAGTTTAATTATGTCCTGCTATTCTTCTCCGTCTGACCCTTCCATAACGCACATCCTGGTTAGCTCTCTGCGGGTCAGTTGGGGGGGCTGAGGAGCTGGCACGGGGCAAGTCACTTGAAATGGGGGAGTTGTGGGGAGTCACCTGGCATGGAGGGAGTGCTCAGTTGGGTAACTGGTGTCGGGGGGGGGTCTCGGAGTGCACGTTCTCACACATTGTTATTTTACATCCTAGAAAGGGTTATTTTCTTTTTTTAATTAAAAAAAACAGAACCTTTTGCCATGAAAAGTTCTAGTATACACTTGATTTTGGGGGGCAGCACTGGGTAGGTGAGTGGGGGCTAATGGGTAGGAGCCAGGATTCCTGGTTTCTGTGGAAGGGGAGGCTAGTGGGATAGAGACGGTCCAGAGGCTACAGCTTGTGCAGAATGCAGCGGCCCAGCTCCTTACGGGGTCGGGTCACTGGGAACACATTACACCAGTGCTTCGCTCTCTGCACTGGCCGCCTATTTTCTTCCGGGTCGAATTCAAGGTGTTGGTTCTCACCTTTAAAGCCCTCGGCCCGACCTATCTGCGGGACCGCCTCACTCCCTGGGAACTCGATCGGCCCCTGTGGTCCACTGGGGGTGCCTTCTTGGAGGTCCCCCAAGTAAATCAGGGGGGCTGCTATGGAGAGGGCATTCTCAGTGACTGCACCTCATCTGTGGAACTCCCTCCCGGAAAAGGCTCGTCTGACCCTGACTTTGTCGGGCTTGTAAAACCTGGATGTATTTGATGGAGGGGACTGGTGACGGAGGCAGGGATGGGATTGGGGGGGTTGTTTTGTGTTTATATTTTTATGGCTTCCCCCTAAAGTAGTTTTATATTTGGTTTTATAGGTTTTATATTTTTGTTTTAAAATTGTAAGCCGCCCCGAGCTGCCTTGCAGAAGCGGTGGGGTATAAAATTGTATAATAAATAAATAATTATTCACTGAAACTGTGTGTCTGGGTTGGATGAAAAAGAGGTAGAGCTGGGTGTCATCAGTATATCGATGACACCAAACCGTCTCACGACCTCGCCCAGTGACTGCATATACATGTTGAACAGGCGAGGGGACAGAATTGAACCTTGCAGGACTCCACACGAGAGGTCCTGAGGCAATGAAAAACAATCCGAGGACCACTCACTGAGTTCTCCCAGCCAGGAAAGAGCGAAACCATTCAAGAACAATCCCACCCACCCTGGCTCAGTCTCACAAGCGAGCCACTAACATCTCATGGTCAATGGTATCAAAAGGCAGCTGGCAGTTCTAACAATCAGCAAGGTCGAGTGACAATTCACGGCGGAGGTCGGCAACCAAAACCTCAAGTGCAGTCTCAGTGCCATAACCCAGACAAAAGCCGGACTGCAAGGGATCCAGAAAACTGATGCGGTCAAGATGCTCTTGAAGCATATTGGGTCTGGGGAGCGCCCCCCTCGGTTTTCTATAGCACCTGGGATGAATGACCATTACAAAAACGGTCAATCCCAAGGGTGGGATTGTGATTATCTTTCTCCAGGTGGTGGAGTTGATCTAGAGAGGGGAGTTCGGGAGCAGTCCATTCAAGTCATGTTGGGCAGAGGGAGGTATGGCAAGGAGCAGAGGTTAAGATCTTGTGGGCAACTAGTACCAGTTCCCCTGTTCCTCTCTGCTCCTGTTTGGGGCTATGTAGGGGTGAAATCAAGCGGTGACCCTGATCTGTTGCTGCTGCTGCTGCTTAATGCTAGGTCAGTGGTGAATAAAACAGCTATCCTTGATCTTATTCAGGATGAAGCCACTGACCTGTATTACAAAGAACTGGATGGATGATGCAACTGGGCCTATATTGGCATAGCTGGTGCCAGCTAGGTACTCTGTACAGCATCAGCATCAGATTGGCGGTCAGGAGGGGGGAGTGGTAGTGGTTTGGAGGGAACATCTGACCTGTCGAAAGCATCCAGTGCCTAACATGTCCACCTCATGTTTGAGGCCTGGATAGACTGGGGATTTTTCTGGTGTACTGACCACCCTGCTGCACGGCAGACTCCCTGACCAAGCTGTCTCAGAGGTGGCACTGAAAATACCAAAACTTAATGTTCTGGGGGACTTCAACATCCACAGTGAGGTTGATCTTTTAGGGCCAGAGTGGGATTTCATGGCATCCATGACAATCATGGGCTTATCCCAGATAATATTTGGCCTGATGCACAAGGCAGGACACACGCTGGACTTAATGTTGTACACTGGCCTAGATAATGGGGCTCCAATTATTTGGGCTGTTATTAGGACACTATTGTCATGGACAGATCATTACCTTGTGAGGGTTCGTGTCCCTGCACTTGTTAGCTCCCATCGGCGTGGTGGACCAGTTAGGTTGGTCCACCTCTGGAGACTTATGGAGCCAACTGGATTCCAGAATTCTGAGGAATATACCTACTGATTTTGACGGCTCCTCTGTAGATGACCTGGTCGAGCTGAGCAACACCATGTTGACCAAGGCCACCAGGCATCTGCTTCCTCCGCGGTGTCAGCACAGGTCATCCTGGTTTACAGGAGACCTGCAGTGCATGAAGTGGAAGGCAAGGCAGATGGAGCACAGATGATGGTCGACTTGCGTTGAACTCGACTGATTGAGTCAGATTGTTTTTGAAGGACTATCACATGGCTAGGGTGGTGGAGAGGGCTGCCCTCCTCTGCAAAGTCCCATCCAGCAGAGCTATTCCGAGCGGTAAACAACCTGATGGATCCAGGATGAGTCATCTTCTGCCCACTGTAAGGAATTTAACACCTACTTTGCAGACAAAAATCATTTGTATTCACCTCGACTTGGGGGTTGTTAGTTCTTTTGCAGAGCCAGAGTTTAGGGTTGTGGCGGCTCAATCTTGTCCTGTTTATTTGCATTAGTTTCAGTTGGTGTCACCTACCTAGACAGCAGACATCCTTGAGGCAATGCGGGCAACCAGTTGCAAATAAGATCCTTGCCCGTCTTGGTTGATGAAAGCCAGCCGTGAGAGACTGGGGCCTTTGAGGTCTGAGATTGTCAGTGCCTCCCTTCAGGAGGGCAGGGTACCGGAAGCCCTCAAGATGGCGGTTGTTCAGCCCCTGTTCAAAAAACCAACACTTGACACCAACTCCTTGGGCAGCTATCATTCCGTCTCTAAACTTCCCTTTTTATGGAATTTGATTGTATCTAGATATGCCTGAAGCTGCCTGGCAACCATTCAGTAACCTTCCTCTTGGACCCATGTCAGGCTGGCTTTCATCCTGGGTATAGCAACGAGACTGTGCTTGTGGCGTTGGTCGACGATCTTCGCTGCGAGATTGACAGGGAATGTTGTACCCTGTTGATCCTTTTAGATCTTTCAGGGGCCTTTGATATAGCTGACCATGAGGTGTTTTTGACACAGCTGCAGAATTTGGTAGGGGTTTGCAGGACGACTCTAGAGTGGTTACATTCATTCCGGTAGGGAGGTTTCAACACGTGGTAATGGGTGATTATTAGGGGCGGGCGTGCTGGTAAATCCGGTATCCGATAATGCCGGTACTGGGCGTACCGGCATTATCGGATTCAACCCGGTAAATCCGGTCCCGTTACCGGATTCTGGGTACCGGATTTTTTTACATTGCAGCCATTTAAATGAATGGCTGCAATGTAAAAAGTCCCACCAAAGAAGTTTAAAAAAAAAAACCTCCCCGAGTCCAGGCTGCGCAGGTGGAAGGGGGGACACCCCCCACCCACCCTGCCCAGCCTGGATTTTTTTTTAAAAAAGAG
>QEPC01009281.1:1574580-1594581 GCA_003113815.1 Sphenodon punctatus
GGGGGAGGAATTGTATTCCATTGATTTCAATGGGGACACAGTGCCCCATTGAAATCAATGGAATAAAACCGGTACCGGATACCGGATTTAATCCGAGAATCCGGTTCTTTGAGAACCGGAAAACCGGTAAATCCGGTATCCGGTAATTGCCTCGGGGTCCCATGCCTAGTGATTCTTGTTCTTCCCACTCCCCCACCCCTCGTGGGGTCCCGCAGGGTTCCATCCTGTTTCCCCTTCTGCTGAATGTGTATCTAAGCCTCTGGGTGAGAGCGTGCATAGATTTCGGGTACGTGGTCTTTAATATGTGGACGACAGCCAAATCGACTTCTCCTTTTCATCCAACCTAGGCCCTGCAGTCTCAGTGCTTACCCCCAGTGCCTGGCTGCTATTTGGGATTGAATACGGGTGAGTCGTCTGAAACTGAATCAAGACAAGACTTGAGTCTCAGTCTCAAGACTTTGCATAAAATTACATATATTTGCATAAATGTGCATAAAGTTACATATACTTGCATAAATATATGTTGGTTCACCTGATTTGTGTGCATCAGGTGAAGTTGCCTTCCACTGGAATGCGTCCCCTTGAGCTACGGACTCAGAACTATGGACTGTCAGAAGGCCCTTGCAGCTTACAGATTAATCAGGGGACAAATTTTAATCCGTTTGACAGATTAGTCGATTAATCTGTTCAATTAATCGATTAATGGTTGCAGCCCTAATTATGATCATTATTATTTGGGTGGTGGGGAAGGTGGTCTCTGTCCGGTCACACAGAAGAAAAGCACTTCAAGGCTTAGCACAGCAATGGGGAACCATTTCCATTCTGTGGGCCACTTTACCACAAGCTCCAAGAGCAGCATAAAAGTTGTGGGTGGGAATGCCTAAGCAGTGCACTCAGGAAGAGAGGGGTCCAGATCATGAATCTTGCCAGGAGTCTGTTCCCTATGCAGTGTGCATACCATCATCTCTGGTCCCTTACCCTGAGCTAATTCTTTCACTGTTTGAGGGCAAAGACTGGATCCAAGGATAAGATCCAGGAACTGGAAAGGGGGCACATAAAAAAGAGCTATGGGCTGCATTTGGCCAGACCCAAAGTTCCCCACCCATGGTTTAGTAGAACCTAAATCCAGGATCACAGGGAACCTAAATGCCTTTCCCAGCAGGACCAGCTTTGAAACAGGGCTAAGGTATTATCTTTCTCTCAATGAAGTCAATAAAAAAATTCCATTAGCTTAATTTTTTCCTTTGTCCAAATTAGTTTCAGTATAGTCTAATGCAAAAGCAGAAGACTACTTGCATCTTTTTGTGTGTATGTCCCTTTATTTAATAAATACATACTATTGTTATTTTTCAATTGCGTAATTTTAAGAGAACCTAAACAAAGCTGCTAACTGAAGACAAACGCTCAATCATTGCCGGTTCCTAAAACACGCCCTCTTTATCAGCGTAAAGGATTATACAAAGTTTCTACTAATCCTCAGTAACAGGCCCTGAATCCCTTCATTTGAAGCAATAACCACCTTAGCATTTCATAGGAAAGGTGATAAAAGCAAGGATAGGAAGGCGAAAGGATTTTCCAACACACTTACATTTTAAAATTCACTGATCTACAGCAGTACAAACTTTGCTAAAACCAATGCTAAAATAAGCGTGGTCTTTTTGGAAGATATATTAAAACAACTTTGTCCAAAAGTTAAAATGAAGTTTTAGTGCTCATCTGCCCCTCACTGCACTGTTCTGAAAATTTTAATACACATTCCTTCTCTTACCAAAAAGCTAAGGAAAAATTAAAAAGTGCTAAATTTTCCTGTGAACTTTTTCTTCACAAACTCAATTATAAACACTATCTTCTAAATTTCAAACTAATTTGTGCTTATGCTAAAGCATACAAAAGAAATAAAGACACAACTTTGGACCAAATAGCTTTCATTCTAAAAAGAGGACTTATTCCAGAAGGTGTTGTTCACTTTAGTACACTGAATACAATAATTCCAAATCTGTACACTGAAGTTCACAATGGTTCTTTAAACCAAATCTTCCAGAAGATTCAACAACTGGAAGTCTACCACTTGCAAAACCAAAACCTCAGGAAAAAGAATATCCCCTCTCCCAGCCAGAGCTTTTTGTTTTGCAGTGTCTATTTTTGTACTCGTATGGTGCAGAGCAGACATATAGAATACAAAGTCAAATAACACAATGTCTCAGATCCCATCCATGTGCATTTTGGTGTCAAATCCACACAGCATAGACAAACTCTAGAGCCACACAATTTACATCTCATTCTGCCTAACTCACCCTGGAATTTTAAAAAAAGCATTTTGTTAAGTGTGGCAAGTCATTACCTAACAGTCTTGATTTCTATTTTAGAAATAGAACAACCAGATCTATGGGTGAAACACCTGTGAGAGACTACACTTGGAGTGTATTTCTCCTACAAACACACAGTATAGAACGTACTCTTTGGAAATACTCCTAAGAGCCAGAATTATAGTTGTATTGTACCGCTGGTGGATTTACAAAGCAAAATCAAATGGAAAACACACAAAGACTTTATCTTGCCTTCTCTTCCTTCTTCTGTATGAACGACACACAAAAGGCGAAGTTTACATTGAATAAGGATAGACAATTTAGATATCTCTATGGTACTGTGAGTGCAATACAACTAACTGAACCACCTAATTGAGTACTTGCAGATAAACAAGCTGCAAGACATACAGTCATGTATGCACTGGTTATTCATTGTTTTGGTAAATCTATAGTCAAACATGGGCCATTCTGTGCAGTTCTGGGGCTTGTGTTGTTTTTAAAGTGTAAGGTAGAATTTAACCCAACAAAAAGTATCAGAACTAAAGAAAGATAAGCTTGTTTCCCTCTGTGTTTTACCAAAGAGACTGGTCTGGTCTCAGATGTTATTAGCTAAACAAAAAGAAAAAGCAAGTTGAATTAGCAGCAAAATACAGTAAAAAGGACAACATCGAAGAGAAAGATTAAAGGCGGGACTAGGCAACACCACAGAAAGGTAGGTAGTAAATCAGAGGAAGGTAGAAAAACTTCTCCCAACTACTATTGCTCTGAACTCACAACAGTTAACTCAACTGTGCAGTCCTTTGCCACACAATTACTCTACTGTAGTTTGGTTCACTGCAGCTTATAAGTAGCCCTGTTTGGCAATGGTACCCACACCCTCCAAAATAGGAAAGATGAGGAAGCAACCAAGACATCCATCTCCAGAAGCCAATGGGAAAGGACAGGGAACTGGTCACACTTCCAAGTCCATATGAGCTTCATTCCCTTCTTTCAGATACGGATCTGGCCACTGTCATCCATGCCTTCATTACCTCAAGGTTGGACTACTGCAATGCGCTCTATGTGGGGTTGCCCCTGAAGACTGTTATGGGGCTGCAGCTCATGCAGAACACAGCAGATCTCCTCTTGATGGGGGTGGGTTGCTGGGAGCACATTACACCAATGCACCCGAGTCTGCACTGACAGTCAATAGCATTCCAGGCACAATTCAGGGTACTTGTTTTGACCTATAAAGCCCTAAATAGCCTGAGCCCCATATATCTAAAGGACCACCTTCCTCTTTATGTCCACAGCCCCTAAGATCAGCCGAGAGCACCCTCTTCCAAGTTCCACATTTGTCCGAGGCTCATATGACCTGGGCACACAGAGGCATTCTGGGTAGCTGCTCCACAGCTTTGGAACTCCCTTCCCTTTGAAGTTTTTCTAAACCCTGGCCTGGGCATCTTCTGAAGGCAGTGCAAGACATATTTATTTTGCCAGCCATTCAACAGGCAGGGGCAGATCCTGGGGTTGGGTAGGGAATTTTGTAAGCATTTTATTGGTTTTATTTTGTATTTTATTATGTTTAGTTGCTCTGAGCCTTCGGGGATAGGGCAGGATAAAAATATAAATAAATAAAGGGTAAGTCCTATGGAAGCTCCCGGAGGAAAAGTGAATAAGTGGAAACAGGCAAATTAGTATGGAGTAGGATTGCCAGATATCCCTTTTTAAAGGGGACACCCTAGTTATTTCAGAACCCCACAGAGCCATAGTGTCACTTATTTTGAAAAAACAAGTTGATCTGGCAATCCTAGACTGGGGTAGGAACATTATTGAAGAGTTCAGAGCTGGGAAGGAAGATATTTTTGTGCAGGGAGAAGCAGGAATATTCTGTACAAAGAATGAGAAAGATGATCCTAGCCTCTACATGTAGAGAGACTATTTCAAGGCCTCCCAACTACAGACCTCAACCCTATTCTTGAAGTGTAGAATCCCTCTTACTAGCAAGGACCGTGTTCACAGAGTTTTCCCCATTGCCATGAATGAGGAAGATTGTAGTGAACACAGCTTATTATCCAGTGTTTTCCACACAACTATCCTTCTTGGGACATAAAAAAAAACAAACCTGTACAGAGCCCTCTGTCTTTCTAAAAAACTAAAATTTGTTTTTTTATACAAAAACTCTGTTGCATAAAAGTTAGGGTTGCTACAGGGATTACATACCTGACAACCCCACAAAAGTCAGAAAATTAAAAGTTTAGCCACTTAACACTACACTTGCTCTTCTTCACCGAGGGCATTTTCACACAGTTAGTCCAGACTAACTGAATGTAGTCCAGACTAGTTTGTCCATCTGAACACTGTCAACGATATTTATTAGTTTGAACTAAGAAATAAGTACGGTTGTTATAAAACCCCAATCACTGGCATTTTATGCCTCTATGGTTTGTACTGTAGGCTCACATGAAGAGACGTTTCAGTCACATAAATCATCGCGATGGGACGGCCGAAAAGCAGCGTGAGATTCAAATACAGCCACAGAGACTAAGAACCGTACTAACTGCAATGTTCTGTTCACACAGTTAGTACGGACTAGAAATTAGTCCAGACTAGATTGTCCATCTAAAAAGGTACCACTCTGTTAGTGCAGATTAACAAACACCGGAGTTTATAAAAACTAGTCCGGACTAGTTTCGCCATGTGAAAACGCCCCTACAACAGAAGTAACATAATGGTGACCATCTGTGGTTAGATGAGAAGAGGGTATGTGCAAGCCCCTTTGTTTTCAATTTAAACTGATTTTCACCCCCCAAAAAAACCTGGGTTTTACAAGATTATTCAGTTTCTACTGATTTTTGTCCAAATTTTGTGTATCACTCAAGTACATGAATCATAATATTAGGAAAATGTAATACATTGCACCAGATGTGCTGTTATGTTTATAATAAAATAATCTAGGTGCATATGTAAAGTTGCCTGTTGAAATAAGGTAATGTAGTGGACGATATACACACATGCATGCACGCTCAGAGGTGCATGCGTATCTGTATGTACTGATAAATCTCACACCTACCACGTACATTTTTTTTGCTGTCTTTCTGTCTGCCAAAATAAACAGTGATATTTACCCAGAAAAATTAGTCATTTTTTGCACCAATTCTCACCCATTTTTTGTTGTTATTGTAACACACACTAATAAATTCCTGGGAAACAAAAAAATAAAAACTGAAAATGAAGGACCCTAGGTATGTGCTGTTAGGTAACTTTCCTTTTTCATTTCCTGGCTTTTGTGGATTTACCAGGTATGGGTGAGGCCACACAAGATGCTATGGCAGCGTTACACCACATGGGGTAGCCTTACCCTGCGAAGCAGCGCACTGGATGGCTAGCAGCTACCAGATGTTCACCCCGCCTATGGCAGGGTGGGCAGTCAGCTGCTATGTGCTGCGTCTGCTGGAGAAGGTCAAGGAAACAGTGTGTAGCAGTGTTGCCCAATGTTTTAGTTTTGTTTATTCAAGATGTACAACCTATCCCCACCTGCCAAATGGCAGCTCAGGATGGCGTACAAAGGACAACATAATATAAAAATACAATACACAATATAAACATTTATTTTTTTAAAAAAGAATCAAATGAAGCCCAACTACCTCCTCACCACCACCAGAAAAAGAACCCCACCACTACTACCCTTCTTCCTCACCAAACACCTGATGAAACAGCCCGGTCTTGCATTGTCTGCAGAAGGAGAGGAGATCCAGAGAGAGGCAAATCTCCACCGGGAGGGAGTTCCGCAGCCATGGAACTCACTGAGAACACCCTTCCAAACATCGCCACTCAGAAGACTCAAGGGAACTCCAAGAGGGCATCCCCAGCTAATCGCAGGAGCCGATCCAGGACACGAGGGGTGAGGTGGTCCCACAGGTACGCGGGGCTTTAAAGGTATAGGGCTTTAAAGATAATAACCAACACCTTGTATTAGGCCCGGAAAACTATAGGCAGTCAGTGTAGAGAACTGAGCACCAGTGTCAGAAGAGTGGACCAGCCTCAGTCCAACTCCCAGTGCCGATTGTTGACCAAGGCCACAAGCGCAGTATCAGTGCCATAACCCGGACGAAAGCCCAACTGCAAGGGATCAAGGAAGCCAATGGTGTCCAGATGCTCCTGGAGCTGCTGGACCACAACCCATTCAATAACCTTCCCTAAAATGGGAAGGTTAGAGACTGGCCAATAGCCAGCAAGGGAGTCAAATAATAAAATATAGCTGGCTCCTTGGTCCACCCTGGGGGCTGGTGTGACCTCGAACAGCAGGCCACCAACCCAGAGGGGAGCAGGTCATGTGGCCTGCTACAACTGCCCACCCAAAGTGCAGCGGCTACAATTGCCCACCCCAGGGCAGGCACGGAAATCAAGACAGCACTAGCTCATGTGGCTACACCATATATCGCGTATAGCAACCCTAGCTACTTTCCAATAAGACTTTTGTACATTAATCCACTAGTTCTCCTTTTAGCAAGATATGCTGTCAACAGTGCTGCAAAGAACTACATGTCAGGGCCTATGGTAATGAACAGAAAACTATCCAAGAGATCGGGGCTGCAATCCAAAACCATTTACTCCAGATAGTCCACTTTAGCCCTGTGGACTTCAGTAAAACTACTCCAGAGTAAACTGTTTGTGGAACGTGACCTAGACATGTTTTTTAATAGTTCCTTAAGCAGTGTTTTGCCTAGAAACGTTTCTTAAAAGGACATGCAAACTCATACATCGAGAGAAGACGTGATGCTTTTTATTTTTTATTTTTTTTAGTAGAAAAATTTCAGCCACCTTATTAAAAAAACCAAAAAAAACCGCACGTAATCTTTTTCTTCCATAATTCATGAATATATCTGACACATCACAAATGTCACTCTTTGCATTGGTCTCAATGATACTTCTGGTACTGCACATTCCAGAATTATCTTCTGTAAACTAAGAAGTATATCCAAAATAGTTCATTCAGAGGGAGAATTTAAAAAAAAAAAAAAAGTTAAAGTTCACATTTGTAAATTTTGCCTGCATCCAACATTTTTGTTAGGAATCGGATCTATTTTCTTTACTAGAATTCAATTACACAAAATATTTTCATCATTCTTCCCTAAACTACAAACACAGCAAATAGTCTTGTTCACAGTCTTGTTAAGAACAACCTAACATGATCTTATTAAATCAAAAGTTATTGAAAATTGCTGCAGACTTTAGATTCCTACCAGGTCAGCAAATCCTTCAAAGTTACTTCCAGGTGTTAAAAATTTAAAATTGGGTAGAGGGAAACTACTTGATATTTTCATGGTACTATTTTTTTCTTGTATCTTAAAATCATGTGGCATCAATATTTGGTAATCATGACATTTTTATTGCATAACCCTCTCACACAGTCCAATACTGCAAAGACCTGATATGCTGAACTTCACACATAAGCAGTTAAATATAAGCACGCATAGGTATAAGTCTCAATAGTATTAGGGCCTAAGAGGGTACCAACAATGCTATCAAGTGAATGCCTGTTATAATTACCAATATACCTTTTAATATAATAATAATTTATTGCGGCCGAGGCCATAAATTCACAAACAAATACAACATAAACACAACAAAATTAAAAAATTTCAAAACACAAAGGCTAATTTTAGCCCATAATCATTCAATACCCCTTAAAGCTCAAATTACCCAGATCCTAACAATAACAATATATAAACATGTGCCATGACTCATCACTCGCTGCTCAAGGGTTGCCTGAACTGAAGAAAAAGAGTACGGAGATTAATGGCCGCTACCAAAAACTGAGCTGCCGCTTCTGAAATAGATGGTTCATCATCAGCCAAAGCTAGGAGAGATAAGTTATACTCTGTTCGACCGGAGAATTTCTGGAGAAAGACCGAAAGGAGTTTGAGGCAAATTGAATCGTATAATCGGCAGTGGAACAGAATATGGGTGGATGTTTCCACGTGCTGCCGATCAAAGGGGCAGAGTCGCTCAGAAAAGCGAAAATCCAAAACCCGAGCGGGCAAGGCATTGAACCTGGCAGACATGAAAAGGTGCTTGCCCCTAGGTGAAATTGTGGAAAGCAGATAGGAGGCCATACACAAACGGGGTCTGATATAAGGAAGATAGCTCACAAGATGGGAAGTAGCTCTAATTGATGCCATTTCTTCCTGTAATTCCCTATCCTCAATCTTAGCGACAAGCTCCTGAAGCACCGCTGCCAACTCCTTGCCTGCCCAATAGCCTGGGCTGAACCCCAGCTGGTGCCACGAACTCTTGAATGAGTCTTTAATCCAGTGATGAACCAGCCCCCTGGATCCAGAATGATGTGACTTTGCCCAGAACTTAAGAGCACCAGTCCAGGCCAAAGTGGACCATCTCATCTGCCCCAACTCCTGTCTAATGGCCGCAAACGGGGTAGCTCTTTGAATTCTCAGCAGCCTCTGGAAAAAACAGGCCTGTACACTATCCAATTTCCCCAATTTTGAGGGAAGATGGGGTGCCCAGACCTCGGCCCCATATAATAACTGGGCCTGTACTCTGGCATTCAGGACCTTGGTTGCTGGGAGTATAGCCCTTCCCCCAGTCCGACTATATAGCCTAAATAAAGAGAGGGAAGCTCCCCTTGCCAGGGACAAAGCCCTCTCCAAATGATCCTTCCATGACCCAGTCGCATGAAAGAGTAAGCCCAGGTATTGGAAAAATTTAACCTGGGCAACGCTCCAGCCATCAATAGACCATTGGTGGGACTGACGGGCTCTAGTGAAAATTAGGACTTTAGATTTTCCGTAATTTATCTGTAGCTTGCTTCGCTGGCAAAAGTCCGCAAAGCAAGCTAACTGCCTATTTAAACCCACCCTGGTTTGAGATAAAAATCACAATGTCGTCTGCATATAGCAGACTCCCCACCACGCGATCCGCCAACTTAGGAGGAACAATGGTACGACTCCGTTAATGAAAAGATTGAAAAGCGTGGGTGCCAGGACACAGCCCTGTCTAACTCCGGACCCTGTTGAAATTTCCTTGGTCAAATGTCCCATATACCTTCTATAGAAAAACAGTAAGACTGAAATCTTGGCATTGTTAAAGATAATTCTGCCATTGATTTCATGCCAGAATTCTGCAATAAAATAGGGGTGTGCATGTCGTTTTCATTATTACAACAATAACGAAAATTGACATTTTCGTTATTGGAATAACAAAAACGACAACCGAGAACCACAACAAAAACGACAACCAAAAATACCAGTAATGGTAACAAAAACGATAAACAAAAACGACAATGTCGTTATCATTGTCATGATTATTAGTGCTGTGGCAGTTGGGTTTTGGAGGGGAACTGTAGAGAGGGGAGGAGGGAGCAGACATCTCCGAGTCTTAACAGGGTTGAACTCTTGAACTGTGCCTGTGTTGGGAGGGGCGAGCAACTCAACAATATCTGATGGATGTATTCCTGGCCAATGACCAGCACAAGCAGGCCCCAGCAGTCTCATGGGACTCTGATTGCTCAATGCCTGCTGCCTCCCACAACCAATCAGGGGGGCTCTGGGGGAGGGCACTGAAACCCTTTATAATGGGAGGGCCAGGTTTTTTCTCTCCATTGTGTGAGAGCTCTGCTTGTCAGGTTGCATTTACAGAACTGTGGTGCTTGCACATAAAAAATCCTCCCTAGCCCTCATTGTATTATTTACTTATTTATTAGGTATTCCCACCAATACCTTTCCTTCCTCATAACCTACATTTTATCTTCTCCCTTTCCTTGCCCTTCTCCCCCCTGTACCTATAGAGATAGGTAGTATAGATTAGATATAGATTATAGATATAGATAATTGATTAGATAATAGTTTTCCTTTCCCCTTCCTGTCTCCCTTAGATTTAGATATGTATTAGTTATGCACAGGAATCAATAATGATACTGATACCAAAAATAAAATCTTTGTTTGAAATGGTACCAATATCAAATAACGATAACGAATATTGATACAGATAACAATAACGATAACAAAAATACCAAAAATGACATTATCGTTAACGATAACGCAAACATTTTTGAATAACGAAGACAAAAAACGACAACATGGGGGCCTGGTGCACACCCCTAATAAGCACATAACCAGTTCTATAAAATCAACCCATTTTCATATCCTGATGATGCAAAGTTATATTAAATGGTGTCTCCCCTTTCATGACAAATTACTTCCAAGTAAATAAAACCAAGCATGTTCACTGCTAATCAATGCTCAGAGCCAATCAAAGGTCTGAGCATGCAGCATGCACACACTGAATGCACACCGAGTGCAGGATATGTGCACATACCATTCAGCTGGTGTACACTTGGTGCACAGACGGTGTGCACTTGGTGTGCGAACAGACCTTGGATTTGCCCATATGTAGACCTTGGATTTGCCCATATGCTTACAAATTTAATCATAAGACTTTCTAAATGTAATGTTCCAAAGAACAAGAGCAAAGTTGTACCACAAAGGAACAAAACCAAAAGATGAAAAAGTTATACAAAGTAGTTTCTGGTATGTTCAGTGGAAGTGAAACCATGATTTTAAAAATTTCCTCCTTTCAAATAATATTTACAGTACAGTACACAGTACACAAATACAGCAATGCCAAACATGTGTCTTTTAAAAATGCATTCTGGATAAAACCCAAGCATTTTTTTCCTCTTCCTTAGTAAAACTAAGTGCCTTCAAGGTCAATCAGGAAATTAAATGAAACCAAATGTTCCTATCTTGATCACAGACACCAATGTAAACTGCACTGCAGACTGACCATTTCTAACTTGGCATCAAAGTGCTACACTATTCCTAGGGAATCAGAAAAGTTTGTACAATTGAAACTGCTTAAAGGGATATACCTTCTTTTTTTGGGGGGGGGATTGTCATCTTAAATAATACCTAGAACATTCAATGGGGGGCGAGGGGGTGGACATTCACATTTTCAATTTAATAATCTTTGGATCAGGAGAAGAGCTGCAACCAAGCACCATAAGTGTCAGGCACCCCCAACAAATCTGGGGTGCCCAAAGCAACCTGGTCCCGTTCAAGTACCAACGGGGCTGCTCGATCACACCAGCTGGGCTTTGAAAGTGACAGGTCCCTGGCAGGAGCGCTGTGACCTGAGCCAAATCTCATCACTTTTCAAAAGCTGCTTCCTTCCCTAGAGCACCTCTCAACTAAGAGGCGCTCTTGGGCGGGTGGAGGGAGCGCCAGCCTGCCTTTAAAAGTGACTTTTTAAAAAGAAACAAAAAGCAGAGCTTCTAATACATAGGCCTTGGGTGCTTCTATACATTATCTACTCCATACCAAAAGGATGGAATGCAACATGAACACACAGAATGTCAATATGTAGCTACTCCAACAGGGCTGCTGCCCGCAGAACCCTCCCCATGGGTATACCAGGACCTTGCAACTCCACAGGGATTTTCTGCCGGTGGGGCTAACTGGCCTCATCAGTTCCAACTCCCTGCTGAAGGGGACTCCCTGCTCAACAAAAGTATATATACACAAACACAAGAATTACAGGGGCTGCCATTACATGTGGAATCATCCTTTAAGAAACTGCTGTAATCACCAGAGTTGACAACCCTCCAACTGCACAGTATTGCCAGTCCCAGGTTACATATAAACAGATTAGAAAATGAAAAACTTTGTATTTTGAATAATTTTAATTCTATTTTGCCTGGAGATTTTTGAGGTTGTAAAAAGAAGCCACTTGCCTACAATTTGTCGATGCTCACATCACATTAAAATTCAACCTTAAATGCAGACACTGAAACTACAGTCTTGACTTTGATGAATGGCAAAAATCCCATCAACTTTAATGGGCGAGGATTGCAACCTAAAGACAGGTGGACTCCTCTTCAGATTGCTGTGATAGCAAAGGCACTCATCCTTTCACAGTCTTTATCACTCTCCTCTTTCTGGTACTCCTCCATATTCTCCCTATTCTTAACCCAGTTACCTGTCCCTCTCATGTGCATTCCTCCACCAGCTGCTTTTGTATATCTACACGCCTCAGTCACTTGTCATGCT
The DNA here is from genome assembly GCA_003113815.1 of Sphenodon punctatus. Classification (NCBI taxonomy): domain Eukaryota; kingdom Metazoa; phylum Chordata; class Lepidosauria; order Sphenodontia; family Sphenodontidae; genus Sphenodon; species Sphenodon punctatus. The sequence goes on from QEPC01009281.1 coordinate 1,586,933, forward strand.
CCATTTTCCTTCTTTATCCCCTTGAAGAATCAAGCACATGCATAAATGCTTCCAGCTTTGACCTTGAAGATTTGAATATATCAGTAGAAGATAACTGAAAAGCCATTAAAAGTAACTTATACCAACCCATAACTATCATTTTATCTTATGCTATTTTTTAGAATTTGAGAAAAATTGTAATTTTTGGTACAGAAAAATTTACAACATAATTCCTACCAGCTATTCCTTTGGTGCATCATTGGGCGAAATCAAACAAGACAATAGCCCACACCAGGTGTGTGTCCACCTACTTGCTTATTAGGTGCCTGCCAATTGTTAGCCTGCACTTGCCAAGCAGCGTCTACCCAGCACTCACAGCAAGCCCACCATGCGGGGGAATCCAGACTAATGTGTGGCTACGTCCCGTCAATTAGGTTCCATGTAGCGTCGCAATCATACAGCATGATGGAGTCATGGGAAAAAGCCTTGAGCATTCAAGTAGTGACGGCTTCCTGCGCCTCTCTCATTCTTACTGGCATTTTAGAAACCCAACACACACCAAACCTCAGACTGCACTGTCCCAGCTCCTCCAGTTTGCAGCATGTGCCCAATGCTCTCAAGCTAGGGCACATGCTGCAAATCAGGAGCTGCTGACAGCGGGACATGGACTTGCACAGGGGCTACAAGAAAATCTAGGACAACAACTGGCTGTGGGAAGCAAACCTCTCTCTACTATGAACTTCTAAACCGATTCTTCTGCACGGATGGAGCCATCATGGCATTTCACCTCTACTGCTGTGTCTTCACCAGGGGGCAGATATGGCTCCTTCACTCCCACTCCTGCTGCAATCACTCCTACTCTCCCCACCCCACCCCACTAGTCATGATGACTGGCGGAGATGCCTCCGCACCTGTCCCCACCCCCAAAGCCAGCAATGTTGACAGAGAAAGGTACATTGGGGGGGGAAGAGATTACTGTGTTCAGAGACAGCCTGGAGAGCAAGCATGGGAACTGGCGAGAAGAGGCATCCTGGTGGAGCACATAGGCATGGGGGGGGAGGGAGAAGCACCCTTGCAGACCATGCTGGATGAGCTGGCCCAGGGGAAGGGGCACCCTGGCAGACCATGCAGAATGGACAAGCTATGGGAGAGGTTCTGGGAGAGCACATGGGCTGTGTGGCCGAGTTGTGGGAGAAACCATGGTGGAGCACCTGGGCTGGCTCATGGTGGCACCCTCGCAGAGCACACGAGCTGGGCTGGGCTGGCCAGAAGGGCACCCTGGTAGGCCAGCAGGGTTGGAAGGTACCATGGAGGGACAGCAGACTGGAATGGGGGGAGGGGGGGGAAGCAAAAATGGCAGGCAGGGGTGGGATGGCGCAGATGGTAGTGCTTGATTTCTGTACCTTCTTAACTCACAGTGATCGCAGGAGGAGAACCAAGAGAAACCGAGATCTCACTGCTGCAACAAGCACCCCAGCAGCAGCATAGGCCAGGTACTCATTCCTGCTTCCCTTCCAACAGAAAGAGGTCTGAAAATGCATGTGGGTGGGGGCTGAACCACCAGGCGGGAAAGACACCATGGCAGGACTGTGGGCTTGGGAAAAGGGGATTGGCTGCATATAGGGAATGAAGAATGCTGTAAACTGCACCTATAAAATGTACAGGAAGGGCAGGGGCTGAAACACCGGTGCAGAAAGTGGGGGAAGTCTGAAGTAATGGCTTTCCCTGTTGCCTTGATACAAGTCTACCTCCACACAGGCGCAGGCAGAACCCCCTTGCCTCAGTGCCGAGCGCACCAGAACCTGCATGCTCACAACCAGCAGTGAAGGCAGATCTGGTGAAGGAGCTGCTTGAGGAGACCAAGCTGTGGATAGATGACATCCGGGACATGGGCCGGAAGCACGATTCGCTTTTACACCAGGACATCGCAGAATGTAAGGCCCACCTGGACTGCTGACAGAGGGACAGGCACTGGGCCCGCCTCCAACAGCACTTCGAGCAGTCAAGCAAGGAGATGTGCAAGACATGGGCACAGACACAGTGCAGCCTGTCCCAGTCCATCCAGCTCCAGACATCCATTGTTGATCACACAGCTGCCGTGACTGCAANTATATATACACAAACACAAGAATTACAGGGGCTGCCATTACATGTGGAATCATCCTTTAAGAAACTGCTGTAATCACCAGAGTTGACAACCCTCCAACTGCACAGTATTGCCAGTCCCAGGTTACACATAAACAGATTAGAAAATGAAAAACTTTGTACTTTGAATAATTTTAATTCTATTTTGCCTGGAGATTTTTGAGGTTGTAAAAAGAAGCCACTTGCCTACAATTTGTCGATGCTCACATCACATTAAAATTCAACCTTAAATGCAGACACTGAAACTACAGTCTTGACTTTGATGAATGGCAAAAATCCCATCAACTTTAATGGGCGAGGATTGCAACCTAAAGACAGGTGGACTCCTCTTCAGATTGCTGTGATAGCAAAGGCACTCATCCTTTCACAGTCTTTATCACTCTCCTCTTTCTGGTACTCCTCCATATTCTCCCTATTCTTAACCCAGTTACCTGTCCCTCTCATGTGCATTCCTCCACCAGCTGCTTTTGTATATCTACACGCCTCAGTCACTTGTCATGCTCCATTTTCCTTCTTTATCCCCTTGAAGAATCAAGCACATGCATAAATGCTTCCAGCTTTGACCTTGAAGATTTGAATATATCAGTAGAAGATAACTGAAAAGCCATTAAAAGTAACTTATACCAACCCATAACTATCATTTTATCTTATGCTATTTTTTAGAAATTGAGAAAAATTGTAATTTTTGGTACAGAAAAATTTACAACAGAATTCCTACCAGCTATTCCTTTGGTGCATCATTGGGCGAAATCAAACAAGACAATAGCCCACACCAGGTGTGTGTCCACCTACTTGCTTATTAGGTGCCTGCCAATTGTTAGCCTGCACTTGCCACGCAGCGTCTACCCAGCACTCACAGCAAGCCCACCATGCGGGGGAATCCAGACTAATGTGTGGCTACGTCCCGTCAATTAGGTTCCATGTAGCGTCGCAATCATACAGCATGATGGAGTCATGGGAAAAAGCCTTGAGCATTCAAGTAGTGACGGCTTCCTGCGCCTCTCTCATTCTTACTGGCATTTTAGAAACCCAACACACACCAAACCTCAGACTGCACTGTCCCAGCTCCTCCAGTTTGCAGCATGTGCCCAATGCTCTCAAGCTAGGGCACATGCTGCAAATCAGGAGCTGCTGACAGCGGGACATGGACTTGCACAGGGGCTACAAGAAAATCTAGGACAACAACTGGCTGTGGGAAGCAAACCTCTCTCTACTATGAACTTCTAAACCGATTCTTCTGCACGGATGGAGCCATCATGGCATTTCACCTCTACTGCTGTGTCTTCACCAGGGGGCAGATATGGCTCCTTCACTCCCACTCCTGCTGCAATCACTCCTACTCTCCCCACCCCACCCCACTAGTCATGATGACTGGCGGAGATGCCTCCGCACCTGTCCCCACCCCCAAAGCCAGCAATGTTGACAGAGAAAGGTACATTGGGGGGGGAAGAGATTACTGTGTTCAGAGACAGCCTGGAGAGCAAGCATGGGAACTGGCGAGAAGAGGCATCCTGGTGGAGCACATAGGCATGGGGGGGGAGGGAGAAGCACCCTTGCAGACCATGCTGGATGAGCTGGCCCAGGGGAAGGGGCACCCTGGCAGACCATGCAGAATGGACAAGCTATGGGAGAGGTGTTCTGGGAGAGCACATGGGCTGTGTGGCCGAGTTGTGGGAGAAACCATGGTGGAGCACCTGGGCTGGCTCATGGTGGCACCCTCGCAGAGCACACGAGCTGGGCTGGGCTGGCCAGAAGGGCACCCTGGTAGGCCAGCAGGGTTGGAAGGTACCATGGAGGGACAGCAGACTGGAATGGGGGGAGGGGGGGGAAGCAAAAATGGCAGGCAGGGGTGGGATGGCGCAGATGGCAGTGCTTGATTTCTGTACCTTCTTAACTCACAGTGATCGCAGGAGGAGAACCAAGAGAAACCAAGATCTCACTGCTGCAACAAGCACCCCAGCAGCAGCATAGGCCAGGTACTCATTCCTGCTTCCCTTCCAACAGAAAGAGGTCTGAAAATGCATGTGGGTGGGGGCTGAACCACCAGGCGGGAAAGACACCATGGCAGGACTGTGGGCTTGGGAAAAGGGGATTGGCTGCATATAGGGAATGAAGAATGTGAAGAATGCTGTAAACTGCACCTGTAAAATGTACAGGAAGGGCAGGGGCTGAAACACCGGTGCAGAAAGTGGGGGAAGTCTGAAGTAATGGCTTTCCCTGTTGCCTTGATACAAGTCTACCTCCACACAGGCGCAGGCAGAACCCCCTTGCCTCAGTGCCGAGCGCACCAGAACCTGCATGCTCACAACCAGCAGTGAAGGCAGATCTGGTGAAGGAGCTGCTTGAGGAGACCAAGCTGTGGATAGATGACATCCGGGACATGGGCCAGAAGCACGATTAGCTTTTACACCAGGACATCGCAGAATGTAAGGCCCACCTGGACTGCTGACAGAGGGACAGGCACTGGGCCCTCCTCCAACAGCACTTCGAGCAGTCAAGCAAGGAGATGTGCAAGACATGGGCACAGACACAGTGCAGCCTGTCCCAGTCCATCCAGCTCCAGACATCCATTGTTGATCACACAGCTGCCGTGACTGCAAACGTTTGCTCCGGGGCAGATGCCATTTACTTTTTCCCCGCTAGTCATTCACACCCCCACCCCTGGATCTCAACCACCCACCCTGACCTCCCCATCTGTTAACCCCTCACAGCCAAGTTGCCATGCGCTCAGCCCAGTGAACCACGTGTGGTCCCGGCATACCTCCAACGTCACCAGCAGGTCCAGCACACTGCCTCCTCCCACTCCTCCTCAACTTGCAGCAGTGGGCAGATCCACAGGAGGAGAATGCCCCCTACCCTTACGCCCAACCAAATGAGACTACCCAACTGCAGTCAAAAGGGGAAGGTAGAGGAAGGAGTAAAGTGAACTTTTTTTAAAAAGAGTTTATAGATTTATCTTTTATTTGACTGCACTATAAACTGAAAACAGTTGCACTTTAAATGTAAAGCACAGTTAAATAAGTTAGCCAAAAGTTGAATTAATGTTTTTATAGTTTAATACAGTTATATTTGTTTCTATCCATGGTTTCTGTGCTTCTTCTGGGAAAGGTGGGAGGTTTGGGAGCCTGGGGTGGGTGGAGAATGGCTGTCATATGCCATACTGGTAAGTCCCTTATGGGGCTGGGGGTTGGAAGGGAAGGGGGGCTGCACAAAATGGAGGTATGACAATGATAACCCGCTTTGGGTACTCAGGGCTGGAAGCACTTGCACTTCAAAGTAGTAGGTACACCGCTCCACTCAGTTGTGCCAGTCATGGTACAGGGGCACTGGTTCGCCAGAGCTAACTGGCAGGGGGGTTCTCAGCCACTTGGGGCATTTCGAGGAGCAATCACTTCCAGGCCTTCTCTCCACTTTCTCTTGCACGGACGCACGTCACATCCACCTTAGAAGTCCAGCACACCCATTTTCAAGCAGGTGTTGTCCCAGCTTGTTCTGGTTGGCAGCATGTACCCAACAACACTTACTTCTTCCATCGCCATGGCTCAGCCCGACAGTCAGGCAATATGCAGCAACGGTACTTCAACAATGCAATTGCAGGGACTTGCTGCCTATGTTGCATTCCCTGGACTGAGAAAAAGATACGGGTCTTCATCACATACAGGTGACCAGCAGAGCTCTGATCAGCAGAACACTCCCTGGGACAAACCAACACCAGAGGCATATGTTATGTGCAGGAAGCAGGCGGGAAGGCATCATGGCAGGAGTGTGGGCTGGCAGGGGGCAGGAACCATGATGGGATGGCAGGCTTGGCTGGGGTGGAAGCCAAAATGACAGGGATGAAGGGAAGGATCAAGGGTGCTAACGGCAATGCTTGATTTCTGTGTTTCTTCACTTTTCTACTGCCTGCTGCTCTTATCCCAGGTACTCATTCCTGATTTCCTTAGTGCAGCCATAAGGCCATTACATTCAGCAGGCAGGGATTAAAACATCAGGGTGGGGTGGCACAGTCTGAAGTAATGGCATTCTTTGTTGCCTTGCTACAGGTTTGCCACCGCTTTGAGCGCAGACAGAAGCGCCCAGCCACAAGGGCCCAGAGGAACCAGGACCAGCTGGGGAAAGAGCAGATTTTTTAAAACACAAAAAAGACAGGGGGGCACTTTACAGTAAAGTTAATATTTAATTTATTTGTATCCCACCTCTCCATACCTAGGCAGCTCCAGGCAGCTTACAAAAATTAAAATATTTTAAAATATACATTAAAAAGTGTAAGTGTATATATATATATATAAAGTTAAATTAAGATTTTAATTAATAAAGCTGTTCAATTTTTTTTTCAATCCACAGCTTCCATGTTTATTCTGGGAAAGGTGGGACATTTGAGTGAGTGGGGACAGTATGGCGTTTTGCATAGCGGGGAATTGGAAGGGAAGGTAAATGCACCAAAAACAGGAGACATGAGAAGCACACAGGGGGCCATGAAGAATGGCGATAAGCCACTTTGGGGGCTAGGGGTTTGAAACATTTGCACTTGAGGCCAGGGGAGTGGGGGAGGGATCTAGTAGAAAGCAGCACGCCTGATCTGCTGTGCTTCCTATTGTCATACCCTCTGCTTCCCCTAATGACATATGCAGGCAAGCCAGGTCTGGGAAAAGAAATGGCGTGAAACAGCTCAGCGGGCAGGATCTGGATGGGGCATATGAAAACATAAGGACCGACTGAAAACATTACTAGAGACTTTATTGGACAATTTTTCTATTTAAAAAGTTAAATAAAGTCTTCTAACAATGTTTAAGGATCATTCAAGTGTCAAATGTTCTAAACGGTCAAAGTTTTTAACTGACCAACTGTCACTGCTGTTTGGGTGCTGACGTTCCAGTAGATTTGGTGGCACAATGTGTCCCTGATCTCCCCAGCTATGCACTGCTCAGCTCTGTTCTTCTCATCCTGAAACAGGGACACTGGCTCGCTTAACTGGGGGTGGGTCCTCCAAGCCTGCACCAGCAGACTCTCAAATATTGTGGAGAACACAAATGCCAGTTGTCATCAGGGCATCTCTTCCCACTCCTGCGTCAAAAGCCCTCTCCACAACACAGCGGGTGGCGCTGAGCTGTCAGTTAAAAAGCCTTTGTTCCAGGGTGTGGACAATGCTGTATGCCTTCATGAGCTAGGGCTTCAATGACTAGGCAGGGTGCCCCAGGAAAACAGGCCTCATGAGCATCCACTCAATTTATTATTATTAAGTATTAATATAGCACCAGCAATGTACCTGGCACTTTACAATTGTAAGAAAGAGACGCAGGCCAATCTAAGAGACACAACGGGGGTGGGGAGAGGAAGAGACAGGGATACATACACGAACTCGTGAGGTCTCAGGTGCACATGCCTGGCTTAGTTACAAAGGTGTAGTTACTCATTTAACGTTACAGTGATTCAGGATAAGTCAGCAAGGGGAACGAGGAGCCAGGGAAAGCTTGACGGAAGAGGTGGGTTTTGAGGAGGGATTTGAAGATTTGGAGGGAGGAAGC
>QEPC01009281.1:1598405-1622605 GCA_003113815.1 Sphenodon punctatus
AGATATTTGAACATTACGATTTGTAGTATCAACTAAAATTAGTATTATGGCAAAAAGTGGAATTTCATTACTTTTTTGATATCATAACCATATTAGTTTTCAGTTATTTTTTTTAATTAGTAACTACATTGATCAGGCACAGTGAATTTGAAGATCAGAACTTTTAATCTAATTTTTTTAACTGGCTCCTAGCTGAAAGACATGAAGCTTTCCTCTTAGCCATGGCAGCACTTAAGACAATTAACTATCTTCCATACAAATTCAGGTTGGTTCAGTGTCTCAACACTAGCTTTTGCTACCTAATGGTTTTCTCTGAAGTTCAAAACAAGCAGCCAAACTAAAGTATTAAGGGTACATGGTGAAAGTTATTAGAGAATGAATGGCTGAAATCCCAAATACTGAATAGGACTCAGGCCCACAGCTAGAATACTGGGACATTGGGTGCAGATTGCATGACAGGGGGGTTAGACAAGCACCTCTCCATTCATCATGTATGTTGCAGGGCCACATTAGCACCCTATGCAGCCCTGCAACATGCGTGATGGGTGGGGAGGTGCTCATCTAAAAGAGACTCGGCGGGGGCAATTGTACTTGCTTTCAGAAGTTCATGTATTATACCTTGCAGGCATTTTCATACCAACATTTTGATAATTATTCCCTGGTCTTGGTCCTACTGTCACTTATCTGGTCCTTTTTACACGGGCTGGGGTGGGTGGGTCGGTATGCACCACGTGCGGGGAGGGTGTAGACGAGCGCACACCTATCTACACCCACCTCCTCCCATCAACATGCACGGAACAACCGTCATTTTCACCGGTTGCTGCATGCGTGGGGGATGGGAGCGCTCATGTGTGCGCGTGGGATCACACCAGGGTGTTCATGTATGGGTGCCGCCCGTGTAAAAAGGGCATCCAAGTCTTCAGACAAACTGAAGGGAAAACCTGGAATACATCTTATTTCTACATGGTGGAGAAGGGAGAGGCACAAAAAAACCTTTACAGGTTAGCTTAGCTACAGGCTTGATAAGACTCCCAAGAGTTTGTTACATACAGCATAAATGTGCAAACCAAGTAGGATGATTAGGGTGCAGCGCACGCTCCACATTAAAGTGGGCTACAAGTTGGCTTCAAGAGTTAACAGGGCAGTTGTGTCTTTTCATGTCATAACTATCCATTTTTGTTCCAAAGGGCTTTCTTACACGTGTCAGTGAGGATAGACGGTTGCTCTTGCATCACTAACTCAAGGATCATCAAGTATACTTTGTTTCCGCTGCCCCTTCTCCCCATCACTTCTCCAATAAAGGTAGGAGCTGAAGAAAAATGTAACACTCATATACACCATGGTACTAACTGTACTGAACATGGGCAAGAGATGGGATATTTCACATGTACCCAATACAATTAATAAAGATCTCAACTTTTGGCTGGAAAATGTAATATGCTGCAGTTGTACAAGAAAAGCCATTAGAGAGGAAATCTAAGGAGCTCAACACATAACACAACATGGATCACCATGAGAATATCAAATCCTAAAACAAAGCTCTTTTTGTTAAATGGGTTTCTCAAGCCAATATATTTCAGTAAAGTATCTCACACTCTTAAATTCTATGCTACTACTACCAAGCCTTCTGATAGACTTCGGCCCTTTTTAAATGGACCGCGGGGTGTGGGGGGCATGTCAGTGTGGGGTGAGGCAGCAGTACACAGGCGCACACCCATCTCCATGTACAGAGCGATCGTTATTCTGCCCAAATGCTCCGTGGGTGGGCTATAGGTGGGTAGAGGTGGGTGTACTGCGGGAGCACACCTGCCACAGCAGTCACACGGGCAGCACTCACTCATGCCCATGCAGCGGATCTGCGTGGGTATGAGTGGCCCATCTCATGTAAAAACGGCCTGTGAAGAATGTGGTCAAATGGGAGTTCACCACCCAAGTTCCACTATGTTTCCAAACTTTAAATATAATTGTCTGCCTAACTATAGTAACTGCCCTGGGCATCTTGGCCAAATATTATTAGGTTTGCATTTCAGCTAAACCACCAACACTTTTATCCTTTTCCCAACACACGCAATCGCTCCAAGTTTGCCACATGGAATGCCCCGAGTTGTCAAAGACAACATCTTTTAAGTAGTACAGATAGTTGCTAAGCCAAACTGCTTTCTAGTTGACCAATGTTGCAGAAGATTCTAAAATCAACAGCTGGTTCCAAATGCCATTACCCACCAGGTCTCATTTTTATTAGAATTATTTTTTCTCATCACAAATAGCTACAACACTATGCATGCAATATAAATTTCAGGTTTGCAATTTTATGAGACACAGCTATCCGAAACTTACAGTTCTTTCCTAATCCTATCATCACACTATCAATATACAGAACAGTATCACCAAGGAAGACCCTCTGGCACTAAAAACGAGGGCTCCCGCATAGACATTTCAGCTCTCCAAAAATACAAAGGCAGACAAGCTTTGAGACACTCTCAAAACTCTACCATAGGGCAATTCACATGATTTAATGGCAGCAGAGCCATCTTCTGGACAACAACATTGGCATTCCTTCCTTCACTCATCCTGTTGCTTGTTTCTTCCTGTTCCAGAAGGCATGCTAGCAAAAGCTACTGTTGCAATCTGTGAGACAAACATTAGGGTCTAAAGCTGAAAGGAATAGCAGATTCTACATTTTAAAAATGTCTGTGATTTGTGGATAGCCCTTCAAATAAATACTCACATCAAACAAATATCTGAATATTCAGTAACACTGAATTCTGTTTTTGTAAAACTCTGCTTTCTAGTCTTTCAGCCATTTTGGTTTGTATTCTGAACTATTCGACCAAAAATTCCAAATAAGATGTCCAAATACTCAGGGGGTGGGGGGTGGAAACAGCATAAGAAAATGAGACAACTAACCAAACGAAGCTGGCTTGAATACTGTTTTGTACACACTTCAGACTCAGTTCAGAAGCAGGTAAATTTCACAAATCCAGTATTCACTGTGGATATTCCTTCCAGTTCTATTTAGAGTCAGCCATACAACCAAGCTTTGCCAAAGTAGTTCCTTGACCTATACTGTGAAAAACCCAACAGTTCCTATGCACTACAGCCCCTATTTGGCAAAGCATTTACTCGCATGTTTAAGTCTTCTAAAGACCACGTACTTCGACTAAATGAACTTGCTGGAACAANAACAAATTAAACTTTCTTCATGTACAATTACACTAAATTCAACAAGGCTGAATAAATGAAATGGTCTTATATGCTATTTCTATCCGAAACTCTTTTGAGAGGCTGGTGATTTCGTTTTTAATAACCAAGAAGCTGAAATGGATTAGGGAAGAAAATATTATTTTATATTTTTTTTGGGGGGGGGGGGAGAGGGGATACTACTAAGTATTTAAAAACATGACCTGTGGGCCCACTTTCTTTAATTCTGTATTCAAAGAGCATCCTATTGCATGTATTTCCAGATATGCTAGGTTTCACCTAACTGCTGAATGTTTCTGCATGTTCACTATATAGAATTTCTACATCTAAAAAGAATTTAAGCAGTTTCATGAAAACCAATCTGATTTTTTGAAATTCAGTGTTACTATTTAATCTTGCAAGATATACAAGACAAAATTTGTTCCATTTCTTCTCAGGAAAGCAGGCAGAACAGCATATTGCTCTGGCAGGCAGCCACTGCAACGTCACTACATGGAGTCATTGGCCTTCTTTAAAGGCATACTGCATCATGAACTTCATTGTTTTTTCAATTCACTACAATTCTAAAACTCCTGGAAATTGCTCCACTAGAAATCGGCTTTAAAAATAAACAGCAATATAGCAGAGGGTAGCTTTTTTAAAAAAAAAAGCAGAGTATTTGTAGTGACATTACATGGCTCCAAGTAAAAGTGCTACCTACCATAAACGAAACGTACTAGTCAAGTGAAAAGACAATCAAAAAGATATAAGTTCTACTTTACTCATTATGATGCAAGTCAGTAGTAAATATGAAAATTATAAATTGGGCAGGATGATTTTGTAATTTATCCTTCATCCTACATATATTTGTTACAATTTTAGATTCTGTTCACTGGCAGTGATTGGTAGAGGAGGAATAGAATGATATGCTAATTTAACTTTGGGTAAAACCCTGGCTGCACTACAGTCAATGTAAAAAATCCCATCAACTCCAATGGAACAAGGATTCCACTCATCGGGTACATCAAGCATGCCTAAGCATTCAGCAAAATTTTCTAATGATTTTGTTAAGTATCTGTGAGAAAGCCTACCAGTAGGGAAAATATCTACTTGCATAGTATGTTAGAAGGTTTGCAGGGGTAACAAGGGGGGTATTATCTGATCCATTGATGATGTTAAGAACTGCAAGAAATATAAAAGAAAAGAACATATTCCTAACAGCACTACAGAGGTCAAACGTAAGGCCAAATAAGCGAAGCCCAGTTTCTCACTCTTGGATGAGCAAGGAATGCAGAATTGGTCCTTTTTGCACAAATAAAAGCTTGTATATACTATCCCTAGCAAAAGAGGCAAGACATCTATCTTTTATCTTTACACAACAAGCCTTTTCACTCCCAAGGACTGTGTAGAGTTAGGCGAAGATAATACCAAATTACAGTTATTACCAAACCACCTGAAATACTCCAATCATTTTAGCAATATCATAAGCCTCTTAGAAAAAAGAACTGCTTGTCTTTTTTTAAATGCCCTCCTGGTTTGTAAGCAACATCTGTTCAGAAGAAACTGTGGAAATCAATCATGGCAAGAAAAAAAAATCTTCACACAATGTAAGAAAGCAACCCTCGAAAGTAATAATAAAAAAATGATAGAAGTTAGTTCTTATTTTCTCGACAACTAATATCTAGATAAAAATCAAAATGCAAACATTTCAATATTCCAGATGTTTGACAGTTATTCCACTTATCTCCTGCTATACCAAACACCTAAATCTACTAAACGACAAAATGCACAAAATTATAGACTGCTTTCTAAGACAAAAAGCAAGCTGTCATGATCAGACACAGTAAAAACAGACTTTTCCCCATTTATGATTGAGCACCAATAAACTGCCTGTGACTTTCATATTGTTTTCCTGAATTTGACTTCCAATCACTTGAAGCCTCCCAAATTTAATACTGCCGGTCAGTAAAAAGGTTAGTTTGCCTATTAAACCTTGCAGTTCCTTGCAGTTCCAACCAAAACAATCTGCTTGCTTTACACTTTAAAAAAAAAAAAAAAATCCAGATCAGTGAATTTTCTTTGCCTCCAAAACCAAATTCCAACCCGTGCAAGTGAAATAAGCAAGTTCTAGGCAAGATAAAGAATGTAGGAACTTGTCACATCTGCCATTATACATCACACAGGAAATGTATACATCCAAGCCTGCAGTTCCAGGTTATTTCATGCCATAAGAAAAGGTTCAAAATACACTTGAAAAAGAGGAAGCTGCCGCTTCAGCTATGATAAAGTTAAAGGTAATGACACTAAAATAATATTAATCTGACAGACCAATTTATTTATTTTTTTAAATCTCAAAAAAGATCAAGTAGAAAACATGGGTGTGCTTCCTAACAACGAGAATATCGTAACAGCGAAGAGGAGCAAACCAGCTTATTCTCCATCCATCTACCTACCTGCTACACCAGTGATGGTAACCCAGCACTGATCAACAGCAGCAGGCGGCGACTCTGCAGCTGAGCAGCAGCAGCAAGCAGGGCACACAATACAGACATCCCATGTACATACTGCAGGTCCATGTCAACTTACCACCAGCACTGCCTGCGGATGGGATTCAAGCAACTGCTCTTCGTAGGCGAGGATTTCTGCCCCCTTTCCCATGCACCAGCTCCTCCCTCGAGCAGCGTCTGTGAATGATGCCGAGGGCAGAAAGGTGGAGACTGCTGGTCATTCAGTTCTGACGGCACACAGCTCCTGGCTGCTACTGCTACGACGGCGGCGGCTGCCACTTAACATGCGACTTTCCTCTTCCCACCCCTCAACCTAAAGAGATGATCTTCTTCCCTTGCACTGTCAGTGACTCCCTTTCCGAATCCTCAGCGCCAGGATTAATGCCCCCTTTTCCCTGCCCCTCCGGACCCTCTGCGCTGGCATCTCCTGTTTGCAAAATAATAATAATTAGGATAAAGATCAGCCCTAGGGGCTGCCTCGGCCCCTCCTCTCCCCGCCCCCCAGCTCGTTAGAGGGTTGAGTCAGCAACACCAGGGGGATCCGAGATGCCATATTCAACGCATTGGGAGGAAAGGGGAGGGGTGTGCAGCGTTGCCTGTTAGTGCTCGCTATTTGGAGAGAGAGAGGAATGGCAGGGAGGAGAGGAATTTACTACTTAGCTAGAACTGCAGCAAAGACAAGCGCTCTGGCCAGAGAAAGATCCCTCCTCACCCAGTGCCACCCCTTCCTTCCTTCCAGTTGCTCTTCTTTCCTTCTCCTCCCAGCCTCCCTCCCTCCCGCTCTGCAGTTGGTTCCCTGTCTTCTGGTATAACAAAGCCACCCCGTCTCCCAGCTGCTGCCTGCGCTTAGCAGGGTGGGGAACTCCGCTTCTCTCCTCCACCCCGTTGCAGAGGCTGGAAAGGTGATGTAAGGGATTGTGGGTAATTCCAGCTGCGTTTTACCCGCTCTCCACACTGGGATCCTTTGGAGGAGCGGTCAATCCCTTGCCCTGGGAACGAGAGCCCCCTCCCCAGACAGACAGTGCAAATGCCCCCCCTCCTCCAAGGGCCCAATGCAGCACGCACAGCTCGCCAGGTGCCCTCAGCCCAGCGTAAAGAAGGGTCCAGTCTGACGGCTTTCAAAATAAAGGACTGTAAAAACGGAGCCAACTTCAGCGTTTAAAGATTATCAAATGATTTACACTCACACCAAATCACAGGCCCTTATGCCCCTCCGGGTTATAATAGCCCCCACGAAAGGAGTGTCCTTTTTAGGGCTTCCTATACAGGTTACATTCCTAAGACCACTTACTCGAATTGCCTGATTAGAGTCTAAGCGGCTCGGGTGGGGTTTTTTACATTTTGTCAGGAAAACACGCCTCCCCATTCAGACCTACCACTATATTCGCTGTCTGGATTCCGCCCTCACCCTTTTCACACCCCGGCAGCAGGAGGCACCTCTCACGTTCCAGAACCTCCCGGCTTCCTGCTGGTGGGGAAATGGCCCGCAGGTGCGCTCTGGAGCCGCTAGAAGCCACTGTGGCGCCTGCTGAGTTGGCAGCCAAATTTCTTTCATCCAGCTAGGAGACAGCGGTGGCAGCAGACATCGGAGCAAAATGTTATGTTTTGGTTCTCTCTCATCACTGCAGCCCCTTTCCTCCTAGAGAATCTTTGGTGTTTTTAGACAAGCACCTCCCGTCCCCACCCATCATTCAGGTTGCAGGGCAGCATTGGCGCCCTATGCAGCCCTGCAACAAGCATGATGGGTGGGGAGGTACTTCTCTAAAAACACAATTTCTTCCCTTACCTGCCTTCAGTTCCTATTTTCTCCCCAGATTCCTCCTCCTGTATGTTTAGCTCCCCCGCGTTCTATCAAAAGTGTCCCCAACATCACTTCTTTGCACACGCTCCTCTCCCCGCCCCCTTTCTGGCCAAATAGTCCTACCGTTCCCTAGATCCAACCATTTCTCACAGCTCCCAGTTCTGGGCAGCTCTGTGCCCCTAATCCCAATACTGCTTGTGCTTGAGGAAGTGACCTTAAACTGAACTTTATGGGCAGGTATAAATAAATAATTATCAAATATGCAAAATTAATAAGATAATTTGTATATTTGGAGATGAAGTATCATGCAGACAGTAGTTCAAAATCTGGTTATCTGTGGCCCAGCAACTCACTTCTAACTTCTTCCACCCTGCTGTCCTGACCCCAGCCCACTACCTACTATTCCTGAATATTTATTATTTTCCCATCCAGACCTCTGTTCTCCACCTGCCCCCTCCTTACTCCTTCCCTCCCAACTGCAACTCCTATTTTGCCTACACCCGCACTTCCTGTACCTGGACCTTATTAAATCTGATTAATAAAAATAAAGCTGGAGAAAGTCTTTTTTTCTCCCATTTTGTTCACTTTATTATTATTATTATTATTATAAACATTTATATAGCACCAGTCATGTGACCTGGTGCTGTACAGAACATAGAATTAGACATGGTCCCTGCCTGTGGCTTACAATCTAAAAGACAAAAAAAGGGGGGTGGAGACAAGGAGAGGGGACAGTGGGAGAGACAGGGGAGAAGACAAACAAACATTCAAGCAGATGCGAAGTCTCACGTGCGTGTGCTTGGCTTGGTTTACAGAGAGGTTGGTGGCAGCAGTCAGCAGAGGAGGGCCGGCAGTAAGAGTAAGGGGAAAGACTAACAGGCATTGGGAAAGGCAGCAAGGAAAAGGTGGGTTTTGAGGAGGGATTTGAAGGAGCGGAGGGAAGGGGGCAAGGCGGATGTCGGCAGGGAGGGAGTTCCAGGCATGAGGGGCAGCGAGGGAGAAGGGTCGAAGGTGGTTAGGCGATCAAGAGAAACGAGGGAGAGTGAGGGAGGGGACAGAGTAAGAGCGGAGAGCACGTGCAGGAGTGCGTTGGGAAATTAGGTCCGAGATGTAAGGGGGAGCCTGGTTGTGGAGCGATTTGAACGTGAAAACCAGGAGTTTGAACAGGATACGTTTAGGAAGGGGGAGCCAGTGAAGGGAGAGGAGGAGGGGCTGCACATGGTCGAAGCGACGGGCAGAGTGAATGACCTTGGCAGCGGAGTTTTGGATTGCGATAAGGGGGGATAGGTGAGAGCGAGGGAGGCCAGCAAGTAGGAGGTTGCAGTAGTCGAGGCGAGAGATCACCATGGCATGAACAAGGATTTTGGCCGAGGAGATAGAGAGAAAGGGGCGAATGCAGGCAATGTTGTGGAGAGCGAATCAGCAGGATTTGGCCACAGACTCAATGTAAGGTTTAAAAGAGAGGTGCGTGTCAAAGATGAAGCCCAAGCTACGGGCTTGGAGAACAGGATGGATTTATGTACTTTGCAGTACTATTCAGTATAGATAGTTTCCCCATTTTTAATTGCTTGTTTTTTTGTGTGACAGCAACAGTGAAAAACGACAAAGAAGAGAAGATATATATATTTATTTATTTATTTATTTATTTTGAAATATGCAAATGTTGTTAAACCACAAAAATTGGCAGAGAAAATCAGAACAGGTGCAATATCCAAATATTTTAAACCTTGCCTTATAGTTGACTAGATTTCAAACTAACAGTGTTCTTTTTAACATCCGTGCAGGCATACTGAGGTAATGAGTATTAGCAGGATTGCTTTCTGGATGTGTGCCAAACATTGACAGAACATCAATGTGACTATAGAGTGGGAGCTTTGCCTACTGGATATAACAGAAGGGTAAGAACTAGGGCTTCTGGATCCTATTCCTAGCCTCTGTGAGTATTTTCAAACGAGCAAGCCGACGGGGGAAAGGGGGGGAAATCTGTGGCCATAGCATGCCTCTGCCATGGAGTACCCACACAGGTGGAGTGCATGGGGAGCAATTCAAACTGGCAGCTCCCAGCGTGGCTACCCTGGCCACCCACTATACATTTGTCTGGCCCCGCATAGAGCACTCCGGATTTCCTACATTACTCTGTGTGTGGCCTGGCCATGAGTGGGTGCTCCGTAGCTCACGGGAGCCCACATCTGGCCACTCTACCTTCAGATGAGTGGTTCAATCCGTGGCTCCTGGGTAGCCATGGAGGGTAGCATTTGAAAACACCTGGAATTGAATCACCTAATTTACTTGGCTTTCAGGGCCAGCCTTAGTGGAAATGGGGCCCTGGGCGGGGAAAGAATGTGGGGCCCCCACTAACTTAAGGTGTTGCTGGTGGCGAAGCCGCTGGTGGCTGCCAGGCCTAGGGGCGTTGCCCAGCTTGGGGGGGGCACTCCCCGTTGAGCTCGGGGTGTTACCGGGCCTGGGCTCAGGGATGGCTGGAGGGGCACTCCCTTCCCCCCATCCCCGAGCGGCCGTTCAGATCACATACCTGATCCGCTGTCACCACTCTCGTTCAGTCCGTCACTGCTCCTCTTTCCGCCGGGCCCGGGCCGCTGCCTCCAACTCCAGCCAGAGGCAGCCTGGGCCCCGACCAGGCCATGGAGGGGGCCAGCGGCATGAGGGAGAGACAGCACCTCTGCTTCTCCCTCACTTCCGGCGAGAGGCCCTGCCTCTCCCTCATGTCGCATGCTGGAACTTGGCCGGGCCCCCTTCGCTGCCTGGCTCAGTCTGTTACAGACTGAGCCAGGCAGCTGAGGTGGCAGTTTACTTGGGGCCAGGGGAAATGAGGGGGCAGCGAGGCCTCTGCCGCTCTCTTCTTAATTTTCCTTGGCCGACTGTGACAGGCAGCGGAGAGGGGAGGCACTGAGTGTGGGAGAGGCGGGGCCTCCACTTCTCCCTCACTCCTGCTGGCCCCCCCTCCGCTGCCTGACAGAAGCACGAGCCGGCTCCTGAGGGCCCTGCGCTCAGGGCCGGCCTTACCGCGGGGTTCAGGTTGGGAGCTGGGGCCCTGGTCAGCCGCCCCTAACCACCCGCGATAAGTCCGGCCCTGTTGGCTATTCATTTCCCTGATTATAAAATGGGTTTTTCTATCTATGCCTGTTTTCAAATGAGCCAGCAGTGCAGGGGGATGGGTGGAGGCCGTGGCGGGTGGGAGGTGCATGTGTGACCCCTTACACGGACGCCCACCCACCTCCACACACAAAGCATCTGCCATTAGCACCCATTGTTCCATGCGTGAGCGATGGGTGGAGTGTGGGAGCACACATGCATCCCCACCAACCTGCCATGGCGATCACACAGACGCCACCACCGCCATTCACACACATGGGCTGGGGGAGGGGGGACTTCTGTGCAAAAAGGACCTACATCTCAGGAGTATTGAGAGGATTAATTAATACCTATAAAGTAGTTCAAGGACTTAGATTAATGAGTTTTGAGATTGTAGGATGGAATTCTTGGTGATAACTTTATACACCACAGCTAGTGTATGATGTGGGTCTCAGGGTCTCATATTCTAACTTAATCACACCTGACATAAATACAAACTTCACTATAACAAAACCTGCTTATACTGAGCCACCTTTCATAACAATCCTAGCTTCAAGAACCATTTATTTGTATTTAAAATAGCCGCATGATAGTGAACACTATGGCAGGATTGACCCCAATATAGCAAACCCCTCAGGAATTCCAAGGCCATTTTCACACGGCCCCCAACTCCCGCTGGGTGTGCAGGAGGGTGTTCCGCCAGTGGGGGCGTCCATGGAAACGGTCGGCGGTGGGTGAAGGGATAGGTGCGCACGTGGTGTTTGTGCGAACACCACGGGTGATGGGTGGGGGTGCACACACACTCCACCTCCACCCATCACCCACCCATCTCCACCCACAGGGCCTCCTCCGGTTGTCCATGTAAAGGGACACACACACCTCTACCCACCACACCAGGACACCCATCCCCCCACCCCCTTCCATATAAAAATGGCCCAAGTGTAAAGTGCCATGTACATTGCTGGTGCTATATAAATGCTTGCTAATAATAATAATAATCATTAATAATAATTAATAATTAATTAATAATAAAAAGAAAGTGAAAAAAGCACAACAATCAAACAATTTACACAACACTCACATCAGAAGAGACAGCCTATGTGATTACAGCACTGTATTCAGTATGAAAAAGTGGGGGGGGGGTTTCGTTCATTTCTTTTCCATTTAAATATTGGTAACAATAATCCGATTCATTAAAAAAGGTGCATTGTTGTTCAATTTAAATGTTAATACATCAAATAGGAAAACCTCGTTATAGTGACCATCTTGATATAATGAACTTTCCCAGAGTCCCATGGGGATTCATTACACTGAAGTTATATTGTATTCTGTTAGTAACTATATGCAGCAAAGAAATTCAGTCCACAAAATCTACATTTGGCATGAATGCTACCAGCTAGTATGGTTGGAAATACCATTCCCTTCAAGTGGGATGTGCACATATGCTAGCTCCTAGTATACAAGCTATGCCCACAGAAGGCTCATTCTGCCTATCTTTTAAGATATAATAGTTATGTTAATCATTGCACAATGGCATTACTGACATGGCTTTGTCAAATCATGCATGTTGCAGGTCCGTTGGTACCCTATGCAAGCCTGCAACATGCATGATGGTGGGTGATGGGTGGGTAATGGATGGGGAGCTGCTTGTCTAAAAACACCCTATGTCCCAGTTTATTAAGAGGGGCATAGGTTAGCACCTGGCTGAAGAGGTTTGCTTTGGGGTGGGGAGGCTTCAGGCCTTCTGGTAGATACAACACTATACACATTGCCTCTTTTCTATTCAAGCAATTCCCTGCTCTGACAGTGTAAGGAACTATGCATTTTGATAAAGTTACACAAAGCAACACGAAGGACCTGAACCCAGGGTCCAAACACAGTAGACCCAAGGCTTAGCTATCCAGAGTGGCTGCTGTGTCTCCCATGTGCCTCACAATGGCTACTCTGTCTCCCCTGTTCCCCCTACCTCTCCCCATGACTGCTCCCTCTCCCTAAGATATAATGGTTATGTTAATCATTGCACAATGGCATTACTGACATGGTTTTGTCAAATCATGTGTGTTGCAGGGCTGTTGGCACCCTATGCAGGCCTGCAACATGCATGATGGTGGGTGATGGGTGGGGAGACGCTTGTCTAAAAACACCCTATGTCCCAGCTTATTAAGAGGTAAGCACCTAGCTGGAGAGGTTTGCTTTGGGGTGGGGTGGATACATGCCTTCTGGTAGAAACAACTCTATACACATTGCCTCTTGCTCTTGTCTAGTTGTCTGGAAATAGTTTATGCACCTTTCATTATGGTCCCGGTTCCGAAAACAAGTCTAAAAGGTATGTTCTCACAAGCAGGATTGCTCCAGGGTTGTCCGTCTAGAAGAATTTCTGTAGAGTAATCATCTCCCTCCAGTTCCATTCTGATGAGTAGCAGGAACCAGGAAACTGACCTCCCTTCTCCTGCCTTCCCTTCTTGCTGCTCACTGGGTAGGAGACGGGCAATTGCATTAGGAGGAGGCAGGAAAAACAAGCAAACAAAGGGTGTTTTTAGACAAGCGCCTCCCCACCTATTACCCACCAATCACCCACCCATCATGCATGTTTCAGGGCCACATTAGCACCCTATGCACCTCTGCAACATGCATGATGGGTGGGTGATTGGTGGGTAATAGGTGGGGAGGCGCTTGTCTAAAAGCACCCAATGACGGTATCGCACACAAGCTCTGGAAATGTTTGTAAGAAAATCTGACCAGTGGGTGGATTAAGTTAGGGGCAAACATTGACAGAACAGAGGGGGCTGTAAGGAACAAGAACCAACAAGAACAATAAGTAAAAACAGGGACTGTTGAGTAGAGCATTGAAAGTGAAGGCAAGAATTGTAAATCTGATTGACTTTGGGATGGGAAGCCAGCCAGTGGTCAAGGAATTATAAAATCAAACAGATGTGCAACAAAGAGGAGTTTAACATCAGCATGGATCACACAGAGGCAATATGTGCATTTGAAAAGCCAGAGTGGCAGATTTTGCAGTAATCAAGAAAAGATTCATGCCTGAACAAGAAGTTTGACTATAGTCATAGAGAGAAATGGATGGATCTTCAGGATGTTGAGGAGAAAGAAGCAGAATTAAAATTTTCATTAAAAATCAAATACCTTTTCTTTTATTGTTTAAGAACCCACACAAGGCTTTGCTTAATTCCATTAATTCCAGCTCCACTCTCACTCCCATCCCCCATGCCTCACCACACCTAGCTCAGCTCAGTGAATGGGGTCTTGCTCACTCTAGGCCCGGCACGGAGGCCCTTTTTACATGAGATGCACCAATTCATGCCCATGTAGTGGACATGCGTGGGTGCATTCCATTTGAAAGCAACAGTGGCAGTGGGCGTGTGGGTGGGTGAGTTTGCGTGCAGGTTTCCCCATAGCACCCACTGAACGGAACAACCGGCGAAGATGTCAGTTACTCTGTGCGGGGGCAAGCATGGGGATGCGGAGGGGAGAGGGGATGGGTGTGCACCCATTTAAAAAGGGCCTGAGGCAATTAACCTGGCTGAGGCCCCGCTCAGCTCAGGCACAAGAGCTGCTGGCAGGACTCAACCACAGCCATCATCTTCCTTGCCCTGCTGGAGTAAGAAAGAGAACTGGACACACAATGCTTGTTTTTAGACAAGCACCTCCCAACCCATTACCCACCCATCATGCATGTTGCAGGGCCACATTGGTGCCCTATGTAGCCCTGCAACATGCATGATGGGTGGGTAATGGTTGGGGAGTCGCTTGTCTAAGGCTCTTTTCACACAAGACGCTCCCACCCATCTCCACACAGTTTCGCTGTGTGGAGATGGGTGAAGGCACCCATAGAAATGCCATGGGGGATGGGCGCGGGGGGTGTGTGCACTCCCACGCTACATCTATCTCCAACCATCACCCACTCATGGAGCAATGAGCTCCAATGCCAGTTGCTCCATGGGTGCACACCCACCACGACCACACACCCATCCTCCCACTCACCATGGCCCATTTGAAAAGGGCCTAAAACACCTAATGCCCTGGGGCTGATGGGAGGCAGAGGCGGCAGCCCAGCCACAGGGTACCTCCTCATCTTGCTTCCTGTATTGGAGCTGCCTCTTCTCATTGAGGTGCCTGAGATTGCTGGTGTCAATGCCACTTCAGGGATTCAATTTCCCACCTGTCAGATCGGCATTTCCCCTGAGTGAGATATACAGGAGTGGGCAGGAGGTTGTTTTAACTTGTGATTTTCATCTTGGTTGGGGGTGGAACACCCCCAACTCTGTGGTGGCCAGGCATGGGGGAAGGGCGCACACCCATCTTAACGCCTATTAACATTCCGGCGTAGTTGTAAGACCTGGCTGTTCGCCCAGGCCTTTGGGAGGGAGGGGGAGGGGAATGTTTTAGTTCCCCCACCTATTTATATTTATATTGTTTTTTTGCCCTGTTTTAATATTTTAATGAGATTGTGAATTTTAAATTTTTTTAAAATTTTATTGTATGTTTTAATGTTGTGAGCCACCCCGAGCTGCATGGCAGGAGGGGCGGGGTAGAAATTTATAAATAAATAAAATAAATAAATAAAATAAAAATCTTCACTCACCTCCACACACGAAGCAACCCACCTTTTTCCTGATTGCTCCATGAGTGGGGGGTGGGTGAAGTTTCGTGGGGATGCATGGCCTCAGGAGTGTGCACCCATACACCTCTGAATTCAGACGGGACATTTCCACGTGTCCCATGGGTGGACATGAGTGGGAGCATCTCATTTTAAAACAGCCTCAGCAAGGGGGGAATATGGGCTAGGAAGGTGGAGATTGTAAATTGTTACAATTTTGTTAATTGGTTATAAACGGAACTTTGCATTTGGTAAATTGGTTGGGGGGTTCTTTGAATGGGAATTGAGAGGTGGGGATTTCCACCACCCTCCTCACAAAACAGAGGGGTGTGGGAGTGGGGGGTTGGAGATTGTATCTATATGCAATTTATTTATATTTGGTCAATGTTGTTATTTTTATCATTATGAGGCCCTCTGAACTGCTTTAAAAAGGGCAGCATATAAATGAAAGGCCCATTTTACACGGACCCGGGAGCCACCGTGGTATGGGGGAGATGGTTGGAGGCCACAATGGGTGTGCAGCGTATGGGTGGGCCATCACATGGATGCCCACCAATCTCCACACACGGAGGCACCTCAATTTTCCCCAATGCCTCCATGCATGGGGGATCGGTGGATGTGGGGGGAGTGCAGGAGCGCACACACACACACCCATCCCCACCGACGGTCAAACAGAAGCACACACACCCCTTGCCAACGCTGTCACACACGTGGGCAAGGGATGGGCGTCCATGTAAAAAGGGCCTAAATTGCAACTTATCTACGGGACCGCCTCACTCCCCATGTGCCTGTGTGACTTTTGAGATCGTCCGTGGGAGCCTTTTTGGAGGTTCCCCGGGCGAGGTGGGTGGCCACCGATGTTAGATCTTTTTCGGTGGTCACCCCTGTGCTGTGGAATTCAC
Organism: Sphenodon punctatus; assembly: GCA_003113815.1. Lineage (NCBI taxonomy): Eukaryota > Metazoa > Chordata > Lepidosauria > Sphenodontia > Sphenodontidae > Sphenodon > Sphenodon punctatus. Next base: position 1,614,501 of record QEPC01009281.1, read on the forward strand.
TCCCGGAGGAGGCTCGGTTGGCCCCCACTCTCCTGTTATTTTGACGTTTATGTAAGACCTGGCTGTTCCGCCAGGCCTTTGGCAAGGGGTTGGGGGGTGGGGTGGGGGGAGGGAGGGAGGGAGTGTGGGGTTTTTCCCCTACATAATGTGGATTTTTAACTGTTTAAAATTTTTAATTGTTTTCTTATAGTTGTTGTTCGCCTCCCCGGGCTGCCCTGTGGGCAGGAGGGGTGGGATAGAAGTTTTATATAAATAAATTATATAAATAAACTACTAATAGTAATTTCAGCTTGGACAAATTAACTAATATAGTCCAAGACCTCCATATCATGGACTATCTTGGATAAAACCAGACAAGTGGTGAACCTGTTTCTCCCATAGAGTTGTCCATCATATTTGTATTACCGAGAAAAAAAGTAGGAAGAATGGGAAAATGCAAACACAGCAACTGCTCTAAACTCTCCAGAATTGTGCTGGAATTTAGCAGGATATCAGTGTCTTTTAAATTAGTGATTTGAAAACCTGACAAATAAACCTGGTCCCTTTTGATGCTCAAGCTTCATGCAGTTATCCCTGTTTTTCAAAGTACATAAAAGAATACTCACAATGCTTTGCAAGATGCTCTTGAATTCATGTTTGAGCTTGGTGCCGATCATATTAGGAAACTGAAAGCCTTATAGGATTCTGCCTTTTTGAAGAGCAGGAATTGAGAAATTGTGTTGTTTTATTTAATCAGAGGCCTACTACCAATTTTAAGGTTTGCAGTTTCCTGAACTGTCAGACTTAGCATTTCAGTCTGCCAGGGCTGAAATGGGAAACATAAAAGAATTGTTAATGTAGGAAGTTCAAATTGCTTCTCCCTGTCAGATGTCGAATTCATTCCCTGAGCATTCAAAGCATTTCTATAATCTCATTTGCATGAGTCTTCATACCTGGTGTCAATAATTTACAATAGAAGTGAAAACACGGTTTTGTTAGGAATGAAGGTACATTTAGATCTCAGATAGGTTAGAGTGAAAAGGTATGCCAGGAGCACTAGACGTGAATGCTGTCAGAAGTTGGGGAGCTCAGACTTTGAACTTCCAAACATTTTTTATTTTATTATTTTTATTTCAAAATTTATAACCCACCCCCTCCTGTCCAATGGCAGCTCAGGGCGGTGAACAGTAAACAATTAAAATATAAATACAAAAATATAGAATACAAAAATATAAAATGTAAAATATAAAAATCTTAAGACAAATGAGGTCTGAATAAATAATCCCCCCAAACCCCGCCACTCACTACTCATCCTGTCTCTTATACACATCTAGATGTGTATAAGAGACAGGTTTTACGGCATTCGTATTATACACAGTACTGACATGTCGAGGACCTTAAAATATGCATCATTTTTATTTAACTTTGTATAAATAATTATTTAATTAACTAATTATTTTAGTTTTGCGTAAAACTATGGGTAATTTCAGACGTTACAAGATCACAGTCAACCACCCTGAATCACAGTGGATTCAAGGTGGTGGCTGTGATCGCCATAACGTCTATTTGAGCCCCACCAGATGTTCACCACAGTGAATCTCTGGCGGGGTTCAAAGCTAACCACGGTTCTGGAGGTGAGGCCGGTCTCACCTCCAGAACCATGGTTAGGTTGGCCACGATCCGCGACGGGGCCGGCAATGGCAGCAATGCACGTCTGCTCGCCAGCCCCATCCCGGAATCAGGCCCCAACCATGGGATGGGGTCAGGCGCAGCGGCCTAATTGGCCGCCATGCCCGTCTCCCCGTGGGCAGGTGGCCAAGGGAGCATGGGGGGGCTGAGCGGCTGCACATTGCGCAGCCCCACCCCCTCCTCAAACCCCAGTAGAGATCAGGCTGGCACGTCTAAAGGACGGCTGGTCTGATCACGAACCGGGATCCGAGACGGATCGCAGTCCAGGGTTCAGCGTGGTGGGCCAAAAGGTCGCCACGTCTGAAATTACCCTATGATGAATACTGTTTTTGCCATTTGAGACCTGTACAACTGACTTATGTTACTGTGACCAGAGCTAACTGGAGATATTTCTGAATAGGTGTTAACTTCTACAGAATCTAAAATTTTAGTTTTAAAAATAAATTAAAATTGTAGGACTTATGGTTATGAAACTATCTTAACAAACATTTAAAAATGTATGCCTATACAAAGTTTTCTTCCCAAATCTGCAAGCAGATTTCTTTAGTGCCTCCAATTCTGTTTATTCATTTCTCAAACTGCAGCAGTTAAAAACTTACTGTAGTTTTGTCATGTCCTTAAATTAACAATAAAATGGAGTCAGAGATGACCCATGTCTTGGGATTTGGACCTATATAGGGCATGATCCTTCTAGTGTGTATACCTCTATTATAATTTATTATTGTAAATCACTAGGTATAATGCTTGTGCTATATAAATACTTAATAATAATAATAATAATAATAATAATAATAATAATAATAAAATATTGTACACACTAGAAGTCAACATGATGGAAGACCCAGTAATATTTAAAGGATTTGTACCAGTATTAGTGCACTTGCTAGCTCTCCAGAGGTTTGCACCAATTATCTCTTTACAAATCAATCACTGGTTTCTTTGAGTATCTCTAAGTTAGGTTCCTTGATTGAGGATTGCAACAGTACCACAGTTCTGATTACAAAGTGCCTGATGGCTTACCACTTCATAATCAGAACCCTAGAACTAGGTGCACCATAAATTACTTTAAATAAATAAGCTTTAGTTCAATTTTCCTGACTAACGTCCAACTAGGGAATGACATTTTCTTTACCTACCTTGCTGGCATTTTGTAGTTTTAGTTGCACAAGGCTCTTTCTGTGTCTAGCTTTCACATAAAAGTATAAGTGTTGCTGTACAAATTTAAAGGCAGCCTTTTACCATGCCACTGTTGGATGTATTTCTGTACTTGTCAGGGGGAAGGGCTAGGTTAGGGATAAGGGGGAAGGGAAGAGGGTTTCCAACGTCCACACGCCCCAAGCACCCACGCACACACCCTGGTTCTATACACTGGAGGGTTCTAACGAGGAGATACTGCCCATCAGGATAGTAGTTGGACGTTTTAGGCCTCACCGAGACCAGGTCCCTCTCATCATAGGGCGCCAAGCATTGGAAGGAGCCTTGGGCCACACCCACACTCGCAGCTTGCAAGACCCACACCACGGAGGGGGTAGGAAAGGAAGTGTGGTACTGGTGATGGAAGGGAGGGGGAGGGGGACCCAAGGGACACAGGGGTCCAGGAGGAACTTGCACAACGGCAAGGGGAAGGGAGCAGAACCCAGGGGGAAAGGGAAGGGCTATCGCTCAGCTCCGTTCACACCACAAGCTCACTCTCAGACACACAGGCAGTCACACAGGGGAAGGAGTCGTAGGATCAACAACAAATATACTCTACAAGGGCCACAAGCAGCAATACAGAAAATCCACAGTTGCACAAGCACTACACGACACTTATCTTTCTCTCGGGGCCAGTTTCTCCACCTCAATCACCAGTGCCGAGTGTTCTGCGGTGCTGGTGTTTATACCAGAGGCCCTGCCCCCTCTGTGCATCCGCAGGCGTGCGGAGCGTTGCACCGGGGGCGTGCTCAGGTCGGTGACATTGGACTGCCCTGCACCCGCATCCAGAGCCTCCTGTGAGGCCAGCAGAGCATGCTGCAGCAAGGGGGGGGGGTCCTGTGCCGCCGCTGGGGGTGGGACCAGCGGCGCGGCTCCAGAGGATCCCAGGGGGAGGGACACAGGGTGATGGTCAGGCCCTGACAGGCGCAGGCCCCCCCAGCGACAGTGCCCATGGGGGAGAGTGACAGTACCCCCCTGGCGAGGCCCCCGGCCAATGCCCCAAGATGGGTGTGGCTTGGACGGGTGCCAACGGTGAAAGGCCCACACCAGGCAGGGGACATGGCTGCTGGTTCCCATAGGTGTTCTTCCGGACCATAGCCCGTCCAGTCAATGAGATATTGAAGGCGACCATAGTACCGGCGGGCGTCAAGAATTGCCCGAACCTCATATTCAAGCCCTAAGGGGGATGTATGAACAGGTGCTGGAGGGGTCGAGGTAGGGGTGTGAGCTGCAGGGTGGGCCTTCTTCAAGAGGAAGGCATGGAAAGAGGGATGTATACTAAGGTGGGGCGGTAGCTGCACCATGTAGGTGGCATCGTTGAGTTTGCGTAGAATGGGATAAGGTCCAATATACCGGAAGTCCAATTTGGCAGATGGACGTGTGGAAGGATAGTGCCGCCGGCTAATCCACACGAAGTCCACAGTTTGGAAGGAAGGGGCACTGGTGCAATGTTTGTCTGCATCGGTCTTGTACCGCTGCCGGGCCGGGAGCAGAGTTGCTTTCGCTACTTGTTGGGCTTCACGGATTTGTTGAACCATGGCACCGGCTGCGGGGACCCGCGAGGCTGGTAGGTCTGGGACTCCAATCTGAGGGTGGAAACCATATGATACAAAGAACGGGGATTCCCCAATGGAGGCATTCAGGGAATTGTTGAGGGTAAATTTGGCGAGGGGTAGCCACGTGTACCAGTCATCTTGGAGATAGCTCATATAACAGCTGAGATATTGTTCTAGGTTTTGATTAATTCATTCTTCCTGGCCATTGGCCTGGGGGTGGTAGGCAGTCATTGGCTTCAAGGTCACCTGTAGGGTGGAAAAAAGTGCCTGCCAGGAACGAGACACAAATTGCAAACCTTGATCGCTGATTATTTTGCAGGGCCACCCGTGCAATTTCATCACGTGTTGGATTAAAAAAAAGCGCAGTATGATGTGCCGAGGGTAATCCCTTGCAGGCAACGAAATGGGCCATCTTGGTAAAGTGGTCCACGATGACAAAGATGGTGTTGTAGACCTTGGAAGGGGGACACTTGACAATGAAATCGAGCCTCATCCTCTGCCAAGGTCCCTGTGGGGGCATGGAAAGTTGGAGGAGTCCGATGGGGGATCTTTGGGGTATTTTAGTCCGGGCACAAACAGTACATTGCTCGATATACCACTGAACATCATGCTCTATGGAAGGCCACCAAAAGGATCGGCGGATCATCTGTAGGGTGCGTTGAGAGTCGGGATGCCCTGCTAGGGGTACATCGTGGTGGGCCCATAGGATTTGGGGTCTGCATGAGTGGGGAGCTACTACATGTCCCTTTCTTTTCCATAGTCTGCCTTCCAGTCGAAGCTCCTGGTTCTGGGTTTCGGGTTCTTCGTTCCTGCTTGCTTCCTTAAGTTGTTCCATGTCCACGTAGGAGGCAGCAAACACCTTAGGGTTAAAGATGGCCCCTTTTTGCTTGGTGTCAATGCCTTGCCCATCATAGTAGCGGGAGAGCGCATTGGCCAATATATTTAGACGTCCTGGACGATATTGAATAGTAAATTAAAATCTTGCAAAGAACAAGGCCCAGCGGGCATGTCGAGCATTGTTAATTTGCTCCGTTTGGAGAAACATCAAGTTCTTGTGGTCGGTTATCGTGTTTATGGGGTGTTTTGCCCTTTCAAGGTAGTGCCACCAGGTCTCGAATGCTGCCTTGATGACGGGAAGTTCCCTATCAAAGATGGTGTAATTCTGCTCTGTGGGTGTGAGCTGGCGGGAGTAATAGGTGCATGGTAAGAGTTGCGTGAAAGGCGGGATGTCCTGTAGCAGCACTGCCCCAATAGCAGTGCTGGACGCATAGGATTCCACATAGAATGGGCGCTCAAAGTCAGGATGTTGAAGGAGAGGATGAATCTGACCCAACTAGGAAGAAACTGATAGGGAGGCTAGTTAGAGAGGCAGGATCCTGGCATCATATGAGCTCAGGTTAGCCTGGAAGGATATAAAGAGGTTGAGTAAGTAGTTAGGAGGAGACTGATAGGAAAAGAGCTTGGAGAAACCAGACAGTCAAAGGATGTTTTTAAGCAAGCTGCTAGTACTACCATGCATGGCCACTCATCCAACTGGCCATCTGAATGTGGTGCAGGGGGATGTGCACGCCCTCGAGCCACTCAGCACCCACTCATGGCCATTTATGGCGCACTGCTGAGAAATCTGGAGTGCACCGTGTGGGGCAAGCCAAAAAAGTACATGGCAATGGGTGCCCATGCAGCCCCTGCCCATATGAACTGGGGGAGCCACCCATACCAGCAGACAGGTCCCCCGCTCATTGGCACTGTAGGCGGGGGATACAGCCTTTGCAAGTTGCAAGTGCTGGGGAGCCCGGTTTGACAGCTGTCATGTCTGGGACACGTCAATTTCAAAGGCCAGCCTGGTGTGCTTTCCCCTCCCCAGTGGTCCATGGCAGCTGCCGCGGTAGCCACACTGGGAGCTCCTCTTTAGAATCCCTCCCCGTGCACTTCACCAGCATGGGTGCTCTGCAGCTGTGCCACTCAGCAGCCATGGAACACACACACCCCAGCCTTGCTCGTTTAAAACCACCTAAAGAAAGGAGGGAGGGGGGAAGAATGTAGAGAATAGGGTGGGAAGGCCCTCCAAGTTGCTGGGGAGTAAGTATCCCAGAAGGGAAGGTCTGATAATGCCTTGAATATTGACCACGTGTTTGATAAATAAATAATTCCAGGAAGAGAAATAATGAACAAATTGAGGCTATAAGCCTTGTTAAGGGAAAACTGAGGCAGGGAAGAATGTCATCAAAAGGGGAAAGCAGCACTCCTCCATCACAGCAACATTACAATGTGCCATCGTGACATATATCCGATTATCTACTATAACCTAACTGTTTCAGCATAATGAAGGAATAATTTAATTTTTTTTTATGTGGTTACTGTAATGCAAACCATCCACATTCTCCAACATATTTGTTTAATCAATGGTAATGCAATTGTGGGCCACAGACTGTTAAGAACCAAGTGAACAAAGCTAGAAGTGAGCTTGTGGGAGGCTCCGTCCCTTATGAAGTGGTCTGTGGAATGGAAAAGTTATGGAAAATTAAAACTTGGAGAATCGCTAATTTATTCCAATATTAACTTTCCACTCTCCCTGTCCCTGCAAAAATTTGGGGGAGAACAAAATGAAAAAGCTCAAGTTTTAATTCAGTGGTTGCATTTACATTGAGCAAGGAAAACTACCCCCCAGAATCAATTACTGTATATCTGATAGATTTCAGAAACAAAGAAATAAGGTGCAATCCTGATCCCATTTGAAGTCAATTACAAAAGTCCTATTGGCCTTAGTGGATTAGGATAGCATAGTACCCTTTGTGCATGTTATGGCAACCAAGGTACTAGTTCCCAATTAAGTAAGGGCCTTATGTAGATATTTAACTTTAAGCCTGGTAAGGCTTAAGTCTGTGTTTAAGTCTGCTCACCAAAACATTTAGATTTAAACATTTACTTAAAACTCTGTGAGGTCACCTGAGTGTGAGGCAAGACATATGTAAATGCTTTGCTGAACTGGCACCAAGTTCAGGGTTCTGGCCATGCCACTGTTTACAGCAAGACTGGCTGTCAAGCATTGTTCTGCCACTATTGTGCTTGACAGTGATTTTCAAAGAATTCTGAACATGATTCTATGACAATTTCAACTCAATATGAGTGATGGCTTGTTTGTTTTAAAGAACTAGAGTATCTGATAATGACATCTTTTAGATTTCACTGTCACACGCTATCCCTGTAGTGTAGGTATCTGTTCTATCGTAGTTTCCAAACACAGGGTAATCATATTAGGTGTGAAGAGAAGGAAGCCACTTTTTAACTAGGAACCCGTGTTCACTCTGTTTTCCCCATTGCCATCTATGGGGAAAATCCAGTGAACACAGGACCCTACTTATAACCAGAGATTCCATAGAACTGCACTCTGCACTCTCTATTGGGAGAGATGAAGTGAAGAGTTATTTATTTATAATAATATTTGTATGCCGCCCCCTCCTGCTACAAGCACCTGTCCCCACCTCCCACCCGGAAGCAGCTGGGCGCTTTAAAACCCCGCGCCCAGCGGCTGAGTCCAGGAGCCTGCCTCGGGGGATTTTACCTGCCTGCCTCGCTGCTGTGGGCGGTGTCTTCGGCTCCGTCACCGGCAAGGAGAGGGTCCCTGCGCTCTGCTGCTGCTGCTGTCACCTGCAGGGAGAAAGAATTGACTGTGAGCATTTGGGGGGG
>QEPC01009281.1:1622705-1675215 GCA_003113815.1 Sphenodon punctatus
GAGGCTCCGGAATCTACTAGGGCCATCACTATCAACGACCGAGAAGAGGACCATTGCAAGGTAAGGGGAATCCTTAAGTGTGGCGTTCTTAGATTTAGGTCACCTAAGGTAGGAGGGGGCTTACAACCATTTACCGAGAGGTCCCCCTTCCCTCCCGGTTCTTGGGACTATCACCTGGGTCTGCCCTTCCCCCCACCCTTTAATCATCCCCCGCAGTTTGAAAAGCTGTCAGACTCTGCATCAGGTGACTGCTGAAGACTAGCCGCTGTGTAGCATCCGTTCAATGGCTGGGCCAGTCCTGCAATTGCACCTTTTGTTATATTTCTGATTGTTTTTTAGAGGGCTGTGGAGCACCCCCAGACTACTTCTGAAGTTACATAAGGGGGAGTTGTGGTTTTGATTGTGTTTAGTGGGGTGGCCTAGGTGCTGGGGGTATGGATATGGGGGATCAGGAGTGGGGGATGAATTTCTTGTGGGTGGAGGGAATGTTATGGCTCATCTGTGAGTGGGGGGAGGTACTGGGCATATGGGAAGAGCGGGGGGGGGGACTGCCATGGTCCCCCAGGTATGGGGGTGGCTGGGAGGGACCCCTGCGAGAGGAGAGTATGGAGAAAGTGGGAAAGTTGAGTTGTGTCTTGCCCACCAGTGAGAGGGGGGTAAGGGCACGGGATCAAAGGTGGGGTATGATGCCACGGCCCCGCAGTCAGAAGGGGGTTGGTCAAGGATGAGGGGAGGTGGGTGGTGCCACACACACACACACCCATTGAGAAGGGGTACAGCACACAAGATAAGGGTGGAGAGTGATCCCATGGCCCCGCAGTGAGGGGGGGGCATGGGCAAGAATGGAGGAGGGTGAGTAGTGCCATGCCCTCCCAGTGCGAGGTGGGGTTATGCGGGGAATGGGGAAGTTTCCCCGCCTGCCTTTGCTGTCGATCTGCTTCTGGGGATGCTGGGATCAGGCCATACTATCAGGGACATCAGGAGAGGCACCTTGTTTCTGTTCCCGTTCCCCTCCTGTCTCAGGATATTTGGAGGTTGAGGCCAGTGGGGCCCCTGATTTGAAGCTGATGGTGCTTAATACAAGGTATGGGGCAAGTAAAACATCAGCCAACTTTGATCTTATTCAGGATGAGGCTGCGGACCTCCTATGCATTACAGAGACCTGGCTGGATGAGGCATCTGGGTCTATATTGTCTTAAATGGTGCTAGTCGGGTACTCGGTGTAACATCAGCCTAGGATCAGGGGCTGGGGACAGAATAGAGTGGCAGTGATCTGTAAAGATACCTTGGCCTTTCAACGGTATCTGGTGCCTGACTCATCCAATATCAAGCGTGTCCACCTTGTGTTGGATTTGGCCAGGGATAATTTGGGGATTCTTTTGGTGTACTGACCACCCCACTGCACAGCTGATTCACTAACTGCTCTAACCAAGGTGGTATCAGAGGTGGTGTTGAAGTCACTTAAACTTATTGTTTGGGATAATTTCAACATATACGTTGAGGCTGACCTTTTAGGGGCAGGGCAGAAGTTCATGGCTGACATGACAACCAATATCTGACCCCACACTCAAGGCAGGACACACGTTGGATTTAAGGTTTTGTACCATCCTGGAAACAGGAGTTTAAATTGTTGGGGGTGTTGGTACAACACCGTTGTCATGGTCAGACCATTAGCTACTGAAAGCCCAAATCCCTGCCCTCCTATGCCCACGTTGGGGTAGTGTACCAGTTAGGTTGGTCTGCCCCCAGCGATTAATGGATCTGACTGGTTTTCAGAACTCTCTGTCAATGATCTGGTCACCTTATGGAATTATATTTTGATGCTTGCCATCGACACAGTTCCACCCAGGTATCTGCTCCCATCGTTCCGATAGCACAGATCCCTGTGGTATACGGAGGACCTGGGACGGTTGAAGCATGGGGTAGGCAGTTAGAGCACCGGTGGTGCTCAACTCATGCTGAAGCCAACCAGTTGCAGCGTAGATCGTTTCTGAAGGACTATGCCGTCACTGTGATGGTGGTGAAGAATAATTTCTTCTCTGCTATCATAGTGTGTGCAAAGTCTCATCTGGAATTATTGAACAGCTGGTTGACCAACACCTCCAAGCTCATCTCGATGCCACCAGATTCCTGGACCTATTTCAGTCAGGCTTTCATCCTAGGTATGGCATGGAGATGGCGCTTGTGGCCTTGGTCAATTATCTGTGCCTGGAGACTGACAAGGGGAATTGTACACTGTTGATCTTGTTAGATCTTTCAGCGGCCTTTGATACAGTTGATCATGAGGTGTTGTTGACAAATCTGGAATCAGGGATGCATGGGACTGCTCGAGTGGTTCGATTCATTCCTATCAGGGAGGTCTCAGTCGGTGGCGATAGGCGATTGTTCGTCGTCCCCTTGTGACCTCCCCTGTGGGGTCCTGCAGGGTTCCATCTTCTTTCCCCTCTTGTTCACTGTGTATATGAGTCTGCTGGGAGAGAGCATTTGGAGGCTTGGAGTGAAGTGGCATCAATATGCTGATGACGCCTAGCTCTACCTCTCTTTTTCATCCAACTCTGGTCCTGCAGTCTCGGTGTTACCCAATGCCTGGCTGCAATTGGGAACCGAATGAGGATGAGCTGATTGAAGCCGAATCCTGACAAAGCTGAAATGATGATGGTTGGCTGGCCCTGTGACTTGGGGAGAATTGGGACCTCTGTTATTGATGGGGTCGGACCCACTCTGGTCACTCAGGTTCACAGCCTTGGAGTGCTTCTGGACCCCTTACTGCACACCTGGATCATCAGGTTGCAGCAGTGGCCATGAGCACCTTTCACCAACTTCATCTGGTGAGGAGGCTGCAGCCTTTTCTTTCTGGTTCGGACCTGGCCACTGTCATCCATACTTTCATCACCTCGAGACTAGATTACATCAATGCGCTCTTGATTACTGTTCAGAAGCTGCAGCTAATACAGAATGCAGCGGCCTGGCTCCTTTCAGGGATGGTCACTGGGAGCACATTACACCAGTGCTCCAGAGTGTGTACTGGTTACCTAAGAGCTTTATGGCCCCATATATCTAAAAGATTGCCTTTCCTACCATGCCCCATCACAGCCCCTGCAGTCAGCCAGGAGCACCCTCCTGTGGGTGCCATCTGCTACTATTGTCTGTACGATGGGGGCATGCAGGAGGCATTCTTGGTTGTTGCCCCGATTCCCTCCCCTTGAAGGTTAATCTGAATCCAGGCCTGAGCATCTTTCAGAGGTGGTGTAAGACCTTTCTTTTTAGTAAAGCATTTGGCGGGTGGGGATAGGGATTAGGGGGGAGGTTGTTGGGTGGTTGGAGTGGGTAGGGTTTTCTGTTGAATTGTATTTTAATGTCTTTTAATTGTATTTAATGTTTTTTTGTGACCCGCCCTGAGCCTTCAGGGAAGGGTGGGTAAAAATGTTAATAAATGAATTAATTAAATAAAGAAATGCCCTCCTCCTACTTGTGCTCCCAACAAAGGAAAGTGCTCCCCCATCTGAGAGACCTTGGTTACTCCACTGTGGCACAGATCCATGAACTGGACCCTTTTCTTTCTGAGTGCCTGCCTAATATACCCCTGCCCCAAGTTCTATGCAGCCCTTGGAGCTTGTACTTATTTGGGAAATGGCCCCTGGGAGAGAAAAGGTTCCCTGCCCTACAACAAGACCAAATTTTAAATACTGAGAACACCGGTCAGCAAACAGATGCAGCATCAGTGCAGAAGAAGGATATGCTGCTGTATTCTGCAGTAATTCCTATTTTTGTAGTAATAAGCGTGAAAGGCTACACTGGAGATGATTGCTTAAACCTCTGGAAGTACAGAGCCAAGAAATTTTTGTCTTGTGCTACTCATTTAAAATAAAAAATGGCACAGAATGATGAAGGACTGAAAACAATTCAAAGTAGACAAGCAAAAATGCTAAAACTATTGCAATATGAAAGACGCAGACACAAATAAACTTTCTATAAGGATTTATGGTTGCAGATATTCAGCTAGGGTAGAAAAATGCAAAGATACTGATTCTGTCTGGAAACAAATTGTAACAGGTCAAGGTAATATGTTTGTTGCAATTCACATCAATTTCATATAGACAAAAACAGTTTGGGTGAAATGTCCCTATTAAAATTAATGGCAACACTTATGTGGAGCCACTGCCAGGATTTCTCCCCTACTGCTCAAAGCTTTAGGCTAGGGTGTGTCTATGCAACAGAAGTGTGGAACCAGGATGCAAAGCTTATTTTTATTGTTTTTCCAGGCTGTCGCTTTGGAACAAAAAGGAAACTGCACAAGATATTCAAAGCCTCTGTATTTTAATTCTTAGACCAAAAACCCTTTGGTTTAAGGGGGAAATTAAGGCAAACAAACTTAAGAATGAAAAAGCATGGAAATTGCAAGTTAAGGCCTTCACCTTAACTCACACACCATGTAAGCAATAAAGACATTGGGTATTTTCACACAGATGCAGACGTACACAACCCCAGAGCAAGTCCGGGGTGCTTCCCCACATCTACCCACTTCCACCCACAACTGGGTCCATTTTAAGCAGAACCGATAGCTGCCGGGGTCCATGGTCTGCCAGTGCGGCACCACCCTCCCACACCATAGTGTTGTGGGTGGATCATCCACAATGCTATGGCATTGCCGGGGCATGCCCTGGTCAAGAGCGGGGCTGTAGCAGCCATCCACTGAGCAGATGGACGGCAGCCCTGCCTGCCCTAGGGTTGGGCTGCCTGCTCTGCTGGCGCTGCTCCAGGATGTTCCAGAACACTGCCAGTGTGGCAGCCTCAGAGCAGGGATGGCCTGCCCAGCCTCTGCTCCACCTCCACACCTGGAGGGCTGCCTGGGTGTAAGGCGGAACAGGTGTCCGTGCGACGACACCCATTGTGCAGTCTCACATATTGTATTCACTTATAACTTAGGCTCCATGCACCCACACTTTGCCTTGATCTTTCATCTGTTCCCAGCCCCACCTTCCCAGATCAACACAGATTCCCCCCCACCCCTGCAGCCCATTCCCAGATCCCTACCCACTCCTGTACAGATGCCCACTCCCATTATCCCCAACCCACTTGTTCCCAACCCACCCCGTCCAGCCCTGTATAGATGCCCCCACCCCCACCGCTCATTGCCACACAGATACTCCCACCTCTACCGCCTGTTCCCAGCCCCCAGCACCTGCCTGGCCCCAAACAGATTCCCCCAGCCCTGCTGCCATTCCCAGCCTCTGCCCGGACCCGCCTGACACAGATGCCTCCAAACCTCTGCCTCCCGTTCCCAGCTCCCACCATTCCCAGCTGTGCCTGCGTCCACTGGTGCCAAGTTGCCTCTTCATGTGCCTGCACTGTTCCACTTTCCTCGTGCCTCCCACTTCCCTGGGTCTCCCCAATTCCCAGCTGCCCCAGGAGTTCACATTCCCCTAAGTTTCCAATTCCCATTTGCCCACATTGTCCCCTTCCTCCTGTGCCTCTTCCTCCACCTGGGCTCTCTCTCTCCTTATTTGCCCATATTGCCTGCCTCCCCAGCACATCCCCTTCCAATTCCCAGCCACCAACATTGCCCCCTCTTCTCATCCCGCCCAAGTTTCCCATCCACCTACCCACATTGTCCCGTTGTGCTTCCTTCTCCATCTGGGGTCTCCACCACAGCTAGTCTCCCCCAGAAATGTTTTATCCTCCCTGATCAAATGGAAAATTTATGTGACTTTTCTGTACTTTCATCACTTTCTTTTGGAACTTTGATTGCTTTCTTTTGGTACTTTTGTGACTTATTGGTACCATCCGCACCACTTTTATATCTGTCTTCACACTTACAGAGCCATCCACACTACCTTTATTCTTGTCTTTCCACTTATAAAGCCACTTGCACTATTTCTGCATGCACTACTTTTGCATGCAGCACTAAACACAACTTGGGCAACAGAACGTTAGTGAGAGTGGAGAATCTGGCTCGGACATTTTATCATTTTGCACAGGGGTGTTTTCCTACAATCAAGCTTCAAAATTACTACTCTGAATTTTAAAAATTTCAAGTATCTGAAAGACCACCTCTTCCCCTATGTACCAACACGGCCTCTGAGGTCATCTGGGGGCACTCTCTGGAGATTGCTGACTGCCCATGAAGTTGTTACAACTAGGGCTCACAGGGGGGCATTCCCAGTTGCTGACCCACTATTATGGAGCTTCCTCCCCTTGGAGTTCTGCCTAAGCCCGAGTCTGTTCATCTTCTGGAGGAGATGTAAGACCTTTTGTTTGGTGGGGAGGAATACGATGGGTTTGGGAAGAGGAGTGAAGAGGAGGGTGGGTGGTAGGTGAGCATAAAGGGTAGGGTGGGTGGTTGGGATGATGTGAATTTTAAAGGATTTAAAATTATTTGATTGTATTTTATATTTCTTATGTTGTAAGCTGACCTGAGTCTTTGGAGAAGTGCAGGATAAAAATTTAATAAACAAATAGATACAATAAATAAGCACTTAAACACAGGCAACCAGAATGAACTCACACCAAGGTCTAGAAACCAGTCATTTACTACCACACAGTTGACTAGATGCCCACTGGCGAGAAAGTTGCAAAATGGGTAATTTTCTGCATTTAACTCCAAATTTTAAATTGCTGTAACTCAGCCATTTTGAATGAATCTTCTCCAAATATGGACTGTCACACCTCACCAAAAGGACCCCTCCTGCTAACTTTCATACCATTGGGACATATCCTTCTGATTTTTTTTATTAGAATGTACATGATTTTAGCAGTGCATCGTACACCCCTTAAATAATAAACATAATGAAAAAAGAAAACCAAGACATCCTTGCCACTAACTTACTACCATTATTCAAATTATTGGTTGTCTATTGGGGCTCATTCACTCAACATTCATTCAGTGAGTAGTGGCACAAACTCACATTCTGAGTGTTGAGTGTAATCCTTACCAATTTCTGCACTCAGTTAATGATCTTGGGTTTTCTGCCATCTAATGCAAAGGGTCTGGGTGAAGCCACAGGAGGCAGACCAAAAGGTTACCATGCCTTACCCCACAATGGGCAGCTGGGCAACGTCCGCCAAATGTTCCCTTCCCCCTGCCGCCCCAGGGCGGGGGAAGCAGCTGGCCACTACACAATGCATCCTCATAAAAATTCCAAGGATGCGTCACAGAGCAGCCTTACCTTACATGGAGTAAGGTACTTGGGTTGTGCTTGTCCTGCCATGCAGAGAGCAGCGCTGCAGGGCCTTGAGCAGAGGACACTCCCATCCATCGCACATGGCCACGTCACAGCCAAAGGTGGGATCTAAGTCGAGCTGGGGGAGGGAGGTGGGGCAAGGCTGGGTGCCCATTAGTGGGACTGGGGTCTGCCCTGGTCAGCCATGGCATCAGCTCCAGCAGCAGCCGGTCAGCCAGTCTGGCTTCCCCGCAAACATCTCTGCCCAGATCCCCGCACTGGCCCCACAGTGTGGCAGTGGGCGATTGCCTGCCATGGAACTGTGTGGGAATTGAGCCCTCACAGCTCATGTGGCTGCACCCTTTGGTTTTGGTCCTTGATTCAGAGTGATTATCTTCAGTCTTTAATACATCATTTCCCGTTTATCACTTCCCACCTCAGCGTGGCTAGAGGATCTGGGAACCTTCCTTTCTGTGCTCCATGCTACTTCTGGAACACTGTATGCAGGCATATTATGAGGGCATTCCTCCATGCCCTTCGCATAGTGGGGAATAACATAGCAAATTAAGGAGGGAGAGGGGCCACTGAATGTAGAGGAATCACAATAGTTACATGAAGCCATTGCAACCAGACAAGGCAAACCCAGGTTAAGGAACACATGGTAAGTTTGCGAGGGGGAAGAAAGCATTTTTAAAATGTGTCCTCAGACAAAAAAAAAATCCACAGGCTGCCTTTTGCCCAGGAAGTGAGCTCTGTGTGAATGAAGCCATCAGAGAGGAGCCAAAAATTGTGTACTGCAAAAATCCGGCCATTAATTAGACAATATAGTTGGCAAAACATTTTTTTTTTTTTACAGGTAAGATAACTGCATGGTTAAAAAGACATTTTTAAAAAGCTGTATCTGAGACTTATATGGTCACTGTGTTATTAAGCAGATGGTAGAATCTTATTTGAATTTACTTGAGTGCATCTATTCAGATCATTGAAAAAATTGGAAACACAGCTTAGAAGGCTTTAATCCTAGAAGCTTAACTCCTTGGCACCAGCCGTTTCATGCGGCAATGGATTTCACTGTCAAAAATATCCAACACAAAGGATTAATCTTTTACAGTTGTTTTTGTTAGCTAAGAAACTATAGGATACATTTTGAATTCTCCTTTTAATAGCATTCATGATTGCATTTTTATTTTTAGAAACTCTTAACCTACAGTCCTTTCTACCAGAATAAAATCCTGAGGAGTTTCAGGATACCAAATTCTATATAGAGCTGCCCATAAAATGCCATGCTTTTTTAAAAAGGCATTTTTTCATCCCTTTATTTCTTGTTATAGTTTTTGACATTAATACAGATCTCCCCTCTCAGGAAGGTAACGGGGCTAGAATGGGCCCTGGTGCAGAAGATGGAATGGGGTCCCATACACTTCTCCCACCAGCAAGTGACACATCTGTACCAGGGAGAGACTTTGGGGGAGGAGAGGTTGGAAGAGCCTAAGAGCTTGTAGAAGGGCACCTGCCCAGGTTAAGTTTCTATAGGATCAAGCCAGCACTTCCTATTTTCTTTATAAGCAGTCTCAACCCAAAGTTCTTTGGGTGCTCTTTCATTCAACCACCTTAAACAAACATACAGCATTGTTGCTGCATTGAAAGAAGGATGCAAGGAAACAGTTATGGGTTTAAACAGCCTCAACTCTTTATCACCTATCAAAACCAATCTCACGGGTAATACCTCACCTTAACAGAGAGACAAAGTGGTTCAAGTGATATCTTTTATTGGACCAACTGTTGTTAGTGGAAATAAGCAAGCTACAGGGCCACACAGGACCCTTCCTCAGGCATGTAGCATAGGCAGTAGAAATATATAAACTGAGCAAATGTAGAGCAGATATATATGAATGGGTGGGAGTAGACAGAGCAAGATAGGAGGAGGGTTAACAGAGGGTGAAAACAGACCTGATGCTAACCACCCTTTAACCACCTTTGGTGGTTATTTATGCATGTTGCAGGGCTGTATTGGTGCCCTATGGAGCCCTGCAACATGCATAAATGACCACCAAGGGTGGTTAAAGGGTGGTTACTGGTTAGCATCAGGTCTGTTTTCACCCAGACATGGTGCAAACCACCCTTTAACCACCCATGGTGGTTATTGATGCATGTTGCAGGGCTCTATGGGTGCGCTATGCAGCCCTGAAACATACATAAATGACCACCAAGGGTGGTTAGCGTCATTTCTGTTTTCACCCAGAGAGAAAGGGTACTTTCAGACATGATGCTAACCATCCTTTAACCACCTTTGGTGGTTATTTATGCATGTTGCAGGGCTGTATTGGTGCCCTAAGCAGCCCTGCAACATGCATACATAACCACCAAGGGTGGTTAAAGGGTGGTTAGCGTCATGTCTGAAAGTACCCAGAGATGTGGCAGACGTTTACAAAACAGCTGGGAAATTATATATTGGTGTAGAAGACAAAGGAAGAGTAGGTGGTGGTAAACACACAGAGATAGCAAAAAAACTAGTTTGGGGATATAGAGGGGAAACAGCTTACCAGGAGAATGGAGTATGCCACATATGTCACATACTCCCTTCTCCTACAGCTGGAGGTGGGACACCAACAGTATTTTGGTGCTAGTATGCAATAAAGAAATGTTTATCTTGAGTGTATGACTCATGAGAGAGAACCTGATCACATGCTAAGGAACTAACTCATTGTCACATATTTAGGGTTAGGAATTTTTTTCCCTAAAATTGCTTCTGTGGTCAGAAATTGCTTCCAGGTCTGATTGGCAGTTGACAGTGAGAACTTTTGCTATTTTTATACGGGCTACATGGAGTGAGGGGGGTTGTGTTTGTGCTGGTGCATGCACAATGGGTGGGGGGAGGGTTTAGATGGGTGTACCCCACACACACACACACCCATCAACATGCATGGAGCAACCTCCATTTTCACCGGTTGTTCCATGCCTGTTGATGGGTGGGGGGCGAGTGGGGATGCCTGTTCAGCAGGAGCACGCACACCCACCCACTCACCCCACGTACACCCGTCTGTCACATGGGACTCACCCACGCATGAACACCCAGGTTTCTGGGTGGGTGGGTCTCATGTAAAAAGAGCCTTTGTGTTCTCTTGCCATGTAACACAGAAACAACAATTACTGCTTCATTCAATGCAACAATGCTATAAGGAAAACAGTATTTTAATAAATGCAACAAAGTTGGAAACAATCCAGTCCAAATGACTACAAAGTAAGTCCAATCGAGTAATATAGCTTGAAGAAGCTATTAACTAGCGAAACGTCGGACACAGTACTTTTTATTGGATTGGACTTTCCTTATAAGCTATATTACTTGATTGGACTTACATTGTAGTCATTTGGACTGGATTGTTTCCACCTTTGTTACATTTATTAAAATACTGTTTTCCTTATAGCATTGTTGCATTGTATGAAGCAGTAATTGTTGTTTCTGTGTTAATTTATACTGCTTCTATATACCTTGTGTTTTTTTGGTTTAGTGCTCTTGCCATGTAAGACACAACTCATTTCAGTCATCCACGTGTGAGACAGAACTTACTTCAGTCACCCTTTAATTGCAGGCATTGGTGCCCTGTTAATTCCTACTCCCCGCCTGTGACGAATTATAGGCACTTTTTTCTGTTAGCAATTCATCTGTTGGGATAGAAACATGAATGTGGAGAGAAACATGTCAGCATAACAGAGGCTGTTTGTACACAGCACCGCCAGGTTGTGGGGGTGTGTGTGCATGGGTGCGCTGGGTGATCAGGGGGTGCTCACGGCTGCACACACATCCCCACTCACCCCCACGCGCAGAGCAACCTCCGTTTTCCCCAGTTGCTCTGTGCGTGAGGATGTGTGTTAGGTGGGAGAGCACATGCTCCCACACTCACTGCGTGCACACGCACTGCATCCTTCACGTGGATCGTGCCCACTCATGAACACACTGATTTCCGTGTGTTCATGAGTGGGAGCGGCTCGTGTAAAAAGGGTCCAAGAGCACAAAGAATACTTGGCCAATTTGAATTAATTCAAGTTAGTATGGCACAATGGTATGCATCCTAGGATTGTAAAAGAGCTGACTGAAGAAATTTCAGAGGAGGAATTGTTATTATAAGAACTCAAGGAAAATTACTGATGTCACAGATGACTGAAGAAGAGAAAACATAGTGCATATCTTTAACTAAAAAAACAAACAAAAAAACATGGAATTAAAGACCAGTTAACTTGACTTCAACACTTGGGAAGATGTTAGAGCAAATCAAACAAACACGTATGTGAAGGGTTCACATTCTCTAGACCCTGCTGATAGGAAAAGAGGAGGATTATTAGTAGCCAGCATGAATTTGTTAAGAACAAATCACTCCAGATGAGTCTTGTATCTTTTCCCCCCTCTTCATATAAAGTTACCAGTTTAGTAGACTGGGGAATACCGTCTACATAATATATCTTGACTTCAGCAAGATTTTGATTTAGTCCCACATGGCATTCTCCTAAGATGAAGAAATATGGTTGAGAAATATAGTGCCAATTAGATGGGCACAGAACTGGTTGAAAAAAATCTGATTCAAAGAGTGATAATTAATGGATCAACTTCAAACTGGGAACAGGTGCTAAGCAGGGTAGGAATCAGTCCTGGGTCCAGTCCTGTACAACATCTTCATTAATGACTTAGATGAAAGTGCAGACAGTATGCATATTACATTTGCTAATGATATAAAACTGGGGGGAAATTGCAAAATCCTTAGAGCATAGGTGACTAGTAACTGTTGATAGATTAGGGGCAGGGCAGGGGTTCTATAGGGCTTCCAAAAATAGGGGGGGGGATCCCCCGCACAAGTCACCTATGCCTTAGAGGCTAGGATTAAAATTCAAAGTGACCTTGATAAATTGGAGATCTCAACTAAAAGGCAAATGTAGAGTATTGCACATAGGAAAGAAAAAAAAACCAAATACACAAGTTTAAGATGGGAGAAAATTGGCTAGGCAGCAACACTGCCAAGAAAGATTTGGGGATTATAGTGGATCATAGACTGAC
The DNA here is from genome assembly GCA_003113815.1 of Sphenodon punctatus. Classification (NCBI taxonomy): domain Eukaryota; kingdom Metazoa; phylum Chordata; class Lepidosauria; order Sphenodontia; family Sphenodontidae; genus Sphenodon; species Sphenodon punctatus. The sequence goes on from QEPC01009281.1 coordinate 1,634,913, forward strand.
CATGAAACAACAGCATGATGCTGCTGCAAAAAAGGCCAATGCCATTTTGGGTTGTATAAACAGAAGCATCGTATCCAAGACTCAAGATGTTATACCACTATACCCAGCACTGGTCGGACCGCTTTGAGCCAGGGACAAGGGTCAAAAGCCAGGGAGGTAGTTCTGTGGAGGTTTTAAGACAGGGAAGCAGAAACAAGGCTGGTAGTAGCAAAGAGAGGCTGGACTAGGGAGAGCACAGTTGCACTGCTGAGACACTAAGCTGTTCCAAGTAATGCACTCTTAGAGCATCCTGAAATATCCAGTTTGGGGTCCCAGCAGCCTATCATGAGGGCTGGCTACCTCCAGGCTTCCTCAAGAGTCCATCTGGGGTGGGTCAGGAGTGAATAATGAGAGCCAGTTGAGGGAGCTGCAGTCATACTGATTTTTTTTTAGACAGACCTGGGGTGACCACCCCTGGAGTGGGTTTAAATGGAGCCTGCCACCCTGCTCCCCTCCCCCTTGCTATCTGCTGTAGGTAGATTAGCAGTCGCTCTAGGCTGCCATCTGCAGCTCTATGGCCATTGCTGGGGCTAGGAGTGGAGCTGTGGTGGCCGTCCATCCTTTAGATGGACCACAGCTCTGCCCCATGCGGCTCTGCCCCCTAGGAGGCTCTGCCCCCCAGGAGGCCTACTCTGCTCCGGGATATTCTGGAGTACCATGAGCAGAGTTGGCCCAGAGCAGGTGGTGCTTGTTCCAATCCTGCTCCGCTTCACCCAGGGTGACCCACCTCTACATGGACAGGCCACCTGGGGGTGGGGCAGAGCAGGTGTCCGTCTGGCACCCAGTATCTCACATCACATGGAGATACTGTGCCAAAAGGGGGGATTTTGCCCTCAACCTGACAATGGGTTATGTCCTGTCTGGAGTACCAACTGAGTGATGTTTACTCCTGAGGCCATGCTTTAAGGTAGCACAGACAGGCCCCAGGTCCATAAGAGCAACTTTCCAGAGTGAGAAGAGTTCTAATTCCCTTGTCATTCTCAGGAGGGTTTAGAAGCTCCAAGACTTAATTTATACAGGGGTCCCAGATCCAGCTGCTCCGGGGTTTGGACCCTGGTCTTGCTTTTCCTCCTTGTCCAGCTGCAGTAGCTGATGGACCAATATATCTCCACATCATCCTCTGCAGGTCAACAAATCTCTGGGTGAATGAGTCAGTCTGTTCCTTTCAGCCCCTCTGCTGCCTTGAACTGGAGCTTTTATTAAAGCTCCAGCTGCAGCAGACTTAGCATAATCATACATTTATTGCATGCAGCACCTCTCATGAGTCTGGGAGGCCCACATGCATGTATAACGCATATGCACACTGGAGTGGATTTCCCCAACAGGGGGCCCATTCCATCTTCTGCACCAGGGCCCATTCCTACCTACCTACACCCCTGCACCTAAGGCACACACTCCCACCCATTTAAGTCAATGGCGAAATTCCCATTGAATGTAATGGTGGAGGATTCTGCCCTTAGGAATTCTGATGACAGCAGGATTAAAAGAGGTCTGTTATAACTCTGACCACATATATGTGGTTTCCAATACTTTACTACCATAACCACATTGCTAAGATTGTTACTTGACTACCAACAGAAATTTCAACTACGATGCTGTCTTGAATGGCCTGCTACTATTGCTCAACTGAGTACGATTATACATTCTTTTCATAATCGCACAAATCCCATTTTAGAATATACAAAGAGGATAAAAGGCCTCAATTGCCAGCATAACTGTCATAGGATGATATAATTCATTTTGATATTAAAGTCTTTAACAGTGAGCCATAAGTATGAGGCAAAAGATATTTTACCCCTTTTCTTTGCACACTTTCTAATTTCCCATACGATTTTATTACCTGATAGATTTTTGTTTCCAAGCTGAAAACTGAGATTTTTTCAGTCAAGCCTGAACATCCCAGGTAGGACATAAGAATAGCTGAAAATGGGAGTTTTGCATGAAATTGGCTATAGTCCACTACATACTTCCCTTTTATCCAAGTCTTCCTTAAACAAACATTAGCATTTTAAAAAAATAATCAATTATTTTTAATTTCATATCCTATCTAAAATAAAACGCTAAGCCAAATAATCATGCCTTGGTATGGACTTTAATACAAAAGTCCAGTCTGCTGCACTGGGAGTTCAAGCGCATGGAGTACTTGATATGGCAGAAGAACATAAGAAGTGCCATACTGATTTAGATGCTGGACTCTATTGAGCCCAGCATCCTGTCTCTGACAGTGGCCAGCTACAGTAGCTCGAGAGAAGTACAAGTACAGGTCATGAAGGTGTGACCCGCCACCTGATAACCACTCCCAACTTATGCCCCAACTAGTAAAGCATTTATGGCTCTATCATCTAAGAATTCATCAAGTTTCCATTTTAAACTAGCTCTGGTGCTGGCTTCTACTGCCTCCTCTGGCAACGAGTTCCACAACTTTATTGTCCACTGAGTGAAAAAGTACTTCCTTTTTCATCATCATCATCATCAAATTTTATTTGTACCCCGCTCTCTCTCGCCTATGGCGACTTGAGGCGGCTGACAACAAAAGCAAAAAACATCTAAAAAACAACAACAATTACAATTCAACACAAACCACACAGTCTAAATAACCCCTCAATTGACATATCATAACATAATTTCTAATTTTTAACCATCCCCTCTCCGCCCTCACAAAATTAAATATAATACAACAAATCAATAATATTACAGCATATCATACCAGTCCTTCCATATGCTCCATCCCTGCTGCCACCAGGGAAGGAGCCCATCAAATCCCCTCCTACCCTCCTGCTCTCACCAGGAGGGGGGACCTATCATCCACAACAATACACTAATACAATAACAATCCAAATATCAAATTAAACATTTCTAAAACAGCAAAACAAACCCCTCCATTTCTTAACCTAATTCCAAGAAAAAGCCAACCCTCCCACCCACCTCCCACACCTTCCCCTGCTGCCACCAGGGGTTGGTGCCAGATCTCCCCCCCCAAAATTCCCCACTCAATATACCCTTCCCCAACACAACCCCTATCCCACTCCAACCCCAACAAAATACAACTTACAAAAGTACCAAGCCCCTAAATCCCCTACAGTCCCCGAAAGGCCCCAAAGGGTGGTATAGTGGGTGCTTTGAGATCTTCAACTGAAGGACCTTCATAACAGTCCTCAGATGCAGCAGTGGTATCTGATGTAATGTCTGTCCGGCAGAAGGGCCCCGGGGCGCCCCGGCCCAGCCAATGGCCCCAGCCAAAAGCTGGCACCCCACAGGGCCCCGCCCTGGGAGTTATTACCTCAAACAGTTCCTCCAAGGTCCCTGGTAGCCACCTCCGCCCGCTAACGGCCAGCCAACGGCACTTGGTCCTTTGGCGGCGGCCTTTGGCCGCCGGCAGAGGGCACCGCCCCCAGGGGCAGCTCCCCTTTGTAAAAGATGGTTACCTGCAAGGGGGAGGGACAGCAGAGTGGATGCAGGTGGGGAGGATTCCCAGGGCCTTGGCCAGGGAGCCCACACCCCACCCTCCTTCCCAGTTTTTTTTTTTGGGGGGGTTGGTCTTTACTCAGTAATTACATTAGGGAAGATTCTGCCCTTGAAAGCCATCTCTGGGGCAGGATCTTCTTGCATGGATCTTGTTTGCACCATATTTGAGTGATAAACTCAGATCCCTTTATATCTTCTCATACTAACATTGGTGGTGGGGGAAGGGCTTAAAAGACAAGTAAGTCATGCAAAGAGAGTCTGTAGCAGAGCCAAGACCTGAATCCACGTTTCTTGAGAATTGGGCTAGCATGTTAACCATTGGACAATTCATTCTCTTTTAAAATGGGGCTTGTAAAGCTCCTTATCTGGAGGGAAGAATCAGCCCACCAAAAGCACTGTTGGAGGAATGGCCAGGGTGGGAGAGTGGAGACAAAGGTCATTTTTACATGAACACGGCTGGAGGGTGGGTCTGTGTCCGCTGAGTGGGATAACTGCAGAGTGCCTACGCACATGGAGTGAATGGGAAGTGGTTCAAATGGGCGGTTCCCTGGTTGGGTACCGTGGCAACCTCCATATGCCCCCCCCTGCCATGGACCAGGGGGGAGGGGAAGCACGCCGGGCTGGCCTCTAATATTGACATATCCCAGCCAAGCACTGGGGAACTCAGGCTTCCCAGCACTTCTGGCCGGTTCCTGTGCCATGCAAAGGCTGTTTCCCTGCCCACAGTGCCTCTGAACGACAAAACTACTCAGCTGACATGGCTGGTTGCTGCCATTCATACCTTGCACCACTCACCTGGCTGGCACCTCAGGCTCTCCAAAGCTCTCTTGGTTCAATGCTGCCTCTTGACCCTTCTAGCCCGTCTGAGCTGCTGGCCTCATTACCATGCCTTCTGGCCTCCCTCCAGGTCTGCTCCAGTCCTCTGACAAGCAGTCACTCTCTTAAAGGGGCAAGCACCTTGAAATGGCTCCAGCTGCTTAAGGAGGGACATGTGCCACACAAGCGGCTGGAGCAAGCTGGTGCCAAGCCACCCTGCTACACAAGTACCTCCCAACCAACCAACCACCAATCACCCACCCATTATGCATGTTGTAGGGCTGCATAGAGCACCAATGCAGTGGGAAGCAGCTTGTCTAAAAACACCCATAGTTATTTATCAACACAGGAAAAATGCTCTATTTATTATAGTGTGAAGAATTAGGAAAATAATAGCTAAGAGTATTGGATAAAATTATAATTTAATTTCATGAAATGCTGTACCACATGAAATATGGGAGACACAAGGCACTGTTTATATGCAATTCAGTCTTTTAGACTGTCTTACAGAAAAGCAGCAACATATATTCCAACCATAAATATATCAAGTGATCAATAGTAAAATAATCTCTAAATTGATTCATCAGTTGTGGGAAGTTGGAAAATATTAAACAAAACAATGCATTTTGCTAATGGTAATAAGGGTACGGTATAAATTAAAGTCTGCGACTTTAGATAATTAACATAAGAACATAAGAAGTGCCAATTGTCCATCTAGCCCAGCATCCTGTCTCCAACAGTGGCCAATCATGGTGACTTGGGAGAAGCACCCAACAGGTCACAATGGAGGATCCATTCCCTGTTGTTTTCTCCCAGCTCCTGTCATGTTCCCTGATCCTGTCTGACTAATAGCTGCTAATGGACCTATCTTCCATTAGCAGCTGTTAGGTACTGGCCCTTACCACAGCCTCTGGCACTAGATCCCACAACCCAATTATATGCTGAGTGAAAAAATATTTTATTTTATTTGTTTTAAATTTGCCACCCATGAGTTTCATGGAGTGTCCCCTAGTTCTAGTAAGAGGGTAAATAACTGCTCCTTTTATTTATTTCCACACCACTCATGATTTTATAGATCTCTATCATATCTCCTCTCAGTCGTCTCTTCTCCAAACTGAAGAGCCCCAACCTACCAAGCCTCTCCTCATACGGGAGCCCTTCCATGCCCTTGATCATTTTTGTGGCCCTTCTCTGTACCTTTTCTAGTTCAGCTATGTCTTTTTTGAGATGGGGCGACCAGAACTGCACACAATATTAGAGGTGCGGTCGCACCATTGATTTGTATAGAGGCATTATGACATCCACAGTTTTATTCTCTATCCCCTTCCGAATAATTCCTAACATTCTGTTTGCTTTTTGGACTGCTGCCACGCACTGCGCTGTGGATTTCATTGTATTGTCCACAACCACCCCCCAGATCCTTTTCCTGTGTGGTAACTCCTAGCTTAGTACCCAGCATTGTGTAAGCATAGTTTTGATTATTTTTCCCTACATGCATAACTTTGCACTTGTCCACATTAAATCTCATTTGCCATTTAGATGCCCAGGCACCCAGTGTCGTAAGATCCTGTTGCAGTTTCTCACAGTCTGCTCCTGTTTTAACTACCTTCAATAACTTGGTGTCATCTGCAAATTTGATCACCTCACTCTTAACACCTTTTTCCAAATCGTTATTGAATACATTAAACAGCACCGGTTCCAATACAGATCCCTGAGGCACACCACTTTTTACATCTCTCCACTGTGAAAATTGACCATTTAGTTCAACCCTTTGCTTTCTATCTTTTAACCAATTTCTGATCCATAGTAAGACACTATCTCTTATCCCATGAGTCTCTCATGAGGGACCTGATCAAATGCTTTCTGGAAATCCAGGTACACTATAGTGGATCTCCCTTGCCCACATGTTTATTTACACCCTCAAAGAATTCCAACAGGTTAGTGAGGCATAACTTACCTTTACTAAATCCATGTTGACTCTTCCCCATTAAGTCATGTTTGTCAAGATACCCTGTTGGCAATGCCTTGGTTGTATTATATGTTATTGTTGCAATTATTTTAGCAGTAAATGGGTCAGAATCAGTAATATGTTGCAGCTGATTTGCGTTTTACTGTAACAGAATCTCCTAGCCCTCAGACGGTCACCCCAGTACAGGGGAGACACCCCAACGATAGAATAGAGGCACTCAGGCCCATTGCTCCTCCCTGCTGCTGTCACAGGGGACATAACCAGAGTTCCCTAATGCTGGGTTTGTGGCCCACTGAGATGGTTAGCAGCTGACATAAACTGATACAGGCATATATGTATTTAGACTGGAATGGGCCCTTGCACAGAAGATAGAATGGGTCCCCATGAGGCACTTAGCAAGTCTTCAGTGGATGCTAATCACTTTGCCTATGCACATATTCCGCATGGGCAGGAGCTCCCCAATCAGTACCACCTGCATCTATTATAATTATGCCCTCAAAAGCAGCCTAAAAACTGCTCTTAGACAAGCAAACCAACCCTGAATGTAAAAAGCGAGTTATTTGCCACTTTAGTATATACACCCTGATCTGTTCTTTGACACCTTAGTAAATACGCTCTGACCCTGCACTGTATGTAGATACGCCAGACCACATATTTTGATCCTGTCACTCAAGAGCATTGGATTAGATACAAACAGGCATGGGGAACAGAATAATATTTATGAAAAATGTGGGGTAAAGACCTGCAGATTGGCATTTATCTTTAACAATGGGAGGGCATCTGAAAGAGGCCCAAAGCATCACTCATTGGTGTAACAGATAAGAAAATGTTTACAGGACGCTTTATTGGTGGTACTTTATGCCACAAAAGGTAAATAAATATTTTTTTAAGGGGGAGCAATAAATGCTGCTGAGGATGTGGAGGAATAGGAACATTTTTACATACATGGTGGATATGTCCTAAAATAAAGGCATTTTGGAGCAAAGTATCTAATAGAATATTTCAAATCACACAAGTTAGGTTATGCATGGTGTGGCAGGGCATGGCTTGCAAAGCAGGATGCAGCCCACAAAGTCACTGTTGCAAGAAATCAGCTCACCAGACTGCGTGTTTTTAAACAAGATGCTACCCTGCATGGCCACCCAGCAGCCACGCATCTAACTGCCTGTCTACCTGAAGGTGGAGCAGGGGGATGTGCACACCCATGAGACACGCAGTACCCACTCATGGCCACGCATGGAGCACTACTGAGAAATCCAGAGTGCTCTGTGCAGGGCAAGCTTAATATGTCCGTATGAACTGGGGTAGGCCAGCCACGACAGCAGACTGATCAGCCACTTAGGCACTGTGGGTGGAACTGTCTGGGAGCGCTGGGGAGCCCGGCTTCCACAGCTCTCATCATGTCAATTGCAAAGGTCAGCCCAACACGCTTCCCACTCCCCCTTGATCCATGGCAGACAACAGTTTGTCTCCATGACCAGGGTAGCCATGCTGGGAGCCACCTGTTTGAATCCCTGCCCATGCACTCCACCTGAGTGTGTGCTCCACAGCGGTGCCACTCAGCAGACACAGACAGACACCCCCCACCCCCAAACTTCTTGCTTGTTTAAAAATAGAAGCTCCAGGCTATGACTTGCTTACTGCCTTGGTATGATGCTTGCTCGTTGGACTGACCTCTTGGCTACTGACATGGGCATCAGCTCCAGATCCTGTCTTGCTCTACCCATCCAATGCCCCAATCATGCAAGGACTCAATGCTTGGTCCCTGATCCTGCAAAATCTCACTCACTGCTCCCTGGCAGCAACACACCTTTACAGTCACCTATCAGGTGTGTTGTAGCTCTAGTCATTCTGTATCCAAGCAGGGGATTGGACTAGTTGACTCTCAAGGTACCTTCCAACTGTATGATTCTAGTAGCATGAAGATATTAAGTTTAGCGGGTCATAGCAATTGATAAATTGGCAGACAATCTGGTAACAGAATCCATCAGTTTTACAATGTTTTGTTGCCATTTTTAGAATCTGAAAGGAAAAAGTATACCAAAGGTGATAAGTACTGCCCAGACACAAATGTATTCTCTGAATACATATATTAAAGTATTGTTAACAGTGTATATTTGTTCCACTGTTTCTCCCTTCTACCTCACATCCCAGAGCAGCTTCTGGGGTCTGCCAGGAGTGCTCTCTTACACATAACATCTCCCCATTGAGTTCACATTGCAAGACAAAGGCGTAGCTATAATAGGGATAAGTGGTACAGCTGTACCTGGGGCCCTGGGCATGCATGCTCCCTGGTGCAGCTGCACCCCTTGATGCTGAGAGAGGGGGCAGATTTCATCTCACACAGCAGGGCCCATTCTAACCTAGCTACAACCCTGCAGCAAGGGTGTGCAGAAAAGCATTATTGGTGGCTGCCCCAAAGTTATGGAATACCTCCCACTGGAGGCAATTTAAATTTGGGGGGCAGGAGGGGTTGTTGTTTTTTGATTTTAATTTGGCCAGGCATTTGGCAATCAGGGTAAGATTTGAGGAGTCTTGGAAAGAAGGATTTTAATTTATGATTTTGTGTTGTAACCTGCCCCGAGTCCTTAGGATAGGATTGGATAATAAATTTAATAATCCTTAACTGCATGGCTGCAAGTCTCTTCATTCTGCAACCCAAGAATAGAGTGACGACTGTGTTGAAAATAAGGGAGAACAAACACTAATTCCTTCTTGTGCTGCACTGGAATCTTATGGAGTTGCTTCTGATCTTTTGTACTCGGAATGGAATGGGATTGACATGGTGTACTGTACTAGTCTGACCTGCACAGTTGTGTCTCCTGTCAGCTTCTGTAAAGAAAAATGAAGGAACAGCTCTTAATTTATTAGCTGAGCAGCCAATATTTACTGATACCATTGATGATGACCTGGGCAGATCATTAAGCCTACAAAAGACCCAGGCCACTCATCGGCAGCTACTTCTGCTGCTTGCTGATACTCAGAGCTCTGAGTGAGCCATCCAACAGCCCATTAAAACATGAAAAACATGGGTCTCTTAGATTCTGACCTTTGTCTGTTCCTGCCTGATGCTGAGTTTGTGCTTGTTCCCACCTGAGCCTGCTCCTGCCCTTGCACAGTTCCCAGCTTTATCTGCCCATCAGCTCTTTTTCTGCTCCCAGTCCTATTCTGCCCCATTTCTAGACCGAGCTCTGCAAGTGGACTCTGGGATACATCTCTAGTGGATTTTATTATTTATTTATTTATTTGCATTTCTTCGCCACCCCCTCATGCCCATGGCATCCCTGCGCACGGCCTGGGCTCCCTGCTTAAGCTGGAATTTGAGCTTAACCCTGCCCACTATTGCTCCCCTTACCTTCCAGACTGTTCCTGTCTCAACTCCTTGTGGTCAGGAGGGAGAAGGGAAGAATGAGCCTTCATCTTCCCCAAGAACAGAGGCAACTTGTGGGAGAGGCACATGTCCCCCCGTTTTCAGAAGCCTTATAGAACCCCTGCCCAGTTCCCACTCTCAACACTTACCAGTGACCTATGCTCAAGAATGAGTGAGAGGAAACAGCAGTGTGGGTGCACAATTTAGCTGCAGGCACTGCAGTCACCTGTATCACCTCTGCCTAATGCTACCTCTGCCCAGACCTCTACCAAAATTGAACTGAAACAGGTTTTCTTGTGAAATTTCCTGGCCAGTTTTGTCTAGATAATATTTGGCTAAGCACATGTACTATTGCATGATTCTGATGTAGGTCCCACTCTCAGTGAGGCCTGTGAGAGTTTTAACATGGAATTAATTGTCAACATGATTAGACCCTTGGTGAGATAAGCATCTGGTGTAAAATATCTAGGCTCCTTGGAACAACAAGCTCATCCTGGCAGAGTTAAATATTTATTTATGTACCTATATGGCCCCTGTTAATATGGTAACTGAGACCTTCACAATCTTGTGTACCTCAACATTTTATGAGGTAGAAAAGTAAGTACTGTTACCCCTGTAGGGAGATATTAAATGATTTGCCTAATATCACATAGAGAGCCTGTAGCACAACTAAGAATGAAATCCAGATCTCCCAAGTCCTAAGATGCACCCTACCCACTGAATCATTATCTGGTCTGTCTTTTTCCCCCAAGATAAACAAAAAACCATGCATTTACTTTATGGAGGGAATTCAGAACCTAAGAGTTATCACCAGCACTAAATGCCCTGATAATCATGCTGTTAATAATAAAAACTTCCAAAGAGCTAATAAAGTAGCGGTAAATTTCAAACAATGAATTCAGACATAGATTATGTGATAATTCAAATAGCCTGGGAATATGGACTGTGATCAGTAAAAGGTATTTAGTAATGCAGTTACTGCATCTTAATGAGGATACAGAGACCGATTCTGATCTTGCACCAGCATAAATCAGGAGTAACCCCAGCGAAATCAAGAGAGTTGCTCTGGGTTGCCAAAAAGATCATAGTGTTTACTATTACTTGTCCTTGTAAACCTCTCAGCATCATACTGAAATAAAAAATATAAAATAGTTGCACTGAGGTTAACTACCACCTGCAAAGGTCAATCTTAATATCAATAATGGAAATAAATCACGATCTCATTGAAATCAGTGGGAGTTTTGCCATGCATTTTTGCAGGTTAGGTCCCCTACTATGTAGATTTAGTCAGACAATAAGCAACCAACTGCTTGACTGAAGGCATATTTTTCAGATTCATTGTTCCTTGGCCAGGTGCACTCTAGCCTAATTCCATGCTTCTGAGAGCTAGATAAAGTGTAATTATTTGAAATCAATATATCACAAACAGATATTTTATTTAATTTCTTCCTGGAGTGTCTGGATGAATTAGTCTGTGAGAAACAAGAGCCCTAATTAATGTCCTTTTTTTTCTTATGAAGCTACTGTATTGGAACCCGAAGTTGTTGGATTTCTATTTGATCTCCACATTTTGATGCATAAAATATATTGATCACAGCAATTTTAAAATGCTGTTCAAAATAGACTCAATTCATTTGTGCTTATAAGCAGGGCTGGACTTAGGGGCAGGCAACATAGGCACCTGCCTAGGTCAGCAGATATTGGCTGGGGGCAGCAAAGTTTAGGGGTGTGGGAGCTTCTGTGCTCAGTCTGCACCCGCCCAGTCATGGCACCACCTCCCCCCACTGCCACTACAACCACACTGCCTCACCTGTGCTGTCTACAGCCTGGGGGGGAACCCCCCATCCATGCCCACCTGGAGAAGACCCGTTCCAACCCCCAAGCCCCTGCAAATGCGCTATGCGGTGGTGCCAAGCATAGAGGAATAAATTCTGCTTCTGTGCTTGGTGCCACCCTTGTCTCCTTCTCTGCCTCAGACGGCAGCCCGCATGCTGCGCACCAGAGGTCCAGGGGTGGGGGGCAGCATCCTGAGTTGCCTAGTGGTGCTAAAATCCTAGGTCCAGCCCTGCTTGTAAGAATGCATTTTAAATATATTGAACTGGGCAAGATATACAAGTTGAATCGTCCTCCTTAGCCACCAGTCTAGAAGACCATATCCCAGGTATACAGACACTACCTGTTTGTCATCATTTGTGTAACATTATACCATTGTTAGAAATGAAAAAAATATCCTCCAAACCTTACTGGGGAAAATGTGCACTTCACAGATATTTATTCTCAGTACAAAAGAACAAATTTTACTCAGTGTATACTGCTGACGCTAGCACTCAGTACAGGTGCAAATCCCATTGAAGCGAATAGAACTTGTGCCTGCACTATCTACAGACGATAATGCTATCTGTTTGGAGGGTCATGCATCTAGCAGGTGTCTCACATCTGTGTCTTCATTGAAGAGGAGACAGCATTTTCCCTAAATAAGTTACTCAAGGAATATTGTGATGAGCTTTCAAAAACAACCCACTGTATGTGACTTAGACAGAATTTTCTGTTTTAACATTTTGTCAAAGGACGTTGTTATTAGTCCTTTGAGCCAGTGTATCCTAGTGGATAAGGTGCTGGAGGTTTGGCGGTCCCTACCTGCAGAAGCACCTTGCTTCTCCCCTTCCCACAGCTCAGATAGAGTGGGGAGAAGACATGGTTGAAAGTGGTGGCACGTTGAATGTTTATCCCTAGGAAAGAAGACAAAGGGTGTTAACAAACTAGCCCACACCAAGTAGGTGTCCACTTGCTTGTTAATTAGGTATAACAAGCCTGCCTGCACAGGCCATATAGCCACCACCCACCGGACATGCAGCCTCCACTCATGGTATGGTCTTGGAGCATGTGGAGCCTACTGTGCAGGTGAATGTGGGGTAACGTAACATGTGCCCACATGTCCACATCCCGTTAATTAGGATGCATGCAGCCTCATGCCTATACAGGTGTGCCAGAACCACAGAGTCACAGGCAAAGAGCCAAGAGCGTTCCAAAGAGTGGTTGCTTCCTGTCCCTCTTTCCATTCTTACTGGCACTGTCAGGGCCAGGCACAGATGCCAAGTCCTCATGGCATAGGGAGCTCGGAAGGCCAGAAGTTGAGCAGATGACCCCAGAGGGTGGGGGGAAGACAGGATACCTGGGCAGCAGTGGCACCGAAGTGGTGGAGACCAGAGAGTGGGTGACCTAGGAAGCTGGAAAGTCAAGAGTCTCTGGCCACAGGCTGTGCTAGGCAGTGCCTGTGCTGTGGAGACACTTCTTGCTTCCTGTGTGTCCCTTAAATAGTCCAAGTAGCCAATAGGGAGCCTGGTGGGGTGGGGCCAATCAGGGAGGCAATGGAACTGGAGGGTCACAGCTCCAGTGGCAGAATAGTTAGAGGCAGTGTGTGGGGCCTGGATTCAAGCCCTGTTCCTGCCAATGGGCACCTTTAAAGCCCAACATGCACTAAATTCAGGAATACTTTGTCCCAGCTCATCCTGGTTTGCAGCATGTGCCCAACACTTGTTCTTCAGAACCCATTGCCTTCTCTAGAGCAACTTTCATCACTGTGGCCATGTCTCAGAAAAGAACAACAGCCAGGCAACTATGGTAGGTTAATGCACCTGGGTTTGGGGGCTGCATTTACACAGGTGCATGATAAATACTTATGTTTATTGCTATCTAATAATGTGATTTTTTTCTTTGCTGGGTTCACAAGTGGCCATGTGAGTGCTGGGGAGCAGCTAGATACTCCCAGGGACACAGCAGCACCAGACACAAATAGTATGCACAGGAAGTGGGTGGTAAGGCACCATGGTGGGCCTACGTGGGGGGGGGGAGGTACCATGGTGGCTTCCCAGGGCAAGTCCCCACAGGATTAGGTCCACAAGGTCACTGTGTCTCCAGCGAATTAACTCACAATTACTTTTATTTACATAGGCAAGCAGTCTCCACCTATCTCTATAATCTATCACTACTAACAGTTCTCGGGCAAGTCAAGTCCCTACTCCTAGCCAGGCAACTCTCTTCTGGCTGTTTACTCACAGTCTCTCTGGCTCAATCAACCCCCATCATTCATATGGCGACTCCAGTATACGCTCAAGTCTCTAGACTCACAGTTAGCCTTCTTCAGGACCCTGGACAGCATAGACTGTCCACTGTTCTGAGGCCTGATCCAGCCAGCTCAGGCTTCCAGCGTCGCCAAGCTGCCTAGAGAGTCAGTGCCTTGGAGAAGGCTCCTCAGCAGTCCAGCTTCCAGACAGAGATCCTGCTTCTTCTCCAGTAAGGCACAGAGTGACCTCTCTTGGATCCCGCCTCTCATTATATCCCAAGAGTGGGCAGGGCTAACCCGCCAGTGTCTCAGCCCTTAAAGGCCCAGTAACTTCTCCACTCTCTATACCGCTGCTTCTCCTTTGGATGGTGTCCTCTTGGTGGGTAGCCCAGGCCACCAGCTGGTGCTAGCTGCTCATTTTTAAAGGACCAGTCACCCTATGAGGCTGCACCCTGCAATAGTGGGGCAGCACACTGGAGAGGGGGTGGAATACAAATTAGCGGCACAAGGTAGAGGGTGTGAATGACGTTGCTTGATTTTTATATATTCTTTACTCCTCTACAGGATTGGTAAAAGAAACATGCTACAATCATCTATGAGCATTTCACAAAACATATAGGCTTGCTGCTAAACTTGGTGGTAAAGTGAGTGATGATGATGATGATGATGAGGAGGAGGAGGAGGAGGAGGAGGAGGAAAATGTCCCCTCACCAGTCCTGCCACCCTCCAAGAGAGTGTACCCGGTTTCCTCAAAAGGAGAGGGGGCAGAAGAAGAAATAAACTGAATAAATTAAAGTTAAATTAAAGTTAAAGTTTGTTGGTGGAATCCTATGGCCCTCGTAAACTGCACAGGGCCAGGATGATCCTGCTCAGGTGTGCATGTGAACCACACACACAGCAAGCCGTGCAGGGACCTTTGCCAACCTGTGCCAATGCAACCCCATAGCCCACACACACTGCGACCTGGGGGATGGAGCAGGAGCCATGCCTGCTCCATCCCATGGGCTGCAGGGTGTGTGGACTCGGGGGTTGCATTGGCATGGGTTGCACCTATGCCCCATGAGGCTTGTTGTACGTGTGGGGCACATGTGCGCCTGTGCACCCACCATCTGGCTGGGCATTGCTCCTGCAGGTGGCTTCGCCGCCCACAGGATTGCTGCACCCTATGTTGTTAAATAAAGTTGATAGATTTTTTTTCACAATCCATTATTTAGGTGGGAGGTTTGAGGGGTGGGGCAGTGAAGCATGGTGGTATGGCATAGTGATACGCCACTTCAGGGGCTGGGGTTGGAAGGGAAAGAATTGGGGGGGGTGGCAGGTAAAAATAAAAAAACCATGGGGGTGGGAGTCCTCTGTCCATGCACTTGCATGTGAGGAAAGGCACATGGGGGACAGTGGAGAATGGTGATAAGACATAGCAATAAGCTGCTTTGGGTGGTGGTGGTCAGAAGCACTTGCCCTTGAGGACGGGGGAGGTCACAGTAGCCATCAGCACATCTGTGCCTCTGCACTCCCTATTGCTATTCCTGGACCCAGCTGGCCTGTGAATGCCAATAAGAAAATGAAGAGCTTCGGGGCTGCAGCTGGCTCACCTACTAATGTCAATAGGGAATGAACAGGGAAAGGAAAGGGTAGGAAATAGCATAGGAGTGAGGGGCTGGGTGGGCCAGAGGAAAGCACACTGACACACTGAGAAAATATGGAACTGTCTAGGGCAATTTCAATATATTGTGGCAATTTCAATATATTGTGATGCTGAAGATGCTGGACAGAGGGTACAAGGAACGCATGTTTGACTGGGTGTTTTATGTAAACCAGAAGGAATTTCCAATTCGGCAGCAAGTGAAACCCCAATAAAGTTGAATGCTGCTACCTGCCAGTGAGCCTTGAACTGTGCTGTGAGCCATGGATGAGAGAAACTGGGCTGAAAACATGCAAAGACTGATTGCTTGGACTGATTGCTTTTACTCTGAATTTTTACTTTTGCTTTCAATTTTCACTATAGAGACTCAAAGTATGCAATTTGCTCACTAAACTCAGCATTCTGTGCATAGCAAAAAGTGACTTAAACTAACCAAGTGCTGGCAGGTGTAAACCCAGGTATCCACCTCCGTGGGTGGACATCGATAGCAGGCGCTAGACCACCTCCTGGATTCATAATAGCCCAAAAGAAAGAAACAGCTGGGGCAGCTTCTTGTTCCCATAGTTTACCATGACTATGAGTCATGACAGGGGGTGGAATACTGGGAAGGGGAGAGTTGGTGGATGGAGCGCAGCGGGAAAGAACGCCTGCCTGTGTATTACATCTGTCTTGCAAAATCTGTGAGTGGGGGCTTCCTGGACACACAAGAAATACACGCAGGGGCTGCCCATTTATTAGAATCTACACATTAAACATCTGAGTGGGGGCTGCATGGACTGAACCTGGATTCCAGTGGGCTATCGTCTCATTTGATAACACCCAAAGAGGAAACAGTCTCCTTGCTTGCTGCCCTTTACCATGAAGATTATATAAAAATTATCTCAAGTTAATAGAATGCTTTGCATTACTCCATCTGCAGTTCCAGCTCCTGACCTGCCTGATGAAGGCCCCTGTGAGGTCCAAAGGCTTGCACACCTCCACCAACTTAAGTTGGTCCAATAAAAGATATCTCCAAACTATTTTGTCTGTACTGCCTTTATTTGGGATCAACACGGCAACCATAATCTGCTAGAATTTATTAGACTGCCTCTTAGTAAGGGTCCTGGTTTGATTACAGTAGCTTTGTGTACCTGCACTAAGCTGCCACTGCAGCTTGCACTAGGCTGTGTGCTTCCCTGGTGTTTATAGTTTAAAAGATAGTTAATAGATTAAAAGAGATTCTTTAGTATATAGACATAAAGTTCCATTTTGAAAGGCAAGTGTTTTAGCCATTTTACTGCTTGATGACTGCGCTTTCCTTTTCATTATACAGTGTGACATCTGGAGGCCTTGTCTCAGCAATTGTAGGTGCATTTTCCATTAGGCTGTAGATCAGATTTTCAAAAGAGCTCAACACAGAGCTAGCTGTAGAATTTCCAGGGCCGAGGGCAAAGATAAAATGTGGGGGCCCTGGTAACCCCATGCCCTTTCCCATGACCCTGTCCCCTTAGGAGCACCTTCTCTCCCTGTTGAGAGAGAGTGGGGCACCCGCACCCTGCCTTGGTGAAATTGGGGGCCACTGTGGGTCCCCAGAAGACCAGAGCCCACAGAAGTCATCCTGGGTCATCTTGTGGTAAGGCCGGCCCTGGCTCAGCACACACAATAGGAGGTGAATTTCAAAAGAACTCACCTCCCACAAACCCAGTGTACTGGATTAAGGAAACACAATGGGAACGACAAGACACTGAGTTTTTGAAAATCTAGCTAGACAAATAATTTGATCTGGTTTGACAGCTTCTAGGTTCTTGAGACTGGCTCACAGAAGAAATGTCAGCACCATTTCTTCCACCACCTAAAGAAAGTAGACACCCTGTCTAATGTTTAGATCTTGATTTTTGTGTGATTTTATAACAGATTGTTTTGCTACCAGCAGTTAGAAAAACACACAAATAATACTAAGTGTTCATAGGGAGCTGCCTGGCACTCATTCATACCATGTTGATGAGTGCCTGATTTCCAGTAAGGCTTCAAGCTGACTTCCACTTGTATGCATGTAGTTTTATATGTATTTACACTTTGTGTAAATCCTCTATCTTATTAAAGTCGAAGCCTAAGCTCCCATTGGATTGAATGGGTGGAGGATTAAGCCGTTTGTGTATTGTCTACAGCAATAGTGAGGATTCCAGCAACTGCACATGCAAGTATATCTTTCACTTGCTTTAGCAGCTTTAGTGGATAATTTGTGAGAGATTATTCTTTAGCATGATGAAATGGACTGTCACAGTTTCCAACTGTGAACCTCTGACTGTTTTTAAAACTTTAGAGCCAAAATCAATGCATCCATTTGAGAATTTTTACTTTTCAATAGTCTGAGTTTTAACTCAAACCATCAGTCCTGCACATACAAACCTATATGCACACAGAGAATCTCACACAGACATTATTTTGTTCAAGCGCAGCCCCAAATTTAGTCAGTGGACTATTACAAATTTTCATAAACACATTTACATTTATGCAAATTAGGAGTGGCATGAAGTGTACCTATTTCTGTCAAATGTTGGAGGGTATGTATAAATATTTAGAAAAGTCAGGCCATTTGTTAGTATAGAGCTGCCATATGGAGGGGCCGAACCTAAGATAAGGAAATCAGAGATTCAGGATTTGCAAAGGCTGAAGTAAAACAGCATGATCCTCTGGTTAGGACAGCATGCATGCTAGCTGCTAGCATGGATAGGGTGCCACCTCTTGCAGTTCAACCCTGAGACTTCCATAGACCAAAATGGGAGTCCCGTGGGTACTTAATTAGGGTAAATGGGTACCCCTGGGTAATACCTGCATTTTTTAGCACCATGTCAGGCATTTGATGGGCTACTTGATCGCTGATTGGGTAACTGGAAACCTAAAAAAAAAAAAAATCAGTAATTTTTGGTACAAATTTTATTTTATTTTATTTTGCTCTAGTCCCAGGGTGAAAGCATGAGAAATGGCAACCTTAAGTATGATTATGAATTCCATCACACCCATGCTAAGGGCTAGTGCACATACGAGCGGTCCGGTTTGGAGGACCATGGTGAAAGCTCGTTGAGCAAAGTACTTCAAAACATTTAATTTCAGTTCTCAGTGTTAAGTACTTTGATCATATTCTTCTGTGGAAAAGTTTACCAAAGAAAATATGCCACAGGCAGGCTGATCTGTCATGCAGTCAGTTTTGATATGAAGTTACTGTTGGTAGCATCTCTTCTGACTGTATAGCAGCTTCTCAAAGAAAGATAAAGAAAGCAAATAACAAGATGAGATCAATCAGCTCTTTTAGTGCAAACTAAATTAGAAATCCTGTTTGATCTGACAGCGTTTATTACAAAATTATCTCTGCTTTTAGAATGAGATACCAATTGCTAAATATTGCCACTAATTCAGTGCACAAAAGCACATCTGAAAGATACTTTGAATTTGACCTACATATAAGTTGTTTGTTTTGTATTCCAGCACACATTTCCTGGGTATGTGGTTACTGTTATGTGCATGCTTGTTTAGGCTATTGTATCAAAACAATCTCACTAGAGAATGGCTAGATGTGAAAAATGTTATTAACAAAGCATTCATTTTAATAACCAAAATATATTTTGTATGTTAACCACTGTGCTTTTGTTTATATTAAATAAGCTACCTAGCTTATCAGCTTCCATGCCACTTTTTATTGCTCCTTGATGATTCAGCTTTCTCCTCAATGCCCAACATAATTACAACAAGCACCCTGGGGGCACCATTTCAGCAGAGGTTTCCTGTGCCCACAATTTTGTCTCTTTGCTGTTAGACTATCAAACTCCTCAGCTTGGTTTTTCTTTTTCTCATAAATGTGCCCTTCTCCTAAACTCCAGAGAGAGTGTGGTTGCCGTGTTGGTCCCAAGTGATAGAGAGACAAAGTGGTTTGAATGATAATTTTTATTGGACCAACTGTCCACCAACTTCCAACAACAACAGTTCATCCAATAGAAGATATCATTCGAACCACTTTGTCTCTCTTCTCCTAAAACAAATCCAAACTTATCCTGAGTAAATCCAGTCTTAATTAAATTAGAACAGCAGTTTATTAAGTTAATGAAGCAAAACATAGTAGATTTTTTCTCAAGCTGTGCATAGCCTGAGCCAGGGGGTAATCCCAAGAGCTGTCCACACCTTTTGATTGGAACTGAGTAGCTTTAAGTCTCCTCGGCCTTGGTGCTAATTGATGCAATTCAGAACCTTGCAGGCACACTCTGTTCAAGGATCTGCTTATTCCACTCGCTCAGAGCTGAGTTCCTGACTCCTGGGATTCTCAGTCTCTGCAGGTATGGGATTTACTCCCCTCAGAGGATTCCCGTCACCTGGCAGTGCTCTTCTACTTTTTACACATTGGTCCACAAGCTGAGCGTAACCCTTCTCGTTCGGTGCCAACTGTCATGGGTTGGAGGTCCGCACCCACACTTTACCGGGTTTGAGTGACTCAGTTTTCCTCGCGTACAGCCCACTTGAATCAGTTTTCCTCTCTGGCCGATTCAAGCCTGCCTCAGGGACAACCCCTTTGTCACCCAAGGACCTGATCCTTCCCGTTTACAGACTTTAATCTCTGGGTCCGCAAGAGCTTGAGAACTCTTGTTGCTCACTTGTGTTCCAATGTTAGACACAGACACCTCTTCATAAAGATAAGAAGTCCGTTTATTGATTACATAAGCAAGATAGCTGATACAGAGTGGTTACTAGAAATCAAAGGTAAATATAACGCATTCCTGATCTATACTTGTTCAGTTCCTAAATAAGCATCTTACCCTACAAAGGTCCATAAGTTCTTCTCAGCCCTTGATGTAAGTGACTGGGTCTTCAGTCTTAGAGTTGCTAGAAAGCAAAGTCCTGTCTCACAGTTCATGTCTTCCAGCCTTGTTTACTGGCAAGATGCAGGATGCAGATGAGAGTGCTCAAGATGGCTCTGGTCAAGAGAGAGAGAGATTCTGAAGGTGGCTTAATGGCCTCCTTAAATACCTTTCTGGTCTCTTTGTCTCTCGTTCCCGCTCATGAGCCTGTGTCTTTCCTCACGTAGCCAACCCAGGCAAACATGAAGATCTATTGCATCTCCATAAGGTTCTGTCTGGCAAGGGTTGCCAATACACAGTCATTTAACTGTCCCTACTTCCTGGAGTTTGGTCAGTGTTACAGTCTTGATATGAGTTTTACAGTTTTCAATTGTAACATTACATACATGTTGAACCGTTTGCTTCATATAGTTACTAGACTTGAAGTTTACATGTAGGCCAGTATCACACGTGTGTGACCCTATGTTCCTCTGTGACAAGGTGTCCATGTGGAATGTTAAAATATTATAGTTACAACCTAGAGAACGCTGTGTTTATTCAAATAAAGTACAACAGAAGTGTCATACAGGGGGAGGGGAGGGACTGCAACAATGTGTCAAGGACTAGAGGCTGGAGGAGTCTCAGTCTATTTATGCCTTTTGTTATGTAGACAGGAACTAAAATGTTTTGAGGAAGTTGCCTGGGGATTTTGACTGTGGGACTGCCTGGAGAAAGGGAAGAGAACTTCAGGAAGGCAGCCATTTTCTCTCTTAGTTGGTTAGTCAGCAAAGCAGTTGAATATTAAGTAAAGTTTCTTTCATAACCAGTCCAGTCTACTGTGTCAGTAATTGATAAGTTGACAACAACAAGCATCACACCTTTGATTCACAGGGTGTTTTTAAACGAGCAAGGCTTGGGGGTAGGGGGGGTGTTCCATGGCCCCTGCGTGTCACAGTTGCAGAGTGATGCCATCCAAAGTGGCCATCTTCTCCCTACCATTAGGATCTAACATTACAGGTCTGAATGTTAAAGATTTAAAGCTAACTTACCTGGTTAAAAGGTTTAGAGAGATACTTACCTAATCATGATCCAGGGTGTTGCTGTAACTGCGCCAAAAGCTCCATGTGGCCCCTAGCAGCATTCCTTAGGCATAAGTCCAACCCTAATATAAGAGAAAGTTAATAATTATTATGTTGATGACTATAACAGCTGATTGTCTGTAAAAGAAAGAAGATAAAGAAAGGTAATTGTGATGGTCATGAAAGGTTATATTAAGATGGAATGCAAAAGGGTGTCTGACGAATACGACATTCACACTGGCG
This sequence comes from Sphenodon punctatus, assembly GCA_003113815.1. Taxonomy (NCBI): domain Eukaryota; kingdom Metazoa; phylum Chordata; class Lepidosauria; order Sphenodontia; family Sphenodontidae; genus Sphenodon; species Sphenodon punctatus. Next base: position 1,656,404 of record QEPC01009281.1, read on the forward strand.
CCTGGCGCTTTTAAAATGATGCGCAGGCAAAGATGCAGCAGCGGGGAAGAGCCCGATGCTGTCAGTAGCACCGGTGCAAATGGGGATCTGCCGCATCAAACGGGATTCTGCTGCGGCTTTGCTCACGCATGCCAGGTATGGATTTTGCGCCATCATGCGCGAGGCTAGCCGTGGCAGATCCCCGTTCACACCAGCGCTACTGCCAGCATCAGGCTCCTCCCCACTGCCACGTCTTTGCCTGAGTGTCATTTTAACAGCACCAGGCATCAGGTGTGAATGTGGCCTAAGAAGGCTCTGAAAGCACTCCTAAAGAGGTCACATAGAGGATTGCTTCTCAGGTCATAGGTTCACAAAGTCTGAAAAGAGTTAAGCTGTAATTATATATTTGACATTCCCTAGTGAGGAATCTGTCAGTATAATTTACAGAGCAGTTTTTGACAGAAATTTAAATAAGTTCTAGATGGGAAACTGTTTGAATATGTTGTAAATCTGGGTGTAGAAAGGCTGTGTCAGAAGGATTGTAAACTGACCAATGAAACATCAGCGTTTGCCTAAAATAACCAATCACTGTCAGATTGACTTTTCCCCTAGTGGTGGCTAGCGTCCTCCTTGTGGTGATAGCTCTCAGTGTGGGCATTTGCCCTGGGGTGTGAATCAACCAATGAGAAGTGTAGCCTACAATCCAGGCAGAAGTAGCAAGCTCAGGCCTAGTCAGCCTAGCTGGTGCAAAACTGGAAGGCCAAGTACAAAATCTATAGGGTCGTGTGTAGAAAGTAGGAGGAATTTGGGGTTATAAAGGCAAGCTGGTCAGTAACGTGTGTGGCTGGTTGGTGTGGGCATTTGTGGTGTATTGTTGCTCATCAGTTGAAGAAGATGCATCGCAGAGAGCAAGAAGTGGTGGCAAGTGGCAGCAGAGTGGAGAAGCGGGAGCGGTGCTGTTTTAACATTTCCCTTTGAACTGTTTTCACTGTTGCTGAATTGCTGTATCTGTCTGGAACTCGATTTAAGCATTAAATGTTTTGTCTGAGTCTGTTTTTTAATTAGAGATCTGAAGGGGATGAAAGATGCACCAAACCTGGACTCTATGGCTGCATTCCCACCTGCGGCAGCAGTGGCGGCAGCGGGAGAGGCTGGCTGATGGGAAAAGAGCTGGTGTGAACAGGGATCTGCAGTGACTTCTCTCGCACATGTCAGAGCGCAAAATACTGCCCTGACATGCGCGAGAGAAGCCACGGCAGATCCCCATTTGCACTGGCTCTTTTCCCATCTGCCGGCTCCTCCACGCTGCTTCTTCTTCCCTTGCTCCTCCCACTGCTGCCACTGCCGCCGCAGGTGGGATTGCAGCCACAGAAGGAGGGTTATAGTCTCCCTGCGCAACCCAAAGCAGCCACACACATGGAGTGAGTGGGGAGGGATTGTAATAAGCAGCCTCCCAAGTGGCAACTGCAGCCATGCAGGCAGCCACACACACTCCCACCACCACGGACCAGCACTGCAAACAACTCATATGGGCAGCCATTCCTCCCTTCCCCCACCTGGCAACACTCTGCTTTGATCCTGGGTTCAGCTCCTCTGTCTTGCTTTGTGCAACTTTATTCATAAAATGAAGTAGCAGGAATGCATAGTTTCTTACACTGTCAGAGCAGGGAACTGCTTGAATAGAAAAGAGGCAATACATATAGTGTATCAGAAGGCCTGTATCCTCCCCACCCCAAAACAAACCTCTTCAGCCAGATGCTAACCTATAGGTGTTTTTAGACAAGCACCTCCCCACCCATCACCTACCCATCATGCATGTTTCAGGGCTGCATAGGGCATCAATGTAGCCATGCAACATGCATGATGGGTGGGGAGGCACTTGTCTAAAAACACCCATAGGTCAGCACCTGGCTGAAGAGGTTTTCTTTTGAGGGGGGAGATTAGAACTCTAAAGTGTTTTTAAACGAGCAAGGCTTGAGGGTGTTCGTGGCTTCTGTGTGGCATGGCTGTCAAATACCCAGGCACATGAAGTGAGTGGCAAGGAATTATAATGGGCAGCTGTAGCAGCGGATGGCTTTCCGGGGGTAAGTCCCTTCAGGATCCAGACCCCCCTGGGCTGTCACTCACATGGAACCAGAACTCCACACTCTTGGTACAGGAATTAGTTCGGTCTCTTTATTATACATCCATACACAGCGCAGTTCACAGTATCTAGCCACAGTTTCTGGGCTGCTGGCTCATCTGCCTCCACGCTGCAGGCCCAGTACAGTCTCTTCACAAGCACAGGAGCGATACCATAGTAACCCTCCAAAGTCCATACAGCCAGGCCTCAGACCCTGAGTTCTGACCAAGCCTTCCCCAGGCAGGAAGCACCCTCCTGGGCATGACCCTCTCGGGCATGACCCTCTCCACTACATGGGTCCACAGCCTTCAGCACCTTGCAGAGCATGATGATCAAGATTTTTTCATGGGAGATGTTACCCCTACAGCTCCCAGGCAAAGACTGCCTGTTCTTGCACTCTTGCCTCTCCTCTTATATTAGCAGAGTGGGCGTGGCCAGGCTTCCACCCATCAGCCTTAAAGGGCCAGTGTCCTGCCCACTCTGTCTCTTGGCTCTCAGCTTGTTTCTTCCACAGGCTGATCTTATGCCATGGGCTGGCTTCCCCCAGACCCATGCACATGCGCACAGCCCACCGGCTGGCACTCACAGCCCCCTCCCTAAAGGGGCAGCAGCCCCTCAAAACTGCTCCCTGCTACAGCAGCTTCCAGGGTGGCCAACAGGCAGACAGCCTCTACACACTCCCGCTACCACAGATCAGTCTAGTAAACAACTCATATAGGCAGCCATTCCCGCTCCCCCACCCCTCAACACCCCCCATCCTTGCCCAACTGCTTGCCCTCTGCCATGACACACAGCCACGGACACTATGGAAACATGAAGCTGCAGCAGTCAGTAACCACTTCCTGCCCATGACCTGGGGAGCTGCTGCAGCTGCTGTCAGTCCTGTGCAACAATGGAGGTGCATACTGGGTGGGACATGCAGGAAGCTGCTATCTGAGCTGCTGTCCTCCACTGCGTTGACTCTTCTCTCATGCATCACGAGGAGGGGAGTGGTTGTTGTACTTTGAGCAAATGCAGTGTTGTATTTTGTGTGTGTGTCCTTTAAGGGCTCTCAGTGGGGCTGTGGGCAGGACCATGGAGGCAGCCGGTCCACAGACTTGCCTACTGGTGTTGGTGGGTCCCCTCATACTTTTTTGGCTTCCCCTGTACGGGACAGTCCAGATTTTTTGCAGTGCGCCATGTGTGGTCATGAGTGGGTGCTGTGGGGGTTAGAGGAGCATGCATCTCTCCCCCTCCTTCAAACAGGCGGTCGGATGAGTGGGTAATAGGTGGCCATGTGTGGTAGTATTAAAAATACCCTAAGTGCCTCTGTTCTGTAGTTGGGGTGTCTCCCCTGCATTGCGGTGAGCATCTTGTTTAAAAACACCCATAGTATCATAGATCCACCAAACAGGCCTCATGATCCATTTTCAGAATAGTAGGGATATCCTAAGACATTAGCCTATTCAATATTTGTACTAAAAATAAAATTAATTAAAGGGTCTAATGTACAAGAAAGACTTGTACATATTCATAGCCACTATCCACAAGTGTATGTACCCATAAACTAGATCTGGGATTGGGAACCTTTCCTAGAGCCCTAAATGGGCTCCATAACCAACGCCTGAGGCCGATCTCCAAAACCAAATCCTGAGACTAACCTAAGCCCAGGGGCAATGTAGCCCCACCAAGGCCCAATGTAACAGGGTGGTTCTGTCCCCACAGAGCACTGTGGCATCACAGTGCTCCATGAGGCAGATGGGCACACCAGAAAAGGGATGTGGTTCCCAAGCCAGGGCTTGGGAACCTTTTATTTCCCAGGGTCCACTTTGAAAATCTGTATAAGATCCAAGCACCACATAATAGTTGTGGGGTGGCCTGTGCTGTGCACTTAGGAAGAGAGGGTCCAGATCATGAATCTGTCCCTTATCTTTGTATGCACATCCTTATCTCTCACCCTGAGTTCAGACAGGTAGGTGTACACACAATCTAAGATGGGCATGGGTGAGGGGAAACATAGGGACAGACACATGCATTCCCATTTTATAGATGGGGAACTGCAGCTGAGATATTGTGATTTACCCAAAGCCACCTAGTGAGTTCAGGACTAGGATGGGATTTGAACCCTGGCTTCCCAACTCCAAATCCAGCACCTTATCTACTACACCACAACGGCTTGCTAGGCTGAGAGGTTGTGACTTGCCCAAGGCCACCCACTGAGTTCAGGACTAGGATGGGATTTGAACCCTGGCTTCCCAGGTCCAAAGCCAGCACTTTATTCACTACACCACACTGGTTATTAAATCCCACCACTTATCCTTCTCATCCCTGGTCCCTTCCCCTGAGCTCACTCTTTCAGTGCTTGAGGGAAGGGACTGGATCCAGGGGCCAGATCCAGGAATTAGAAATGGGGCCAAATAAAAACAGCTGTGGGCTGGATTTGGTTTACAGGACAGAGATTCCCCAAACCCTGAGCTAGATGTTTATAAAATACCAAGCCATCACATTAGGATGGGTGCTGTCTTTTCATAGAATCAAGGTTACTCTCTGCTGCCATCTAGAGAAAATAGTGATGTACTCAATACATAGTATAATACCAGACCATAAAGCACTTCACATGTCTATAAAACATTTGATCCAATAACCTCAAAACTCTTACAAACCAGCATTTGTAACTTTCTTATAAGGCAGAGGGATATTAGCTGAGTTTTACAAATAAACAAATGGTCTGTGCATACCCTTGGGTGGATAGTAGCAGTGACAACACTTAGCACGGACACAAGTCCTATTGAAATGAGTGAGACGTACGTCTACGCTAACCGCTAGCACTGATGCTATCTACTCAGAGGACTGTGCTGTAAGATTAAAAAAGTCCCAGATGTCTAACTATGCCAAAGGTCATACTTAGTAGATAACCTAGAACCTATGGTGACTGTAATCTGAAAACACAAATGCACCGCAAATATGTATCTGCTTCCCATTGAAATAATTGGGATTATACTTGAGTAAGTTTTTGCAGCCTGTAAGTATGTTCAGAGTTGGGCCCAAAATATGAAGTGATCCAAATTATTAAATGTATGAAAAGTATAGAGAGAGTCTGGTTGCTGTGTTGGCCCCTAAGGTAAGAGGTGAAGACAAAATAGTTCAGATATTTGGACCAACTTTTGTTGGTGAGAGTATGCAAGCTTTGAGGCCACACAGGGGTCTTTCTCAGGCATGTAAGAAGTCAGAACTATTACCTCTGAGCATGAGCCCTGTATGGCCCCAAAGCTTGCATTTTCTCACCAAGAGAAGTTGGTCCAGTAAAAGATATCATCTAAACTAATTTGTCCCAAGTAAAAATAGATGGATTCTCCAAATTTACTTGAATTGAAGGGAAGGGGACAAGAAGCATCTGAGAGAGAAAGAGGGTGAAGGTGACAATCCACATTGCCAGACCTAGCTACAGCAGTAGTATAGGAGGCAGATTATGATGGAGTCAAGATTGGACTGCATATAATTGGGGGGGGGGGGGGCTGGCTGACTAAGGGTTTTAAAAAACTTTTAGTTGGTAATATCATGACGGTGTGTTTTTTTCTGTGCCTTCTGGGTTCAGAGGCTTTGGGTACACTTTCCTCATGCATTTCTCTGCAACATGAGGACTAGGAGCTTGCTTTTAACAAAAATATAAAAATAAAAAAGTTGAGAGACTAATATAGCAGCATGACTCTATGACAGAAATGGTCCAACTGTGGTCTTAGAGCCACATGTGGTGCTTTGGCCTCATTGGCACCATCCTAGTGCATGCGGCTCTAGGGATTAAGAAACTTTGTCCACCCCTGCTTTATGAAGTTTGCTGAGATTTGGGAGAGTTGGCAGCTTTGCATTTTCCTGTTTTGTCTTCTGAGCCAGAAACATAACCACATCTCACCTCGCCATTTTCTGTAGCAGCAGTTGGGAGAGCGGTGCCTTACAACCATAAACAATCCACAGAAACCAGGACTCCAAGTTTAAAAGCCACAGAAGAATCGAATTAGAATCCCTTTGTTTTCCTATCTCGATATTTTATCGCTAACCCCGCAGCCCCTAAACCAGAGGTTCACAATCTATGCGTCAGTAGTGGGGCCCCAAGTGGGGCTGCAGCATCAGTGAACGCTGACGGGGTCATGATCTGATGGATTATGGATACCTTATATGCTTTGCATTGTTTTTCTTGCGGTGTGGAGTGATGGCATTCTGTTTAAGTCTTAAAATAACGAACAAAACGCTTGGGGGCCACTACCCTAGAAATCAGTGCCGCCTGCTATCTTTATGCAGGAACAGAAAGAGAGAAGAAAACGACATCTCCCAGAATTCTTCCACACACTGGAGAGACCATAACGCGTGCAAACAGGAACGTCTTTCTGCAGCAAGTTCTTCCAACCTGCTGGGTGCAGCGAAAAACTACTAGTCCCAGAACTCATTAGCTCAGGGTCCGGCGCGCGTGCGTACTGTGTCTGCAGCTGAGGAAGCGGGTCGGTTTGAAGCGCTGAAGGAGCTCCATGGAAACAAGGCCGTGCAATTTCAGGAATCGGGGTGAGGGGACCAATGGGCCTGGCTGGGGAGCTGGAGTGCGGCGCTCTCGGGGCTGTAAAGCAGCTTTCAGCCTGGCCAAGAGGCGGCGTCGAACACAGAACGGAGCCCCAGCCATTGGGGGCAGGATCGGGGGAGTGCACGGCAGGATCGCGGCCCGGGAGGGTGCGGGCCGGGCGAGTTCTGCACAGCAGGATTATGAAGGGAGTTTTCTGCGGGGTGGGGCGGGGATCCCAAAATATCAGGCCCAAACTCTCACTGGACTCTGATCCCGCATTTGTGTGTGTGGTGCTGGAGAGGAAGAGTCGGTAGATCCCATACTTTTGCACCAGGTTCTGTTGGGGAGTGTTGGCAAGCGTTTAGGCAACGCAGCCTGGGCCCTAATGTGACAAGTCGAAACTGTTATAGACGGGGATGGGCAAAGTATCCAAGATCACAAGCCGCATATCAAAATGTTCATAGCGCCAAGATGCCACAAGATGCATTACATCAGTTATAGCATCCCACAGTCCCAGGGATGGGGCAGGATGGCTTCCCCCAAATCCCTGCTCTCACGTCAAAGCTCTGGCTCCCAGGGCTGACAGGTCCGGTAGGTTTGGGCAGCAGCAATAACAGCTCAGGGCAGGCTCCTCCTGTTCGCATATGGCCCCCATCCGGCTCCAGCACCTGAAATGGTGACTGGGCTTCTCTTGCTCCTGAGGGAGCTGCGTGGACATGGCCCAGGCAGCCAGTTCTGGCAAGAGCCACGGTACAGGTGCCAAAGAGATGCATGTGACTCCCAAGCTGCCATTTCCCCAACTTTGCTGTAAGCTAAGCAATGTATATGTACTTACACACACCTCTGGGAGAGAGCATCCATAGTCCTTGGCCCTACATATCTCCCCAGCCAGGTTAGGGAGAAAGCATCAGAGTCCCTGAGAGAAAAGGAAGGGCATAGATACTGGCACAAGAGTAGGGGGCTAGGGATGGGGTGAGGGGGTATGTGTCCTTGGATGCGGCCATATACGAATTGGGGTGGGCCCAATTCCCTGCGTGCCCCATGGTGGGCAAGCGTAGCTGCCACGCTTTGGGCCGGCAGGGAGAGCTGGCCACACGGTCTGCTCCCCTGTGGCCATCACCGACCCCTCCATCCCCTGGGGTGGGCTAAGAAGCTGGCTACACAGGGCTGGATGTCCAGACCCCTGTTGTGCTGCAGGATTGGGTTGCTGCTGCTAGACAGCTGTTGGGTAGGGTGGTGGAGGAACACACGCGTGCCCTCTTCCCTCTGCTTAACAGCTGATCACAGGGAAGAGGGCCTGGGAGGAGCAGTGTGCCCTGTCCAACAGCTGGGGGGGAGGGGAGGGGCAGAAGGGCCTGGGAGGAGCATGCACAGTCTACCAAGGCCCTCCTCCCCTGCAATCAGCTATTAGGCAGCAGGGAAGAGGGTGCATGCTCTTCCAAGGCTCACCACTCCCGCAATCAGCTGTTACACAGGGGTGGGGAGGAGCACGCTCTTCTGAACCCAATCCATACACCTCACCTTGGGGTAGGGCTGCATGGCCCAGGAAGGCATGCCCTTTAACCCACTTTGGGTAGCCTTATCCCACTTTGGGCAACCTTCTATGCATTGTGTCCCCGGCCTTTTTCTGAGGATGCATTGCATAGTAGCTGGATGCTCGCTCTGCCCCAGGATGGGGTGAACATCTGGCAGCTGCTGGGCATACAGGCCACCGCATCGTGTGATAACTTTACCCAAAGTGGGATAACGTCTTGTGTGGCAACGTAGTCTAAGCCATGTGTTGATGAGAGATCCTGCTGTTACCTCTGCATTCAGTACAACAGCCTGACCCCACCGTGCCCACATAACTGGGATGGGAGGGATGCTGCTGCTGATGGGCACAGGACTGAACTGGGATAAAATTTGAGGGCTTGCGCAAAAGGTGCCCATGCCTTGCTTAGCCTCAACCCTCTTATTCCAGTGACCAGGGGCGTGCCCTTAGTACTACACCAGTGCTAGGCCTGGAGTGCCTTCTACAGCTCACTTGTTCTCTGGGTCTGTCCCATCACTTTGCAGGTAGCTGTCGGGTGCTGACATTGCAATGTCCAGGCCAACTATCTCCCCAGTGAGTGTCAACGCCACTGCTCCTGAAGCTTTCACAGTGCTTCAGCAGAGAATGAGAGTAGCTGAAGAGGAGACAAGTGCACTTTTAAGAGACTTGCAGATGCTAGGTGTGAACGGACACAGGTACAGATGAAGGAGTAGGTCTGGGCACTCCTTTTTCTAGAATGCCCAGCTGTCTAGATTTTTTCTTTTGTTTTTCCTCTCTCCTTCCCCCCCCCCCTTGTTTTCTTTTCCTTTTCTTGTATTGTTCAGTTACTGTTTTACATTGGCATCTCTTCCTAGTGTCAAAGTTACTAGGAAAGTCGCAAATCTTGATGACTTGAGCTGCTGAAATATGATGGGGGTGGAGGGGACACTTCTAGCAGTTTGAACCAAGTTTCAAATTTTATACTATCACTTCCTATCCATCTTTTTTCTTGCAGTGTAGAACTCTTCCCTTCAAAACCTTTAGAGACATCTGAAGGCCACCAGTCCATCAGCCCTGTCCAGGCCAGGGTAGCATTTATTGGAGAGAACGACATGCTGTGGAAGAACTGTGACTCCCTAGTTAATCGGATGTGCCGGCTAGAGAGTGTTGTGCAGACCTTGAAGATGAACCTCTTCCGGCTGCAGACAGAGAAGGAGCTGAACCCAAGGCATGCAGGTACAGGGATCAGGACAAGGAAAGCTGATGTTTATAATAATCCCTGATATCTTTATTCCCTCTTCTCAGCACCACTTCCGGGGTGCAGGTTTTTCTGCAGTCTTCATAACTATACATTTTGACCTATTTTGACTGTCTGGCAGCCCACTTGGAACAGCGCCTGAATACCATGCAGGAGGAGCATATGCTGGAGCTGAAGACTATGCATCTGGAGGTGATGAAGTTGCACCAGCAACTAAGTGAAGTCAAAGATGATGAAGAAAAGGCACAGGAGGAAGTGCAAAGACTGAGTGCTGCTCTGGAGATTGCAACAGCAGTAAAGGTACAGGGACTATGGGTGAAAGCACACATGACACTGGGCTGACCCGGGACAGGCAGCCTGGACAGACAGAGCGCCCGCTGGGCTGGAGTGCAAAACTAATGCACGCCTGGCGAGGACGACAGCTGCATGGCCCAAGGGCTTGGAGAACGGGGAACTTGCAGCCTGCTGTTCCTGCCACTGCGCTGCACCCAGCACCCTGACCCCTGCCATAACCGGCAGCCATGGTGGCCAGTGATGGCCAGGCATGACTGTTCGTTGTGGTGGAGCTGTAGGCCCGGAAATACACATGCAGCTCTGGGGCGGCCTGCTTTGGCCCAATCGAAGTGGACCCTGGCCCGGGCTGTGATCCTGGAGTCCTCCAGGATCATAGCCCAGGCTAGCTCCAACCACAGGCCAGGATACCCCAGGTCAAACATCTGGTGGTGCCTGCGCGTATGTGCAAGTGGGGTCCATGCACAAATGGTTGTTTTTTGGTGGCATGTTGCAAAGCTGGGATGTGTAATAAATGAATGCAGACTGAACTTGGTCCCATTACTAATGAACTTGTGCTTAGATGCGCTCAGAGAGTGGCTATGTCTTGTTGGAAATGGCAGTGACTGGGGTGAAAGTTTCATTTTTGTAAAAGGGCTCTCTGTGCCTAGTGATTAAAGTGATAATAGAGATGAACTTGGAAAATAACTCTTTATAAAGTAGTTATACTTCTAGCCACAGAAAGAGTTGAGGTACCTCCATCTTGCTCATGGAGTTCTAGTCACTTTCTCCATTTCCCAGTCGTTTGCTTTTCTTTATGCTTGCTGAGCCTTGCTGCAGTTTGATGTGGGGCATGTCATTCTCTCTCTCAAATTTTAAGGGAATTTTTGTGAAAAACACCACAAACTTGTCTGTCCAACATAAGTTTAGTGTATTTCAAACTGGAATTATTTCCCTGGCCTGTAATGTAAAGCATACTAACAGGGTACTGTGATGGTTCACTTTTGAATGTTGTCTGAATGTAGTGCTAGAACTGTGAAGTAGAAATGTTTGTAATTGTTGTAGACAGATGTATCCATTGCTGCAGAGGAGCTGAGGACAGCGAAACACAAAATGAGTCATAGACTGCAGGAGGTAAGGGCAAAAGACCATTTAAAGGACTATGTGAATATTAATAAAATGGTAGTTGAAATTCTGTATAAGTGCAATGTCATCCTAAATATACATATCTGGTGTTGGTTTCTAAATTAACTGCTACTACTCCAGAAAAGGATTTTGGAATGTCTGAATATAGGGCACTAAAAATATCGGCTCAGTGTACAGCAGAAGCCAGAAAGACAAACAGAAATCCTAAGGGTTATTAGAAAAGGGGTAGAAAATAAAATGAAAAATATTAAAATGCCACTATGTAAATCGATGGCATGCCCATATCTTGAATGCTATGTGCAGTTCTGGTCCTCCCACCCCCACCTCAAAAAGGATATAGTAAAACTAGGAAAGGACAATAAACACAGTCTCATTTAATGATCTTAATTCTTGAACAGTATGATTCACGGTGTTGCCTTCTCTGTGCCATCAGAGAAAATAAGTTATGATGATAAACGGTAAAAAATCCTGTTGGATTCAGTGACTTGATGGAATATAGGATTTGTGCTGGTTGGCTGCTGTGGTATGGGAATTTGAATAAAGTTCCCTCCCTCCACAAATTGACGTCCTCTTCAGTACCCAAATCCTCTGCTGCTTCATGGGTGTCAGAGACTGGTGCTGTTTCATTTACAGTTCCAGCCTAAAGTACTAGCTGTCATCTGGGACATAACTGGGGCCAGAATCAGAACCTTCAGTAGAGTCTGCTTCTCTTCAGTAAGTCTGTTTCTGAATGTGCTAAAATTATTGTCTCATCCCAGAGGAAAACCTGTCAAGCCCCCTAGATGAACGAATGGTAGTGCCCTACAAGAGACACAAAAGGAGGTGATGAAAATGTCTTGCTTCCCACAACAGCAGCATCAGAATTACCAGTGTTGGGACACAGGTGTCACATTTGGCTGATTATTAAAAAAAAACCAAAACATTTTCTGTAGCTATTTTGGACTGTTAGATATTGCTCCATCTTCTGAGCTGTCACTCTACAGTGTTATATTTAGCAGCTCACTGGTTGCTACTGACAATGCTTGCTTAACTCTGTTGGGACTGTGCCTTATTAACTTGAAGCTTTTGTGGCTTGAAGCCATGTCAAGCAATGTACCTAGTGTTTTGCCTCTTGTAGCTCAGGGAGCAACTGTCCCAGGAGTCAAGCCGGAGGAAGTCTCTGGAAGAATCCCAAGCCAGCATGCTTTATCGTGTGCAGGATATGGAGTCGACAGTGGAGGCAGAACGGGAGCAGGTTAGCATAGCACTATGACTTTTAAACTCTTTGTATTGGTTGCATATTTTTGCTAACTGGAAGGAGCAGGAAGGTTGCCAGGATCTTTCTTAGCTGCAACTGAAATGTCTTGCAACCATTCAGTTTCAGTGTGTAATGTGGGGAAGAGTTCTCTTATGTTATATACTAGGTATGAAAAAGCCTAAATAGTCGTTGAGTGTGGGGGAGATGAACATTGATGCTTTGCCAAGAGACAAGACATTGAAAGGTTAAATCCTCTGTGTGTGTTTTTTTTTAATGTGCATAAATTGATTCTAGGATCAAAAAACCTTTCTGTTTAGAGAGGAGTTAAGGCCCTTACAAATTCATTTGTGCTTCAAAAAGCATGGAAATTGTAAGTTAGAGCTCCTGCCTTAACTTGTAAACAGTAAAGAAAGACATTCTACCAACTCGCATATTGTGCTTACTTACAACTTAAGCTCCATGCACCCACGCTTTGCCTTGGTCTTATAGCCCCGTTCCTCTTCCTCTGTAGGTTGAGGGCAACACTGAAGCTGGGGACAGAAAACTCCTCCCTGCCCTAATATTAGAGTTGATCCCTGTCTCCACTGTAGCCACAATTTCTCCTTCATTTATAAGCTCCCCTCTGAGGCAGCAGCTGTTCCTCGAACCATGTCCATGAATACACATCACCCATGTCTCAGCCTTGAACCCTCATATATATACACACAAGCCCAGCACCTAGCTGGTCCATCCCCATAAATACACTGCTCTCCACCTGTGGCTCACTCTGAGTCTTTTCTCCCCATATACACCATGACATCATCTGGCTGCCCCATTGCCCATTCACACACTGGTTTTCAGCATGGGCGGACCCTAGGTTTCTCTCCCAGTATCCATCCTATACCCATCAACGTTCTTCCCCTATGTACATTCTTCCCAGTACTTGGATGTCCTGTTGTCCCCAACCCAAGTGAAAGTACATATGAAAAACATACATACACTTTGCCCCCAACCCTGGTGTCCTCCAGACCCTGCTCTTCAGTACACATCAGTCATCTCTCAGCTTGCTCCCCCATGTATACCCCCATCAGCTGGATACCTCCTCCCCATACAAACACTCTACACCACCCCTACCTGTCCCCAAACCTTGTACACATCACCCATCTCTCAGGCTTCTCCCCCAGTATACACCTCTCCCAATACCTGTCTGCCCATTGCTGATACATACACTTACCCTCACCCTTCTTTCTCCCCAGCCTCATCCATTTCTCAGCCTTGTCCCCATAAACACTCCCTCAGAACCTGGCTTTCCCCTCTCAATACAAACACTTCCCCCAGTGCCTGGCTGGCCCCAGTCTTCTCTCCATCTACACATCCTGCATCCATCAACCTTGTTTCCCTCATATACAGCTCACAGTACTTGGCTGTTCCATTCTTTCCAACCCAAATGGAAGCATATAGGGAAAGGAGGGGGCCAGGGAGCAGCAAGCTGCCCACTCACCAACTTCAGTATTGCCAACTTCAGTATTGCCCCCAACCTGCAGAGGAAAAGGATTGGGTGAAAGACCAAGGCAAAGTACGGGTGCATGGAGCCTAAGTTGTGAGCAAGCACAATATGTGTGACTGTACAACGTCTTTACTGCTAACATGGCGTGCAAGTTAAGGCAGGAGCCTTAACTTACAATTTTTTTTTGAAAGCGGTATACACTAAATTCTCTTTTATAACACTACCAGCTCTGCCCGCTCTAATCTACTAGCTTCCACTAGTTTCACACAAAACCTGGCTCCCCCCCCCCCCCCCCCACTCTAACCTCACATACTCTAACCCACACTCCCCTATAGAGAACCCATAAATCCTGCCTCCTTGCCCTCCCCGCCACTCTAACCCTAACGCCTACACTGCTCTCCCAGAGAACCTAGGAGTCCTTGCTCCCAGCCCTTCCAGCATTCTAACCCACTAGCCCCCACACCCATGCCACAAAACCCAGGAGTCCTGACTTCCAGGGATCTTTCTGGGTAGAAGTGCTTGGCTCTTTCCTCTTTGCAACAAACAGACTGGGTATCACTGCATCTGCTTTCAGAACCTACATTGCCTTTCACCCATATTTAAAGAAGTCCAGTTATTCAAATATAACAAATCGGAATGGCTTATGTCTGGAGAAATCTATAGAAATCTTGCTTGGATCTACCTGCCTCTCCTCCCAAAAGCATGTAACCAACACCCTGCCCAAACCACAGAGACCTGCTGCTGCCTTTCCCAATTGCTCCCAGGATTTAGAGGCTCAATCCCAATTGCTGACAAGCTGCATTAGCAGAAAAGGAAGCACAGAACACCTTCCCTCTCTCCCTTCCCAGACTTTCCTGCCTTCATCATGCTGACAAGTTGGAAGTCTCAGCTAAGAGCTCGGCAGAGAGAGTGCTCAGCCTCTACAAGCACTCTGCCTCCTTCCTCGCAGCCTTATGTCTATTGGGAATGGACATTTACCTTCTCCATCCTTCACTCTTAGTTTTTCAAGACAATAGCCTGTTATGTGGGAGGGGATAGGAGAAGGATCAGTGAGGCAGAGGTCACAGCGGCTGTCTATCAGGCTACCGCTCTGCCTGTCCTGAAGTGTCATTGCGGTGCAGGGAACTGCCCCACAAGGGCAGAGGCTCCTGACTTGCTGGCTTGATGCTTTTCCTGCCCAGAAGCCTGCAACCAAAGTAATTCTCCTGCCCTGGTCAAGAGAGAGACAGAGTGGTCGCACAGGACTGGGAACTGACTGCTGCTGCAGTCGCTGCCCCTACTCAAGTTGGTAGAACAGAGGAAGGAGCCTCACACTGATCCTGGATTCGCCCTTCTCTTGGTCACCCAGCACAGCAGGGAGACAGGGAAGGTTTGCTGTGTTCCCTTTGCTTGGCTCAAGCACATCACAGCTTGGCAGCAGAGAGCAGAGGCAGCAGCAGCTGCTGCTGTGTGACATCCTAGCCCAGTGCATGCTTAAAGCCAGCCAGGAGTCTCTTCTTCTTGTGGGGCAGCCCCCTGCACCCGCCCAACCCGGGGCCGTGGAGCACCCCTGCCCAACCCAGGGCCCTGGAGCAAACACCCCCCACCTCCCGCCCCTCTCCCCCTGCCTAATCTGGGTGGGCAGGGGAGATGCTCCAGGGCCCCAGGAGCCTTTTAGGCTGCTGGGGTCTGGGATCTGGCTGCCATCTTTTCTGCCACCTGGTGACTGGGTCCTAGCGTTCAACAGTTTCTGTCAAACTTTGGAAATTCTGACATAACTTAAAAACCTGACTCTCTCCATTGGATATAACATGGGAACTGAAAAACTCCAGAACTTAAACTATACTGGCCAATCTCGTTCCAGCTGGGTATGCCGTGCAGCACCAGCCCCGCACTGGGGGCCGGGGAGGTGGTGTAGCTATTTTTAGAGAGACATGGCCTGTTAGGAGGTATCCAGTCTAGGAGATTCTGGGGATCGAGGCCCTCCATGTGGTGTTCGATTTGACGGGGCAATTTAGGGGTGCTGCTGGTGTACTGGGCCCCTTCCTGCCCAGCGGCATCCCTTGCCGCTCTAGCAGAGCTGGTCTCAGCGGTGGTGCTGGACTCCTCCAGGACCTTGGTCCTGGGGGACTTCAATACCCATGCCGATACTGGTCTTGTGGGAGTGGAGCGAGAGTTCCTGGCTGCCATGGCAACCATGGACTTGTCCCAAGTTGTTAACTGCCCGACCCATGTGGGTGGGCACATCCTCGACCTAGTGTTCTGTTCTGGCCTTGAGGCGGGTGATCCGGTAGTGGGGGTGTGAGGGTCATGCCCTTGTCATGGACGGATCATTACCTTCTACAGGCCATTCTCTCAGCACACCACCTCCAGAAGGGGAATGGACCAGTTAGGTTGGTCCTTTCCCAGAGGCTGATGGAACCTCAACGGTTGCAGGAGGCCCTTGGGGATTTAACCTTAGATTCTGACGGCTGCTCTGTTGATGAACTCATCTGTGCTTGGAACATCTTGCTCGGGGAGGCCATTGACAGGGTGACTCCAAGACATCTCCTACCTCTGTCTTGTAACCACAGAGCCCCTTGGTTTACTGAGGGGCTGCGGTATATGAAGCAGGCAGGTAGGTGACTAGAGCGACGCTGGCATCAGACTTGCGCTGAATCCGACAGACTTCTCCATAGGGCCCATTTGAGGTCCTATGTAGAGGCTGTGAGGATGGCAAAGAAAGAGTTCTTTGCCGCCTTCATAGCGTCTGCAAAGTTGTGTACAGCGGAGCTGTTCCGGGTGGTGCGGGGGCTGGTCAGTCAGGCCTCCCTCTGCCTAGACGGAGACTTGTCCCAGGCCCGCTGTGAGGAGTTTGCCACCTACTTTGCAGACAAGATCGCTCGGATCCAGAGTAACTTTGACACTGGATAAGGGTAGTGGAAATGGAGCACGTGGAAATGGAGCCCCCCCCCCCCCCCCAGTCTGGTCCATCTTCTTGGGATGAGTTTCAGGAAGGGACGCCAGCCAATGCTGTGGATGTCCTGGGGTTTGTTAGAGCCACCAGCTGTGAACTAGATCCTGGTTGGTGAAAGCCTCCAGGGAGACATTGGGGACGGTGCTGGCGAGGCTAATTAACGTGTCCCTTCGGCAGGGGAGTTTGCCCCCCGGTCCCGAGGCCGTGGTGCGCCCCCTGCTGAAGCAGCCATTTTTGGATGTGGATGCACTCGCCAGTTACCGACCTGTCTCTAACCTTCCCTTTTTAGGGAAGGTTATTGAACGGGCGGTGGCACTGCAGCTTCAGGTTCACCTTTACAGCATTGGTTTCTTTGACCCATTTCAATCGGGCTTCTGCCCCGGCTATGGCACAGAGACGGGGTTGGTGGCCTTGGTGGACGATCTCCGCTGGGAGATGGACACAGGATGTTCAACACTTCTGGTCCTGCTAGATCTCTCGGCTGACTTTGATACAGTGGATCATGGGCTGCTGCTGAGACGGTTGCGAGCCCTGGGGGGTCTGGACAGGACTGTCCTTGGATGGTTCCGGTCATTCCTCTTGGGGAGAAGCCAACGGGTTGTCCTGGGGGCTGAGTCTTCTAGCCCCTGGGCCCTGGATTGTGGCGTTCCGCAAGGTTCCAACTTGTCTCCACTATTGTTTAATGTATATATGCGGTCCTTGGGGTTTGGTTGTGTTGCCACCAATATGCTGATGACACCCAGCTTTACCTCTCCTTTTCAACTGACACAGGTCCTGCGTGCCGTCTCAGTGCTGTCCCAATGTTTGGAGTCCGTGGCGGATTGGTTACGGCAGAGCAGACTGAAGCTCAATCCTGATAAGACAGAGGTGATGGCGGTGGGTAGGGTGAGGGAGGTGGCGGCTCCCCTCGTAGAGGGGGTCCACCCTCCCATAGCCCAGCAGGTTCGGAGTCGGGGGGTATTGTTGGACCCAGATCTCCACCTAGATCGGCAGGTGGAGGTGGTGGCCAAGACTGCCTTCCGCCAGCTGTATCTGTGTGGAGACTGCATCCATATATTTCCAGACCCGACCTGGCCACCCTCATCCATGCCTTCATTACCTCGTGGCTAAACTACTGCAACGCGCTCTATGTGGGGCTTTCCTTGATGCTGGTTCGGAGGCTGCAGCTGGTGCAGAACGTGGCGGCTTGTCTCCTGATGGGGATGGTCCGACAGGAACACATCACCCGCGTGCTGCGCTGGCTGCCTATAGCGTACCGAGCCAGATTCAAGGTGTTGGTCTTAGCCTATAAAGCCCTACACCATCTTGGCCCCTCATACCTCAGGGACCGCCTCGCCCTCTGTGTCCCAGAGCGTCCCCTTCAGTCCACTGGGGGCGGCTTCCTGGAGGTCCCCCGTGTAAAGCGGGGGGCCACAATGGAGAGGGCGTTCTTGGTGGCCGGGCCGTGACTATGGAATTCCCTCCCAGAGGAAGCCCATCTGGCCCTGAGTCTGTTGGCCTTCCGCTGGGCTTGTAAAACCTGGCTGTTCTCCCAGGCCTTCGGAGGAGGGTTTGAGGGTGGTGGTTGTTTTTAGGTGGATTTTTAGATGTTTTAAATTGTCTGTTTTATTGTTATTGTATTCATTGTTATTTTATATTAGATAAACAAAAAACCTACGGTTTTACAAACTTAGTTAAGGCAAATTCATATCAAGCAAACTTTAACAAACCTAGAAATTGTGTGTTAAGGCTCCCGCCTTAACTTCCACACCATGTAAGCAGTAAACATGTTGTATGGCTTCGCATACTGTGCTCGCTTACAACTTAGGCTCCAGGCACCCACACTTTGCCTTGGTCTTTCAGCTCCAATCCCCTTTAGTGTTGGGGGCAACACTAAAGCTGAGCAGAATATTATGTGTTTAATAAGAATTTGGGTACACGTTGACATTAAATGCATGTAAAGGCCAATGGAAGGAATGGAGGAAACATTCATCCTAATTTGGAATTAAATTATATCTCATTAAGGTTTTCTGAAATAATACAATGGAGATGCATCTTTGGGAGGGGGGAGAAGAGAATGTGGAATAACAAAGGCAGCAGGGAGAAACGGTGGAATGACAGGGAGAAGGATATAAGGATGAAGTACAGGAGGAAGGAACTTGGTGGAATAATAGGAGGAATGACATAAGAAATTAGTAGAATCTCGAGATTGTTGGTGATGTAAATGACTGGGAGGAGTGATAGAGTATGGGAAACACTACCATGGTTCTATTAAGCACCATAGGTACGTCCTTGTTGTTCTACTCTGTATTGCCCCGTGTTTTTCAACTCCTCTTCTGGGTGGTGTTTTTTTTTTGGGGGG